>JBBBDQ010001960.1:37500-420000 GCA_037127315.1 Ascarosepion bandense
AGGAGACTGTCCAGCAATTTACTGCCATATTGGAGGACCAATATTACATAATAATTCAGTATTATTTTCTTTTCATGGACCGAGAAAGTTCAACTGTCCCTGTCTGTTCCTGATGTTAACATATAAGTTTCTTTTAATTTCTATTTTCTTTAAAATCTCGTCGTTTCTCAAATGTTCAATCCGTGTTATTCTCAGTATCCTTCTGTAGAGCTATATTTATGTTCCGTTGTGTCTTTTCTTCAACTTGGATGAGACTGCTTAGCATTCACTGCTATACAGGAAGACTTATATTGCATAACAGTTCATTTTTCTTGGCGTCTGTCGAAATTTTCCTGTTCCTTAATACTTTGCTTAGCTTTTGGAAATTTTTTTTCGCTATTCCAATGCGCATATAGATTTCGATTAATGCAAACCCATAAAAAATATACCTTAAAATAATTTTCCTATTTATTCGAGTAAACCAGTCTATTTACATACTGCTTAATTCCCTATATTTATGGGGGGAAAATTTCTTTTAGTTGTTAAGTTACAAATCGTTTTGCATATATGCATAGTAACGTAATTAGTAACGTTTCTGTAACGTAGTCGTTACATTTTAAAAATTACCCTAATCTATAATCAGTACAGATTGACGCATAACATAAAGAATAACAATATATCTTTATCGAATTTCACCCAAAAACACACCTAACATGAGCTGTAGTGAATAAAACAAGATCTAGATTTAAAATTCAAATGCTAATCACTGACTCAATGATTTTGTTAGAAATTATAAAAACCCGAATTTACAAACTTTGCTCAGCACAAACGCAAAAGCGAATCCAAAACAAAACTCGTTAAATTTCACACCGCGATGCGAAATGTTTTTCGGCCAATAGAAAACTAGGAAGCAATAATCTTCAATTATCAGAAACAAATTATTTTACGTACCCTTTTTTGCGAGCCGATGCGAAGTTTGTTTGTCGTCCAATGGAAAGGCCAGAATAATACCCGGGAGTGAATTCCCAAATGACCTTTTTGAGTCCTACAAACGAAATAAAAGACGGGCCAAGTTCGATTGTCGCCAGAGAGAAGAGGACGAGCGTACTTAACACGTCCCTTGACAAACGTCAAGCGAACGTTATTATTATTATCTCTATCTTTCACACTCACCACTTTCCTTTTTTTATCGTTCACTCTTCGGCCTCTTTTTATACTTGATAACCGAACGGAACCCTTTAAGACTGAGCGATTACTTTAAAGACATTTTTTAAAATCATTTCACCCCAAGTAAGGCATTCAACTGCCACTATTGCGCAATGGGTTATATAGGGGAAGGTAAAGAGAAAGATTGGTTAGATATAGGAAATGTCAGAAGGAGGGTGGTAGACTGGTAAGGGTACCGAGGCTGAGGGTTGGGTAGATGCGAAGAGTGTTTGAGAGAATGGATGCGAGTTAGTGTGTTAGGAGGTGTCTATTGACCTTGCATTTAAACTCCTGGAGAGTGTAGCTGTCGGGGAAGCAATCATGTAGAAGGTAATTCCTACCCAACTATAACGCTCATACATACACACAAGTTACTACTACAAACTCTTGATGCCTTTAACTACAATTTCTCATTGAACATTAACTTTTACTAATTCATGTCATTCTTTTCTATTAATAAATTTCTATTTAAACATACAAAAGGTATACTTTATTCTTCCACAAATCCACATGCTGGTATCTTCTGATAATTCCGATGATATCTGATAAAACATTAAGTTGTGGGGATTGTCGTCTTTGTTGGTGAATTAACCTTTTACCAGACATGACTGACTGTCCCTACAGCTTCAGATCTAGTAAACTTCTCAATCGTCATTTTTTGGGTGAGGTGAGGAGCGGGTATTCTTTCACTGACCAAATTCATTTACCTAAACACTTGTTATACTATATATTTAAACCCAGATAATTCAGGATGTTAATTTAGTTTAATGTAATTATTACTTACTGTAATTATTACTTACTGTAATTATTCTAATGAAATATTTTTAGCTTTCTCTATTCTCCAGCTGTCCTGTAGTGAAAGAAAGGTACTTCTAGTATGTCAGTAAAATCCAAATGACTAACTTGGCTATATATATATTCATATATATGAAAAAATATAGATTTAAGGTATTATATATTTATGATGCGTGTTGTGGTGCAGTGGATATCGGCTCGGAACGAGAAATCGGGGAGCCGAGTTCGAATTCCAGTTGAATTCATTGCATTCACTTATGCGCAAATACCCTTGGGAAAGGTATTAACCCGTTTCTTACTTCCAGTTATAGGTTAAATAACAGGACAGATTGGGTCCTATAGCCTTGGCTGGCAACCAGTCTACCGCAGAAAGCAATGGCAACCTACTGCGGGATAATCTTTTGTCCAGTCAGTCATGTCTCTTTCGAGACATGATCGCCCAAACGTGTTTCCCTTATGGCACTTAACTGATACTATTTACATTGTTATGGTCCTCATCTTTTTTGCCATATTCACGACGTTCAGGTTATTAGAATTTCAAACGGAACCCTTTATTTCATTCACCGGTAGATTGTTCTAGTTCCGCGAGTCATACCTCTTCTATATGCATCAGTATTAGTTATCTCCTTTTAACTCAACTCTTCAAGTTTTTGTTCGCTTCTGCTGTGGTTAGGTAGTCAACTCGCAAACAAATCAATGGATTCAACCTAATCTTTTTTTACTGGGCCATAACACATTGAGGACATCATAATGTATATTTGTGGGGCTGGGGACATATATGCATCAGTTCTATTTTTATTTTTTATTTTTTTCCATATGTCAGATTACATTTTTTCCGTTTTACTAGTTCCCATATTTCTATGTTTGGTTGGCTTAGAAGATTTTTGTGGTCTAGCATAAGCGCTGATTCCTTAAGTTTAAATTAGTTTGCAATGTTTATGAGATGAAGTACTCAATATCAGGGGTAAAGAGCATGTAGATATAAAGGTGGACATTGAAGTCAACACACAGCGGCAAATGCTTCATATTGACAACTGGGTTTAAGCATGAAACAGACTGTCGCCGCTAGGTGTTGACTTCAATGTCCACTTATATATTATTCATTAATTTATCAGTTACCATTTTTGTCGCGTTCTGGGTATAAGGGCAAAACTACACCTGGCAACAAGGTCACTCATCGAGAGATTGAAGTTTTTCAGTTTTCTTTGTTTTTCGTAATTACTGTTGTTTCCAGGTCCACCCTGACTCAGGGTGGCAAAACCTGTTAGTGTCCAAGGCATGGGGAAATAGTGAAACCTAAACAAAAATCAACAGTACATCTTCATAATAAAATGACCTACAATACATTTTATAGCAAAATGACAATCAATGTATCACCAAACACTATATATATATATATATATATATAGTAAAATTTTCCCCCAACAGCTACAATCTCCAGGAGTTTAAATGTAAGGTCAATAGACACCTCCTAACACACTTACTTGCATCTATTCTCTCAAAACATTCTCACCATCTAACCAACCCTCATTCTCGGTATCCTTACCCGTCTATCATCCTCCTTCTGACATTTCCTATAACTAACCATCCTTTCTCATCACTTCCCCGCCCCTATGTAACCCCCTGCGCAATAGTGGCAGTGGAATGCCTTGCTCGGGGTGAAACGATTAAAAAAAACACTTTATGATCTACAAACTATATATCTAAAAAACTTACATTTACTCTGACAGTATAACATTACGTACAAAATATCTGTAGTTGAAAGCAACATTACATGCGGAAAATTTAAATTTCGGCATTAAATAACTTATAAAGTTTAACATGCCGCTGAACAAACTCAATGCAACTGTGTTCAAAATATATTTAGTTCAAATTGTATTCAAAATATTCAAATTTCGACATTAAGTAGGTCATAGCGGTTGATATACTGCTAAACAAAATCAATCAACCAACAATACCTATTTATAGCAAAACTACCAAAAGTAAATATTAAAAATCAAAATGACCAACAATTCATCTTATTTGTAGATGAAGGCATATAATTGCGTTCAAAATATATTTAGTTGAAGCCATAAAATTATGTTCAAAATATATTTAGTTGAAGCCATAAAATTATGTTCAAAATATATTTAGTTGAAGCCATAAATTGTGTCCAAAATATATTTAGTTGAAGCCCTAAAATATTCAGATTTCTACATTAATAAGCCTAGGCGGTTGATGTGCAGCTAAGCAAAATCAACCAACCTACCATGCATTTTACGCATGAATGAATACATACATGCTGTTGAGAGCATGTATATTTTTATTTATTTAGGTTTCTTATCCATTTTGTGGTGCATTGGATGTCGGCTCAGAACGAGAAATCGAGGATCCGAGTCCGAATTCCAGCTGAATTCATTGCATTCACTTACACGCAAATGCCCTTGGGAAAGGTATTAATCCGCCTATTCCTTCCAGTTATGGGTTAAATAACAGGACAGATTGGGTTCTATAGCCTTGGTCGGCAACCAGTCTACTACAGAAAGCAATGCTAAACTACTGCGGGATAATCTTCTGCCCAGTCAGTCATGTCTCTTTCGAGACATGATCGCCCAAACGTGTATCACGTATGGCACTTAACTAACTGACTGATCCATTCAACCACTACTAAATATAGGTTCATTTACTTGTAAAATCCACACTAGTAACTCTGTTACATTTTCCCTCAACCACTTGTACTTTATGCTACTTAGAAGATCCCTGTACCTGTTGGTCTCCAGGTATAAATTCCCTTAATTGCAGAATGCACACGAGTAATTTTGTTACCCGGGAGCCTGTTTCGTTACCATTTAAGCGCTGTGGGCTCGCAAAACAACGAAAATATAATGCAGGAGTGATACTCGTGTAAATTTCATGGATTTAATTTTCTAATGGTTCATAGTTCTTAAGTTAAGCAACATCAAGCCTGGTAAGTATGTAGATGTGTGACGGATTAGGAATACGAGGTGCTGTAAACTTGGATGTGTGGATGGTTTAATGGATAGCAACTCGGAATTGAAAATCGGAGATCCGTGTTCCAATTCCAGTCGGATTCGTTATATTCACTTACGCATGGAAAAGATATGAAAAACCGCTCCTCCTGTCCATGGATTAAATAACTTTGAATTATCAAATCGTTATTATGTTTAAAAAAAAAAACCTCTTATCATATAAAAATGTTTTCTTGTTTAAATAACTTACAAAGGGTTGTTAAGCGGTAGAAAAAGTACCAATCACTCAGTCAATCAACGCCGAAAGTCAGTCAGTTAAGTGCCATACGTGATACACGCTTGGGCGATCATGTCTGGAAAGAGACTTGACTGACTGGGCAGAAGATTATCCCGTAGTAGGTTGCCATTGCTTTCTGCGGTAGACTGCTTGCCAGCCAAGACTATAGAACCCAATCTGTCCTGCCATTTAACTTATAGCTGGAGGGAGAAGAGATAGATTATATTACATTATTATATTAATTAAAATTAGTGGGGGATCGGTTTATTACTTCATAACAACAGAAAACCGATCCCCCACTTTATGCCCAGCAGAAGATTTAATTATGTTTTGATTATGTTTCCATCTATTATATTCAGTCAGTCAGTTAAGTGCCATACGTGATACACGCTTGGGCGATCATGTCTCGAAAGAGACATGACTGACTGGGGAGAAGATTATCCCGCAGTAGGTTGCCATTGCTTTCTGCGGTAGACGGATTAATATTGCAATTAATTAACAATCATAAATACGAATGCAGATTATTATTTATAAATGTCATTTTATTTATCATCATAAAATTTCGAAAATTACTTATGGTACGCCCTATTAAACGTATGGGAATGAAGGGCAAAATTAAAAAGTCAAGAAGACTCAAGATTGCTACTTCAGCGTAAAGTGAGAGAGAATCTAGAAACCAGAAAAATTATAACATCTAAAAAGTGTGTTTACGTTACGCCTGTTGGGTTTTTCATTTAATTCTTTCTTTTCTTTATCTTTTCTGTTAATCCCGTTTTAATAAGAAAAACAAATTAATTTGTAATTTATACATTAATATCTGATGTGATAATATTTAGAACTTAGAAAAAAAAATCCCTACTTTCTCTCTCTATCTTTTTTTTTTTTTTTGTTTGTTTGTTTTTTTTTGTTTGTTTGTTTGGGAGTTGTTTTATAAATATGCACTCAAACCGTCCCATTTATTGCTCTCTCTCTCTCTCTCTCTCTCTCTCTCTCTCTCTTTCTCTCTCTTTGTCACCACTATTCTCCCTCAGTATTCCTTCTTTTCTTTCTTTCTCCCTGTTTCTCTTACATAAAGAACGATTTTAAGTGACGACTGCAGACTCTTTGCTCTCCCTCTTGACAGCAGTAGACGGGTTTTTTTACAACATTCCGCTGAGTTTACCATTGAAGATCTGTAGCGAAAATGGCATCTGATTTATGTGGAAAATGGAAGATTTGTGCCAGTGAAAGTTTTGATGAATACATGAAAGCAATCGGTAAGCAAAAGCCATTTGTCAATGTTATATTTTATAATATTAACAGTTTGGTATGTCGTGTCCTCAAATATTATCTGTTAAATCAGTTATAAAAGAAATAGTTTCGCTGTTCATACAGTCATACTGGAATAAAAAAAAGTATATTTTTGCTAAATAATTAGCTATATAGTTTTACGAAAAACACAAAATTTATGCAAACGTAGTTTAGTCAATTCCTGTTTAAAATGACAATGAATATATCGATGTTAAGTCTGTATTTTGTTGAAATTGTCATAGTTCTGAAATAAATGAAATAACTTCTTTTATGTCCATGCCCTTTCAGGACGTTAACGATCATAAACTTCCTTGTTTTGTAGCTCTAAATAATTTTTTTCTTTTTTGCAAACTCTCAAAAAACGCTGTTCTGTCATCCATCGACTCAAGCTCGCCAATTAGGTTATGTGCTGTTTACCTCTATCCCTTTTGCCTGTCTTGTGAGTATCAGATTTTCCGAGCTCTCTTTCCTCGTGATGTGCGCTAGAAGTTTCACCCGTCTCTTCTTAATGTTAAAGTATAGATTTCTTTGTTGTTCCCATTTTCTCTAAAACTTCGTCGTTGCTCACATGTTCGATCTATGGTAACCTAAGCATCCTTCTGTAGAACTACACTTCTGTTACTTCAAGTCTCCTCTTCATTTTTGGGGAGATTGTCTGATATACATTTGCCATATAGGAGAACAAATATCACATCACAGTTCATTACTCTTTTTTATATATTTCTGTTTCTTAATACTCTGCATAGCTTCTGAAATGCATCTTTGGCTACCTCACTGCCCCTTCTGATTTCAGTGTCGCACTTTCCATTCTATGTTAGAACACATTCCAAATTTTTAAATTGTTGTACTTGTTTGATTTTGGTATCTCCAATTTTCATGTTGCCTTCTGGGTTCCCCATTTTTTAACAACCATGCGTTCAGTTTTTCTACTCAACGACTCAATCTCTCCCCAGTTATTAGCCTCAGAAACAAGGAATCGTATTATAATCAAAGGAGTAATTACTTCTGTTTTCAGCTTCAGAAACACGGGTGATATACTACTCAAGGATGTAATGTATTCCCTGCTTGTAGCTTTGTATACACGAGGTCGTGGCACCTCGAGGTTGTGTAATGGTTAGCAAGCTTGTCTCGCTAGAGTCATTACGCTTGAGTAGTGAGTGCGATCCTCCCTAGGTGTCCCTTACTTTCGGCCTAATGCCGCATCTAATCTACGCTTCGAAAATCAATATATTCAGGAGGTCCTTTTATACGAAAGGATGTAATTTATTCCCTATTTTAGCTTCAGAAACGCGGGGTCGTATTATACTAAAGGATGTAATTTATTTCCTGCGTCTAGCTTCAAAAACACGAGGGCGTATTATATTCAAGGGCGTATTATATTCAAGGATGTAATTTGTTCCCTGCTTCAGAAACACGAGGTCGCATTACATTCACGGATGTAATATATTTCCTGCTCGTAGCTTTAGAAACAGGAGGTCATATTATATTCAAGAAAATACGTAAAGTCATAACAATGTTTTTATCATCTTTTATATGTTGCATACATTCATGATGTGGAATATCATGACTCTCCACAACTTCCTATTAATTGTAGTTCTTAGCAAATTTTGTCTCATTATTCCACCAACTTCTTGTCTATCTTTTACACAACATCCCTTTGGTCTGTTAATCGGTGTTTCCCTATGTGCTTCTTTTATTTAATGTGCGTCTGTGGTGCAGTGGATATCGGCTCGGACGAGAAATCGAGGAGCCAAGTTCGAATTCCAGTTGAATTCCTTGCATTCACTTACGTGCAAATACCCATGGGAAAGGTATTAATCCGCCTCTTCCTTCCAGTTATGGGTTAAATAACAGGACAGATTGGGCTCTATATCCTTAGCTGGCAACCAGTCTACCGCAGAAAGCAATGGCAACCTACTGCGGGATAATCTTCTGCCTAGTCAGTCATGTCTCTTTCGAGATATGATCGCCCAAGCGTGTTTCACGTATGACACTTAACTGACTGACTGAGGGTTTTATAATTTCTTCTCGCTTTCGTTCTGTGAGGGTCTTTTTTTTTTTAGTCCGTGTCAACTATCAATTCTGTGTCACTTGTTAGTGATTTTTTTTTTTAACAGTAAAATTAACCCCAACCCTGTAGAAGGAATGGGGCTATGAAAAACTAAGCAATGTATTAAGAAACAGAGATACGGACTTCATGCCGGGCCTGACGATTGTCATTCGTATAAAAGATCTGAATAGTACAAGCCTCACAAAGACAGAATTAAAACGTAAAATTAGCCAACTTAAGATTGTACGCGTTCAGTCAGTTTAGTACTATATGTGATACACGCTTGAGCGATCATGTCTCGAATAAGACACGACTGACAGGGCAGAAGATTTTCCCGCGGTAGGTTGTCATTACTTTCCGCGTTAGACTGATTACCAACCAAGGTTATAGAACTTAATCTTCCTTGCTATTTAACTCACAGTTGGAGGGAGAAGTGATGGATTAATAACTTTTTTTTACGCTTAAGTGAATGCAGCGAATTAAACTGGAATTCGAACTCGGCTCTCTGATTTCTCGTTTGCATTACTGATCTTTAAAATCGTGTATACCAGCAATATCCCAGATTTTCGGAACAGAGAATGGAATCGGCAGACCACTGAATCTCTTGCGTTCATTTTACAATGATGTTCTCTTCTTCCATCAGGTAACCGCAAAACATTAGGGTAGATTGGGCTCTCTAGACTTAGTAGGGCACCCAGTCTAGGATAAGTGCATTTTGAAGCGGAAATTAGGATTTTATTTACCACCTAATAATTGTTTTGATTTCTATAATCACCCGCGTATCTTTTTACAGAATACGAGAAATCTTGAAAGAAAATTAAAATCAGAAAATGAGGTGGGATCGTATTAAGTGGCAATTCTATAGGAGGGAACAGAAGAGGCCAAGGTCCCCCCACCGAATTTTGGCTAGACCTTCGGTTACGAGGGGTACTTTTATAAGTTTCAAAAATTTATGAGACTGATTAGTCTCTGATTTTCATAAGATTTGATCTTCAGTACTTTTCCCTCTGCGTTTTCTTTTTCACTTAGCAATGCCGGCATTTAGTAAAAGAATCAAAGAAAAGTGATTGGTAGGGGGAAAAAAATTAGACCTTTTCCTTCCTTATTTATAGTGGTCACCACTGAAAACTGAAATGATTCTTGTTTAAACGAACGATCAAGCAAACCACACGTCTTTTTGTCTCTCTCATATTCGATGCCTTACGGCTAAACACAGTTATATTTCCAAACATTTTTTTACAAAACATAGCACAAATACATGACACTACAACTATAAACCAATTCTGCATTATGGAGAAATTTTTGAATTATAAAAAATTCACTTCAACAACAAACAGCGACACCAAAGAAGCAGGTGCATCTGCAAAAATGTTGAAATTAAATGCTGAATATTCTGCTACTCAACCGTGATTGGACATTCGTCTCTAGCAGTCATTCTCATTTAGGAAAGCCAAATACTTATAAAACCGAAACTCATTCCTAAGTTGTGTATACGATAGGGGTTGTAGTATGAAAATGAAAACGATGATTGAGTTTGCTCCCTCCTCTTCAGAAAAATCTCAACCCTAAGTGCCCCTCCCCATTTTCAGTGTTCCACAATCGCCACTGGTCGTATTTTACACATTTTGAAAAAGTTTACACAGCTTAAAAAAGCTATGATTTCAAACAGCAATATTACAAGATTATCAATTAAAATTTTGATGGAATTTTATTGATCTAAACTTATTTCTAAATGAAACTTTGTCTGTGTGTGTCTGCTACCTATAGACTCCGAAACGGCTGAACCGATTTTCTTGAAAATTTACACAGTTGTACTATAAGCGTCTGCGAGTGTTCTTAGCTAGGTTTTGCGTCGAGGTACCCCCGATAAATATCGAAAGTCGATAATCGAAAAAATCGGAGTGGTCCGATTTTAATCAAATTTAATACACTCATAGACAAAGACATAAGAAACGATATTCAGAAGTTTCAACGTTGCAGTTCTTACAATAGTGCAGAAAATTTGATATCGATACCAGGAAATCAAAATTTGACTTACATCCATTCATTTTTCTTTCAGTCTACTGTTTCGCTTTAATTGGAAACAACTATTGCTTTTTAGTCTTTCATGCCAACGTCCAAAGAGTCTGAGCTCCAGGACCATGGATTAGTTTTAAAGCTTTCATTACACCCGAGCAACGCCGGGCTATACTGCTAGTTGAAACATATATATAAAATTTAATTTTTATAATTGTACGAACTCTGGTCAAGGCTGATTTGAGCTCTACAATGAATACGATTCTTATCCTTATTCAACCTAACTTTTGAACCAAACCGAAAATGGACTTATCCAAAATATACTTCGTTTCACTACAGCCACCATAAAAAAGAACAAACGATCTTTAGTAGAAACAATAGTTTTTATTATTCTTTCTGTGAGTGTTTCTCATATGTGAACATGCATACACCTAAATTATTCACAAACATGCAACCTTATAAATGCCATATTCCTACCATATGTTTGGTTAATTGTACGAGAAATTTGGGACAAAAATTAGACGCAAAAACTGGACTGTTCCTATTGTGCACAAGTAAACGTTTTCAAAATTTTTTAATCCGCCTTAAAGAATCTCTTATTTCAAACAGCAAGACTGAAAATACATCCAGTTTTGCTAACTACATAAAATTTGTTTATATTTTGAAGTTTTCTCTCTTAATTCTAAATGAAAGACAATTTTTTTTCGTATTTTTCAACATTTGCTCATTACAAAAATTCGTTCTCAATTAAAAAATCAAGAACAATGAAAATCACATACGATTTTGCAATGATACAAAACAAAAAGATATAAAATGTGTTATCAAACATTATGTGTTATACCCAAAGAATGTAATTTATACCCTGTTTTTAGCTTCAGAAACACGGGGTCGTATTATACTATTCCTTGCTTAGTGTTGTATTAAGTGGTGATTGTAGAACTCTGAAAGTGTGGTGGGGGACTTAAATGACAAGATCTTTCTAAGGAGTAGGTGGGGGCAAACCCAAGCATCGTTTTCATTTTCATACTACACCACTATACTATATACAAAACTTTGGAATGAGTTTGGATATAATATGTTACTTACCTTCACTAAATTAAACGGAATAACCTTTCATTCATAGTAGTGGAGGTCCAATCTATTCTTGCCATCTTTTCCACTCTCATACTGTTGGAACACAAGAGAGGTTAATTTCAATACAAAATCAAAGGGTTAATACTAACGTCAATACTATCAGAACGGTGAGATTTGTCTGCACGTGTTAAAGCACGAAAAAACTGTTCTTTTTACAATCATTTTAGAACATTACTACAGTATTCATAGCTGATTTTATTAATTAATGGTTTAAGTTTTTTAGGTTATTTTTTGTTTCCACAACATTGTTTGTTTTTTTTTTGTTGTTTTCTCAACATTGGGAAATGAATGATCTTAACATCTGTCAACGTTACAGCTCATTTCTGACATCTTTCAATCATAATACGCGAAATATTATCCGTGAGTATGAACGGATTTTATTAAATATAAGCAGACACACTGTTTGCAATTTATTTTATCTGACATGTATAAAAGAAAATTTGGAGCCTAAATACACAAGTATATATATATATATATATATATATATATATATATGTGTGTGTGTGTGTGTGTGTGTGTGTGTGTTTGTGTGAGTTTATATATATATATATATATATATATATATATATATATATATTAGGGTTTTTGTTCCTGTGTCATGAATCGATGAACTTTTGTTAAAAACTAATGAAAAGTCATTAGTTTCATTTTAGTTTTTGAAAAACATCACCCCATACATAAAATTCGATTTTTCCATAAACCCAATAACGATAAAAATTAAAATATCACAGCAGTATTGTTTTTCAATTTATTAATTATCTAATTGAATAGTACTTCCAAATTTTTCGCACATTTAATAATTTATAGTTAGAGCAAAAAATAAAAGTAAACAAACATGTTCTAGAAAGTTTTAGTTAGTTCTAAGCTATAGTACTACTACAATTATATACGATTTTAGAAATTTCAAGTTCGGTGTACCATATATTTTAATAAGGTAAATTAGATACGTCTTTTATGTTTTTCTTTAAAAAAAAAAAGGTAAGTGAATAAACCACTCCTTATAAGATTTTTGGTCATGTATTAGTGCAAGACCACTTCAGCAATCTACTTAAATTTCAATAAGAGCCTTGGTCATTCTGTTAGTTTTTTTTTTAGAATATTGCAACTTTTTCTGTCGCACTGTACAAAGTAAATTATTTGATTCTTGTAAACATTCAGTGTTTTCAGATATTTTTGTGTTTATGTGAAGCGCTATTCTCCTTAAGAACGTGGGCGATTATTAGTTTCCACAACATACTTTGTACATATTTTTAAGGATTATTGTGGTCGGCTCTGCCTTCAATTTACACAAGCTCCTTATATAGGTTACTCGCGGATTTCTTCTGTCCTACTTGCTTCTTTCTCCTTGTATTGTCATTAAATTGCACATTTTTACATAACACATCACTCAATAATTCCCGGGTCGGATATAGATAGATGGTGCCACTAATAAAAGATCCATATAGTTTTTATGAAGTACTAACCTTCAAATGGCGCGTGACAAAATTTCGGCCCAATCGGATTATTAGTTTACAAATTACAGTTATTTAAGTGAAGCTGCTGTTGCAAATTTTCAAAACAATGGAAAAATTTGAACTTCGTGTGTCGATAAAGTATTGCTTTTGATGGGGACAAATACTGTTCAATCAAAGCAATGGCTTGATAAGTGTTATTCGGTCTCTGCTCCGTCGGAAACAACGGTTAAGAGGTGGTATGCTGACTTTAAACGCCATCGTACAAACAAAAATGATGTTGAACACTCTGGTCGTTTTAGCTGATCGTAAATTGAAGTTGCGTGAGATAGCAGAGGAATTGAACATATAAGAAGGTAGTGTATCTGTGTTCAAAGTGTGTGCCGGGTTTGCCCACAATCGATCAAAAACAACAACGCGTCGACAATTCAGAGCGTTGTTTGCAACTGTTTCAACGCAGCAAGGAGTTTTTGCGTAAATATGTGACAATGGATGAAACAGTGATCGATCACTTTACTCCAGAGTCAAATCGGCAGGCAGCTGAATGTACAGCAGCAGGTAAAAGCCGTTCAAAGCGACCAAAAATGCAAACATCATCAGACGTATTTTGAGATTTCATCAATTACCTTGAGAAAGTAAGAACTATCAATAGCGAATATTAAATAGCATTATTGGTGCGCTTGAAGGAAGAAATCACCAAAAAGACCGCCACAAATACAGAAGAAAATGTAATCTTTTACCAAGACAACTCACCATGTCACAAGTCAATCGCAACGATGGCAAAACTACATGAATTGCACTTCCGCATCCACCCAATTCTCTAGATCTGACCCAGCGACTAAGATTTGGCTCCAATGAAGTGATATCGGAAAGTGAGGCGAATTTGAAGGCCAAAGACAAATCGTTCTACAAAAAAGGCGTCGAATTGTTAGAGAAGCGTTGGAATCAGTTTATGACCTAGAAGGAGACTATGTTGATAAATAAAGTTAAATTTTTCCTGAAAGTTGTTGTTTTATTAGTTAGGCCAGGGATTTATTGAGGAATATGTTAGATTACAATAAAATTTGCACTATATATGATATTACATTATGAAAATTGAGATGTGTAGTGCTCGGTTTCATATATTCGGTTAGAGCCTACAAGACCCTTGCACCAGTCTTGCATATCTGCTCAGGTGCACCTGTTGTTTATCTCGAGATGCTTGACAAAATTTTAAGAAGAACCTGTAATGTAGTCGATCTTGACCTGGCATCCCAAATGCAGTCACTTTCTCACCGACATGACTTGTCTTCCATCTGTCTTTTCTACAATATTTCATGGCAACTATTCTGATAAGCTATTTTCTTTGGTGCCTCGATTAAATGAAATTGCCAAGAAAGATCCACAAATGAAGAAGAAAACGTGATCTTTCACCATAACAATGCACCGTGTCACAAGTCGATCACAACGATGGCAAAACTATATGAATTGGACTTCGAATTGCTTCCGCATCCATCCTATTCTCCAGATCTGGCCCCCAGCGACTACTGACTGTTTGCAGACATCAAAAGAATGCTCCAAGGAAAGAGATTGGTCTCATGGAAGAAGTGATATCGGAAACTGAGACATATTTTGAGGCCAAAGACAAATTGTTCTACAAAAAAGGCATCGAATTGTTAGAGAAGAATTGGAATCAGTTTATGACCTAGAAGGAGACTATGTTGATAAATAAAGTCAAATATTGCCTGAAAGTTGTTTTCTTAGTTTGGCTCGGGATTTATTGAGTAATGTATTAGGTTATCATGACTCTCGACAACATCTTATCCGTTGTAGCTATTAGTAAGCATTATTTATTCGGTTCTGCAATCCATTTACAGAGGCTCATTAGGTTAATCACGGCTTTTTTCTGTCACTCTTGCTATTTTGTCATCAATTCTCACATTTTTACACAAGTTATCATGGCTCTCCAAAATGTCGTATTCTTTTTAGCAATGCGTAAATGGTATTTTTCTATTCTGCTATCCACTTACACAAGCTCAATAGTTAGGTTAATCACGGCTTTCTTCTGTTCCTCTTGCTACATTGTCCTTGTCTTGTCATCGACTCATACATTTTGACATAGGTTATCACAACTCTGCGCAATTCTTTGTATTTATTAATAAGGATTATTTTATTCTGTTCTGTCATCCGTTTTCACAAGCTAGGTAAGTTAATCACTGCTTTTTTCTGTCCTTCTTTGACTTTGCTTTTTTATCAATTCGCTCATTTTTACATAGGCTATCATGGCTTTCTACAAGTTTATATAAATTTAACCCTCTAGGGCCATTCGTATCATATTTGATACAGTATTTCCCTATAAGGAAAAATTTGGTATTTCCCTATAAGGAAACATTTGGTATTCATTGACTGAGCAGTCAGTACTACTTTCATTTGAAATTTATAAAATATTTCTCTTAAAAAATTTTTCAGGAAAATACTTCTTTCAAGGCTTGTTTTCATACTGTATCAAATATGATACGAATGGCCCTAGAGGGTTAATCTCAGTCTATCTATCTATCTATCTATCTATCTATCTATCTATCTATCTATCTATCTATCTATCTATTAACCCTCTAGGGCCATTCGTATCATATTTGATACAGTATTTCCCTATAAGGAAACATTTGGTATTTCCCTATAAGGAAACATTTGGTATTCATTGACTGAGCAGTCAGTACTACTTTCATTTGAAATTTATAAAATATTTCTCTTAAAAAATTTTTCAGGAAAATACTTCTTTCAAGGCTTGTTTTCATACTGTATCAAATATGATACGAATGGCCCTAGAGGGTTAATCTCAGTCTATCTATCTATCTATCTATCTATCTATCTATCTATCTATCTATCTATCTATCTATCTATTAACCCTCTAGGGCCATTCGTATCATATTTGATACAGTATTTCCCTATAAGGAAACATTTGGTATTTCCCTATAAGGAAACATTTGGTATTCATTGACTGAGCAGTCAGTACTACTTTCATTTGAAATTTATAAAATATTTCTCTTAAAAAATTTTTCAGGAAAATACTTCTTTCAAGGCTTGTTTTCATACTGTATCAAATATGATACGAATGGCCCTAGAGGGTTAATCTCAGTCTATCTATCTATCTATCTATCTATCTATCTATCTATCTATCTATCTATCTATTAACCCTCTAGGGCCATTCGTATCATATTTGATACAGTATTTCCCTATAAGGAAACATTTGGTATTTCCCTATAAGGAAACATTTGGTATTCATTGACTGAGCAGTCAGTACTACTTTCATTTGAAATTTATAAAATATTTCTCTTAAAAAATTTTTCAGGAAAATACTTCTTTCAAGGCTTGTTTTCATACTGTATCAAATATGATACGAATGGCCCTAGAGGGTTAATCTCAGTCTATCTATCTATCTATCTATCTATCTATCTATCTATCTATCTATCTATCTATCTATCTATTAACCCTCTAGGGCCATTCGTATCATATTTGATACAGTATTTCCCTATAAGGAAACATTTGGTATTTCCCTATCAGGAAACATTTGGTATTCATTTGACAGAGCAGTCAGTACTGCTTTCATTTGAAATTTATAAAATATTTCTCTTAAAAAATTTTTCGGGAAAATACTTCTTTCAAGGCTTGTTTCTCCATACTGTATCAAATATGATACGAATGGCCCTAGAGGGTTAATCTCAGTCTATCTATCTATCTATCTATCTATCTATCTATCTATCTATTAACCCTCTAGAACCTTCGTATCATATTTGATACAGTATTTCCCTATAAGGAAACATTTGGTATTTCCCTATAAGGAAACATTTGGTATTCATTGACTGAGCAGTCAGTACTACTTTCATTTGGAAATTTATAAAGTATTTCTCTTAAAAAATTTTTCAAGGAAAATACTTCTTTCAAGGCTTGTTTTCATACTGTATCAAATATGATACGAATGGCCCTAGTGGGTTAATCTCAGTCTATCTATCTATCTATCTATCTATCTATCTATCTATCTATCTATCTATTAACCCTCTAGGGCCATTCGTATCATATTTGATACAGTATTTCCTAAGGAAACATTTGGTATTTCCCTATAAGGAAACATTTGCCTTCCATTGACTGAGCAGTCAGTACTACTTTCATTTGAAATTTATAAAATATTTCTCTTAAAAAAATTTTTCAGGAAAATACTTCTTTCAAGGCTTGTTTTCATACTGTATCAAATATGATACGAATGGCCCTAGAGGGTTAATCTCAGTCTATCTATCTATCTATCTATCTATCTATCTATCTATCTATCTATCTATCTATTAACCCTCTAGGGCCATTCGTATCATATTTGATACAGTATTTCCCTATAAGGAAACATTTGGTATTTCCCTATAAGGAAACATTTGGTATTCATTGACTGAGCAGTCAGTACTACTTTCATTTGAAATTTATAAAATATTTCTCTTAAAAAATTTTTCAGGAAAATACTTCTTTCAAGGCTTGTTTTCATACTGTATCAAATATGATACGAATGGCCCTAGAGAGTTAATCTCAGTCTATCTATCTATCTATCTATCTATCTATCTATCTATCTATCTATCTATTAACCCTCTAGGGCCATTCGTATCATATTTGATACAGTATTTCCCTATAAGGAAACATTTGGTATTTCCCTATCAGGAAACATTTGGTATTCATTTGACAGAGCAGTCAGTACTGCTTTCATTTTGAAATTTATAAAATATTTCTCTTAAAAAATTTTCAGGAAAATACTTCTTTCAAAGGCTTGTTTTCATACTGTATCAAATATGATACGAATGGCCCTAGAGGTTAATCTCAGTCTATCTATCTATCTATCTATCTATCTATCTATCTATCTATCTATCTATCTATCTATCTATCTATTAACCCTCTAGGGCCATTCGTATCATATTTGATACAGTATTTCCCTATAAGGGGAAACATTTGGTATTTCCCTATAAGAGGCTTATTTGGTATTCATTGACTGAGCAGTCAGTACTACTTTCATTTGAAATTTATAAAATATTTCTCTTAAAAAATTTTCAGGAAAATACTTCTTTCAAGGCTTGTTTTCATACTGTATCAAATATGATACGGGATGGCCCTAGAGGATTAATCTCAGTCTATCTATCTATCTATCTATCTATCTATCTATCTATCTATCTATTAACCCTCTAGGGCCATTCGTATCATATTTGATACAGTATTTCCCTATAAGGAAAAATTTGGTATTTCCCTATAAGGAAACATTTGGTATTCATTTACTGAGCAGTCAGTACTACTTTCATTTGAAAATTTATAAAATATTTCTCTTAAAAAATTTTTCAGGAAAATACTTCTTTCAAGGCTTGTTTTCATACTGTATCAAATATGATACGAATGGCCTAGAGGGATTAATCTCAGTCTATCTATCTATCTATCTATCTATCTATCTATCTATCTATCTATTAACCCTCTAGGGCCATTCGTATCATATTTGATACAGTATTTCCCTATAAGGAAACATTTGGTATTTCCCTATCAGGAAACATTTGGTATTCATTTGACAGAGCAGTCAGTACTGCTTTCATTTAGAAATTTATAAAATATTTCTCTTAAAAAATTTTCAGGAAAATACTTCTTTCAAGGCTTGTTTTCATACTGTATCAAATATGATACGAATGGCCCTAGAGGGTTAATCTCAGTCTATCTATCTATCTATCTATCTATCTATCTATCTATCTATTAACCCTCTAGGGCCATTCGTATCATATTTGATACAGTATTTCCCTATAAGGAAAAATTTAATTGTTCCTATAAGGAAACATTTGGTATTCATTGACTGAGCAGTCAGTACTGCTTTCATTTGAAATTTATAAAATATTTCTCTTAAAAAATTTTTCAGGAAAATACTTCTTTCAAGGCTTGTTTTCATACTGTATCAAATATGATACGAATGGCCCTAGAGGGTTAATCTCAGTCTATCTATCTATCTATCTATCTATCTATCTATCTATCTATCTATTAACCCTCTAGGGCCATTCGTATCATATTTGATACAGTATTTCCCTATAAAAAACATTTGGTATTTCCCTATAAGGAAACATTTAGTATTCATTGACTGAGCAGTCAGTACTACTTTCATTTGAAATTTATAAAAATATTTCTCTTAAAAAATTTTTCAGGAAAATACTTCTTTCAAGGCTTGTTTTCATACTGTATCAAATATGATACGAATGGCCCTAGAGGGTTAATCTCAGTCTATCTATCTATCTATCTATCTATCTATCTATCTATCTATCTATCTATCTATTAACCCTCTAGGAGCCATTCGTATCATATTTGATGCAGTATTTCCCTATAGAGGAAAAATTTGGTATTTCCCTATAAGGAAACATTTGGTATTCATTTACTGAGCAGTCAGTACTACTTTCATTGAAATTTATAAAATATTTCTCTTAAAAAATTTTTCAGGGAAAATACTTCTTTCAAGGCTTGTTTTCATACTGTATCAAATATGACACGAATGGCCCTAGAGGGTTAATCTCAGTCTATCTATCTATCTATCTATCTATCTATCTATCTATCTATCTATCTATTAACCCTCTAGGGCCATTCGTATCATATTTGATACAGTATTTCCCTATAAGGAAACATTGGTATTTCCCTATCAGAAACATTTGGTATTCATTTGACAGAGCAGTCAGTACTGCTTTCATTTGAAATTTATAAAATATTTCTCTTAAAAAATTTTCAAGGAAAATACTTCTTTCAAGGCTTGTTTTCATACTGTATCAAATATGATACGAATGGCCCTAGAGGTTAATCTCAGTCTATCTATCTATCTATCTATCTATCTATCTATCTATCTATCTATCTATCTATTAACCCTCTAGGGCCATTCGTATCATATTTGATACAGTATTTCCCTATAAGGAAAAATTTGGTATTTCCCTATAAGGAAACATTTGGTATTCATTGACTGAGCAGTCAGTACTACTTTCATTTGAAATTTATAAAATATTTCTCTTAAAAAATTTTTCAGGAAAATACTTCTTTCAAGGCTTGTTTTCATACTGTATCAAATATGATACGAATGGCCCTAGAGGGTTAATCTCAATCTATCTATCTATCTATCTATCTATCTATCTATCTATCTATCTATCTATCTATTAACCCTCTAGGGCCATTCGTATCATATTTGATACAGTATTTCCCTATAAGGAAACATTTGGTATTTCCCTATAAGGAAACATTTAGTATTCATTGACTGAGCAGTCAGTACTACTTTCATTTGAAATTTATAAAATATTTCTCTTAAAAAATTTTCAGGAAAATACTTCTTTCAAGGCTTGTTTTCATACTGTATCAAATATGATACGAATGTGCCCTAGAGAAATTAATCTCAGTCTATCTATCTATCTATCTATCTATCTATCTATCTATCTATCTATCTATCTATTAACCCTCTAGGGCCATTCGTATCATATTTGATACAGTATTCCCTATAAGGAAACATTTGGTATTTCCCTATCAGGAAACATTTGGTATTCATTTGACAGAGCAGTCAGTACTGCTTTCATTTGAAATTTATAAAATATTTCTCTTAAAAAATTTTCAGGAAAATACTTCTTTCAAGGCTTGTTTTCATACTGTATCAAATATGATACGAATGGCCCTAGAGGGTTAATCTCAATCTATCTATCTATCTATCTATCTATCTATCTATCTATCTATCTATCTATCTATTAACCCTCTGGGGCCATTCGTATCATATTTGATACAGTATTTCCCTATAAGGAAACATTTGGTATTTCCCTATAAGGAAACATTTGGTATTCATTGACTGAGCAGTCAGTACTACTTTCATTTGAAATTTATAAATATTTCTCTTAAAAAATTTTTCAGGGAAAATACTTCTTTCAAGGCTTGTTTTCATACTGTATCAAATATGATACGAATGGCCCTAGAGGGTTAATCTCAGTCTATCTATCTATCTATCTATCTATCTATCTATCTATCTATCTATCTATTAACCCTCTGGGGCCATTCGTATCATATTTGATACAGTATTTCCCTATAAGGAAAAATTTGGTATTTCCCTATAAGGAAACATTTGGTATTCATTTACTGAGCAGTCAGTACTACTTTCATTTGAAATTTATAAAATATTTCTCTTAAAAAATTTTTCAGGAAAATACTTCTTTCAAGGCTTGTTTTCATACTGTATCAAATATGATACGAATGGCCCTAGAGGGTTAATCTCAGTCTATCTATCTATCTATCTATCTATCTATCTATCTATCTATCTATCTATCTATTAACCCTCTAGGGCCATTCGTATCATATTTGATACAGTATTTCCCTATAAGGAAACATTTGGTATTTCCCTATCAGGAAACATTTGGTATTCATTTGACAGAGCAGTCAGTACTGCTTTCATTTGAAATTTATAAAATATTTCAGGAAAATATTTCTTTCAAGGCTTGTTTTCATACTGTATCAAATATGATACGAATGGCCCTAGAGGGTTAATAATGTGTATTTCCTCAGTGCCCTTCTTACAACCCATTTGTAGAAATTCACCCGGTAAATTACACAGTTTTACAATGCCTTCTTTGCCTTCAATATATCTTGTGAGTGTCAAATTTTCCAAGTCCTCATACCTCATTATATGTCCTAGTAAATTCAACTTTTTCCTTTTCGCTTGAAGGAAAAAGGGCCATTAATTCTTTATTTTTCTCTAAACTTCGTCGTTGCTTATATATACCGTCTATAGTATTCTCATCAGCCTTCTGTAGAACAACATCTCTGTCGCTTTTTCGAAACCCTGTCGGCGGGGTTTCATAATACGTCGTCTGCACATCTGAAAAGAGTAAAAGTCCTTCAATGGGGCCACCTGTTCGCCGTGGGTGGCGAACCGTGTCGTCTGGGGACGGGATCCTGGTGATTGACCAGGCCCGGGTGCAAAGAGGTCATGGTCATGCAACACATCACTTTGTTCCTTCCCGGGGCTAGATGGCCGGTCGGAGAGGCCCGATCCGATCAATCGGCTAGTCACGCCAAGCCCTAATACTTACCCACATAAAACCCCATCTATCTCAAACAACATAACCCATCTGACGTTACACAAAACCTGTCCGACACTTAACTACAAGCAAGAGATAGATCATAAGTAAGTATTAGAAGTGGGTGGTAAGGGTCAGTCTGTTAGTAAGGAGAAGCCGTTGCAGATAAGGATTTTAACTGACGTTTTTCATCAAAAACGGGTCGGGAAAACAAAGTGAAACCTGAAATGCTAACAGCTACTTGCTAATGAGAATATAGCTTCCTCGTATCCCTGGGATAATAGGGCAAATAGGTTTACCCCCTAATATCTCCCACTGCTGGGCTCCGAAGAGGGTTGGCAGCAAGAAAGGTGAAATTTAAAAAAAAAATAAAACTCATGGCAACTAATAAATACAAAAGATCCCATATTGAATACAGCTCGGAAAACCTATACTCCGAATCTGAGTCAGACAATGAACTTGATCAAAAGCTGTTTCCTAGCTTTATTGTCTTAGAGTCAATAGAAAACACCCCAATCACTAAGTTTCATTATCCATTCATTATCGAAAAAACAATGAAATCTAAATCCGTTACCTATAGACACCAAAACGGCTAAACCGATTTTCTTGAAGATTTACACAGTTGTACTATAGGCATCTGCGAATGTTCTTAGCTAGGTTTTGTGTTGAGGTACCTCCGATAAATATCGAAAATCGATAATCGAAAAAATCGGATTATAGAAGAAGTGGTTCGATTTTAATCAAATTTGATACAATTATAGACAAAGACATTAGAAACGATATTCAGAAGTTTCAAGGTTGCAGTGCAGAAAATAGTGCAGAAAATTGATGATATATATATATATATATATCAGACAAGATGTTTGTGTGTGTGTGTGTGTGTGTGTCTGTTTATCTGTCTGTATGTCCTTTATACAAATCCACAATTTTTGTCCGATTCTCACCAAACTTCACAGAAATATTCTTTAAGCTAATTCTGAGCTCTAGGACCATGGATTAGTTTTAAAGTTTTCATTACACCCGAGCAACGCCGGTCTCTACTGCTAGTATATATATATATGTGTGTGTGTGTGTGTGTGTGTGTGTGTGTGTGTGTGTGTGTGTGTGTGTTAGGTGCGATTTGTAAATTGTCGCAATTATTTTATTATTTCAAATATTCTTTAGGCTGAGTCTGAGCTCCAGGACTATGGATTAGTTTTAAAGCTTTTGTTACACCTGAGCAACGCCGGGCTATACTGCTAGTCTTTAATAGAAACATTATCAATAAAAAAAAACTAAGGAACAACACCATTTTAGTAGCAATCCAACATAAAACTTCAGCAAATATGTTATTATTTTTCTAATCTTAACATAAAAGCTTACCGCCACAATTCCTTGAAGTTCTCAAAGGGTGTGGTAAGAAGCCCAGATCTCTCCCTATGCACTAAAATAAAAGACAATCTAAGGAAACAAGGTGTCACAGATGCCCAAAGAATATCGATAAACAAAAAACTGAATGACTCCAACAAACACTTACATTCTAAATTTCAACACTCCAAAATCTCCTACCGAAATAAAAATTGGATATCTGATAGAAAAAGTGGAAGTATACATACCAAATCCTCTGAGATGCCACAACTGCCAAAAATTCGGGCATCACAAGGAAAGATGGATCAGACTACTAACATGCAATGATTGTGGAGAAATCTGAGAACTACCATTAAAATGCGAAAACTGAAAAGAAAATCATGCAGCAGACACAAAAGAATGTAAAGTCTGAAAGAAAGAAAAAAAATGTCCTCAATCAAACACACTAAAAACCTATCATACCCGGAGGCAAGAACGATAGATGAGAGTTCTCCGAATGCATTAAAATAAGCAAATATAGCCAGAATGACAAACGACTCAATTCAAAAGACAAGAAACTACACAAAACAATCTGTTCGATCTGGTGAAAGAACAAAGATCACTACTGGAGATACTAAAGAAAAATTTAATCAGTTTGACAACTAGATCCAATACTGAATTGGATCTAAAAGAAAATCTCCAATCCAAGATCGACGAAACCGAAGATGTTACAAACCTATATTTACGCCCCCTATATATAAATTTACTCGAGTCACAAGATTAGCAACTAATTTCAACCCTTTTACTGTTAAACCAATAAATTGTAAACGCAAATTCTACTCCCACAGCTTCTTTTCTTGCACTTCCTACCTGTGGAATTCCCTTCCATTGACTTACTTCCCTGACAGGTACAATCTCCAAGAATTTAAATGTAAAGTCAATAGTCATCTCCTATCTCACCAACCTGCATCCTCTCTCTCTCATTCTCCTTTCTCAGTTCACTTCACTCTCATCAGTATTCTCATCCTTCTTTTACCTACTTCCTGACACCCCCTATAACCTGTCACTCTGTCTCATAACTTTCCTCCTACGTAACCCCCTGCAAAACAGTTACAATAAAATGCCTTGCTTGGGGTGATATGATTATAAAAGAAAAGAAAATTACAATCTAAGCAACAACAAACGTCAATCCTCCTCCATCACCACTAATAAATTTAATAACTCCTCGCCTCCAAAAATTAAATCTCCTTCGAAGAATCAACATGATAAAAAGAAAACAGAAATTGTACCAATTGAAAATGAAAACAAATTCAAACTGATTTGAACCTAGAGCCAGGAAAGACATTCAAGACAGAGAAGTTCAAAAAGTCCCAACAAAAACAAATACAAAAAATCGTCCCATCTCAAACAAGGGAACAGTCTTCATCCAAACAAAAATCAACAAATGAACCAAAAGAAAAAACAACAACGAAGCATCCCCCAATAAACAAGCAGAACCAAAAGAAATCCAAGGGTCAAAACATAACAAAAACCAAAATGCAAATAAGAGAGAAAGCATAGAAAAGATGGACACTTCTCACAAGTAAATCTTCATAAGATCTCATTATATAAGCATAATTTAAAAAATTATACAATAGAACTGCCGGGGCTTGAAACCAAACATAAACGATCTACTTCTTATAACGAATTACCTCCCCACCTTCATCTGTCTACAAGAAACCTTCCTAAAAGCTGATGATAAAATAAAATAAAAAAAAACTATGCACAATAAAATTATATTCATAACCCCCCCCCAAAAAAAGGCATCGGGGGGCGTATCGATCCTAATCAGAAATGATATCCCCCAAAGCAAAATGCAATTAAAGACCAATATACAAGCCGTTGCTACAAAAGCCACTCTACACAGAACCATGAACATCTGCTCCATTTATATCCCACCACACGATCCCATAAACGAAATCGATCTAAACAATCTAATAGAACAATTACTAAGACCATTTTTATTACTAAGCGACTTTTATAGCCACAACGTTATACGGGGATCTAAATACTCAGATAAAAAAGGCAAAAATCTAGAAAAAAAATATTAACAGTAATGTCTTATACCTACTAAATAAAACGTCAAACACATACCTACACCCTGCATCAGGCACTTATTCAGTGTTTGACCTATCACTTTGTGACCCCTACTTTATACTTATGGACTTTGATTGGAAAGTTCCAGATGATTCATGGGTTAGTGACTAGTTCCTAATTATTTTAACATACTCAAAAGAAACTGAAAACCATCTTCCTCGATGGAAGCTAAATAAAGCAGATTGGAGATAATATAAAAAATATACCAACAAAAACTTTAGACTCCAGCAAATTCATCGAATACTTCACAGAAACTTTAATAGCCATCGCGAGAGCATTCATACCAAAAAAACAACGGATCTAAAAAGCAACAAAGACCATGGTTCAATGATGAATGTACAAAGGCAATAAAACTACAAAAAACAGCACTACGGAAATTTAACTCACAACCTGCAACCCATAACCTAAACCTTTTCAAACAAAAAACAGCAGTAGCACGTAGGGTCATCAAGGAAGCCAAAAGGAAATCCCGGAAAGATTATGTAAAATAAACTATAATACGAAACCAAAAAATGTTTCGAACATAAGAAAAATTGCTGGAAAAAAATGTATTTCCTCCTCTAAACCACCACACGCTAAATAACAGAAAAATAACAGAGACAAAAAATATAACAAACCTACTCTCAGAAACTTACAAAAACAATTCCTCAAACGAAAACTACAGACAACTCTTCCAAAAAATTAAGCAGGATACAGAAAAAATAAAAATAAACCAAATTTTAATTGAAATAATAAAGAAGAATACAATCATTCTTTTACGAAGAACGAACTTATAAATGCCATCAGCAAATCACATAGTACAGCTACTGGCTCCGACGAAATTCATTACGAATTCTTAAAACAACTTTCCCCCAAATCCATAAAATATTTGCTAAACATCTTTAACGAAATATGGTTCAAGGGAAAACTACCTAATAGCTGGAAACAGGCCATTGTGATTCCCATACCAAAACCGGAAAAAGACAAATCAAACCCAAAAGGCTATCAATCCATAACATTAACAAGTTGCTTATGCAAAACGTTCGAAAGAATAATAAATAGAAGACTAAATTGGTACCTGGAAACCAATAATTTAATTACCAACTTACAGAGTGGATTCCAAAATAAAAGAGAAACAATAGATAACATGGTCTGCTTAGAAACCTTTATTAGAGAGGCTTTCATCAAAAAAGAACACGCAATAACCATTTTCTTTGACTTAAAAAAGGCCTATGAAACAACATGAAGACAAGACATAATGAAAGAATTATACAACCTTGGCCTAAAAGGCAGATTACCATTGTTAAGACATTTTATCTAACAGAAGCTTCAAAGTAAGAATAGGATCAACCCTCTCAGACCCAAAAGTACAAGAAGGAGTTCCACAAGGATGCATATTGTGCGTCATTCTCTTTAACATAAAACTTAACAACATTATAAACTGTCTAAATAACAAAGTTAACGGTTCCTTATAGGTAGATGATCTCGTAATTTGCCAAAGATCAAAAAATAGGCATGCCTCACAACGTCAACTGTAGATATGCATAAATAAACTAAATCAATGGACCATCGAAAATGGTTTCAAATTCTCACCAACCAAAACAAAGTTTATTCATTTTTTAATAAAAAAAAATACACAAGGACCCAACACTTAAATTAGAAGAGACCGAAAGAGAAATGACCGATCAAATTTCTGGGAATAATTTTTGATAAAAAACTCACATTCATCCTCCATTTGAAATTTTTTTGTTTTTAATCGTATCACTCCGAGCAAGGCGGTAACGCCACTGATGTGCAGGGGGCTACGTAATAGTGAAAAGATTGGAAAAGAGAAAGCCGGAAACCACAACTTAAACAGGGAACAAGGGATGAGCCTCTTCACCTGTTCAATAGACGTGGGTGGAGTGTGAGCCGGGCGATAGTTAGATCTATCTACTCCAATTGAAAAAAAAGTGAGAAGATTAAAAAAGAGAAAGCCGGAGACCACATCCTAAACAGGGAACAAGGGATGAGCCTCTTCACCTGTTCAATAGACGTGGGTGGAGTGTGAACCTAAAACAAAAATGTTTCAAAACACTACAACTTTTGCGGGCTATAACTAATACAGAATGGGGAGCAGATTGCATATCACTCCTAAAAATATACAGAACTCTAATAAGATTCAAACTGGAACTATGGGAGTCTCATATATGGTATGGCGAGGAAATCCTACCTAAAACTTATTGACTCCATCCATCACACAGGTCTAAGACTTGCTCTCGGTGCCTTTAAAACGTTCCCCATATGAGGCTCCACTACTGAGACGTGGAAAATTAGCGCTACAATATTACCTAAAACTCAAATCCAATCCATCAAATTCTGCCTATCAATGCACATTCAACCCAAACTATAAACACCTGTTTGACAAAAAATAAAACGCTATCAAACCTTTTGGCCTTCACATGGAAAAATGATAAAACCACTTACAGACAGTTCGATAGACAAAACTAGTATACACGAATTCAATTTCCCATGAACACCCACCATGGCCATTGGAACAACCAAAAGTCATTTTAAAACTGGCTGCTTACATTAAATCTGACACACACCGCTTATACTATATAGCAAAACTAAATTATATCCTGGAACAATACCCAAATTGGGCCCACATATATACTGATGACTCCAAAGTCAAAAACAAAGTAGGATGTGCTGCTATCTTTAAAAGTTATGTTCTACAGAAAAGATTACCTAACAACTCCTCAATTTTTAGTGCCGAAGTTACAGCTATTGACTTAGCTCTAGACCTCATTACTAAACTTAACTCAAATAAATTCATTATTTTTGCCGACTCATTATCAGTACTTAAATCATTAAAAAACAAAAATTAAACAATCATTTGCTCACCAAACTCCTACATAGAATACAGGCGACCTCACAAAACAAAACCATTATTTTCTGTTGAATTCCCATCCACTGTGGATTTCAGGGAAATTAAAAAGCTGATGTGGCTGCAAAAACTCCTTAAAACTCGACGTAAGTAACATAAAGGTTCCATACACTGACTATAAACCTCTAATCAATGATTTTATTTGAAAGAAATGGCAATACACCTGGAACAACTGTCAAAACAACAAACAATTTAAAATTAAACCCACCCTAAAGAAACAACTACCTGGACCCAGTGTGACACTATCTCCCGCGGGGATACTTTCTTTTGTTTAGTTTAATGCAGCAAAGAGAGAGAAATTGATATTGGATATTTATTAGTTGTACTTTATTGTAATACGCGATGTGAGCTTATAAAAAAAAACTGTTTCGGTGCTATCAAATACTTGTAAAATATGGGGAATAGAGAAAAATTACTATTTTTAATACTACCACGTACTTCTAAAATCCGGGGAATATAAAATTTAACTATTTTGGGGAAGGGAAGGAAAACAATATGATTTTTCCTCTTTCGTGTTCGAAGCGGATATTTCTTGGTAAGGCTAAAATTTGAATAGCCAAAACAAAGTGTCAGAGCTGTTTGATAAGGTTAAGCAAGGTCAAAGTCCCTCGACAGACTTGCCCGAGAAAAACAGAAGCCTGTGGGAAATAGGGAATATGATGAGCTGGCGATATTTCATTCGTCGAGCTAAACCCCTTCCGCAAATCGAGTGGGCGGAAAGCGATTTCATTGGCCGAGGGCTGCGGATCGGCCAAATCCCCAGAGAGGATTGAAAGAGGTTATAAAAATACGGACTCGGCGAGAAAAATCAGTTTTTCGGTTTTTTTAGTCGAAATGTAACGACTGTGGAAAAGGGTTCCCATCCGGGGAGCCGTGACTCACGGCTGGTCGCCCACCATAGAACCTATGGCTAAAGAGTTAATTTCGAATGAAGCCTATCGCAGATTGACTTAAAGAGTTAATTTGGAATAATGCGCCTTCGACATGAATACCGAAAGAACGTTATTGTTTTTTTTAATCACGGGAGAATCGAAAATTCTGATTCCTCATTCGCTCTACTTCAGTAAACTCCATTAAACCCTGATAAGGACCGGAAAAACTTTGTTATTTTAGAAGTTGCTTGGAATAATGCGCCTTCGACATGAATACCGAAAGAACGTTATTGTTTTTTTTAATCACGGGAGAATCGAAAATTCTGATTCCTCATTCGCTCTACTTCAGTAAACTCCATTAAACCCTGATAAGGACCGGAAAAACTTTGTTATTTTAGAAGTTGCTTAAAGAATTGACAGACCTGATTATAGAGAATATGTGAAAAGACTTTAATGAAAATTTACCGAATACGGAAGAGACTTTAGTAAAAATTTGAAGAGCTCTGTCTACATTAACGAAAGCTAGAAAAGACATTTTTATTTAAGGATTGAAAGCTCTGACATTTTTAAACTCTCTCTCTCTCTCTCTCTGCTGTAAACCAACGTTCGACAACTGTATTATCTGCTCCTGTGAAAAAGAAAAGGAAACATTGTTTGTTTTGTTTTTTTATATATATAAAGACATTCTTCGTAACTCTCTCCAGGTGTGTTTGACGTTGTTCATTTATTTATCATTTTTTTTTTTTGGTGCCGTATTTATTTTTTTTTAACCTGGCTCAAAAAGGTGACTATTAAATTTGCACGACGTGACCTCTGGGATCAATTCACAACGTGGGACAGTGGCGCGTCGTTGCAAAAGACGTCTTGTAAACCAGCTTTTGTGGCGACATCATCGGACGAGATCTTCACGACCAGCAACAGCAACCAAACCAACCGGCCAGCCGGGTGGCAGTGTCAAAACTGAGATCATCAAGACCATCAACGAGAACGAGCGTCACATTAGACGGCCAAACCCCGGGCATAACATGTTACACCAGAAAATCACGCAAAGAAGAAGTGGTTTTATCCCGTATTAGGATAGGACACACACACACACACACACACACACATAACTCACTCCTTCCTCTTGAAAAACGAAGATCCTCCCCAATGCATAGCATGCCAAGAAAATTATACCGTAAAACACTTCCTACTCGACTGCAGTGACTTCACATATATTCGGCAATCTCTTTACAACGTTAACAACCTGAAAGAACGTTTTGAAAAAAGAAACCCCAATACAATTTTAACCTTTCTTAAAAAAGTTAAACTATACAAAAAATATAACCCCTATTAAATATTGGGAAATAATAAAGTGGGACAGTAAAATAAATCCTAAACACGTAAAGAGATTTTGTATTTATTTCTCAGATGAGTAATTTTCAATAATCTTGGAGTTATTTCGAACTTTTGTTCTCATCTTGGTTGATATAGGTGTTATAATGGACGCAACGTTTCGACCAAGTACCCTCTGGTCATCATCAGGTGTCCATAGATTGGCTGATGTAGATTATCTTGTTGATTAATTATCAACCAAGATAAGAACAAAAGTTCGAAATAATCCCAAGATTATTGAAAATTACTCATCTCAGAAATAAATACAAATTATGACGTGGCACGAAGACACTAACATAATCCAGCTGCCAAAATCCATCTGACACTGAATATAAAAAGCTCCAAAAATACACCACTAAAGTCCACGGTGGCGTACTGAATATAGTAGTTGGTTATACATGTGTTAGTATCGTCTAGTGGCCATGAGTTCTATCCTTGGATTTGGTAGTAGCCAACCAAATAATTAATTTCACAGGATATTTAGCAATAATCAACGAAGTATTCCACATCAGCCAATCTATGGACACCTGATGATGACCAGAGGGTAGTTGGTCAAAACGTATATCAACCAAAATGAGAACAAAAGTTTGAAATAATTCCAAGATTCACAGATAAAAACCCTGGTATCATATGCACGAATGTAACCTCAAAAAGTCTCATAGAAACGATGACGGCAGGCAAAACACAAGGAAAAATAATATTGTGAGCACGGCTAATATAAATCAACATAAAGAGAATAGAAAGTATATCTATGAGCAATCTAAACAAAGGAATTTAAAGCTTCAACGGCATCCAAACCTAAGCTAAACATGCCGCGGCACAAACTGATTGATACTCAGCGGGCTGATGAAGTACTAAAACCATTATTTGACCTGATTAATCTCGATAGATCAAGAAAACCATCGGGACAATATTATACCAAAGCGTATTAATGAAGCAGTGGAAGTCTTCACAACTGTCAGACTTCGAAAACAGATCAGTCAGTTAAGTGCCATACATGAAACACGCTTGGGCGATCATGTCTCTTTCGAGACATGACTGACTGGGCAGAAGATTATCCCGCAGTAGGTTGCCATTGCTTTCTGCGGTAGATTGGTTGCCAGCCAAGGCTATAGAGCCTAATCTATCCTGTTATTTGACTCATAGCTGGATGGGAAAGAAATGTGTTTTATTATTAAGTATTAATTAGTGGGTGATCAGTTTATTACTTCATAACAATAGAAAACCAATCCCCCACTTTATGCCCAGTATATCCGTTAATCATGTTTCCAACTATTATTTTCAGTCAGTCATTTAGGTGCCATACGTGATACACGCTTGGGCAATCATGTCTCGAAAAAGACATGACTGACTGGGCAGAAGATTATCCCGCAGTAGGTTGCCATTGCTTTCTGCGGTAGATTGGTTGCCAGCCAAGGCTATAGAACCCAATCTGTCCTGTTACTTAACCCATAACTGGAGGGAAGAGATGGATTAATACCTTTCCCATGGGTATTTGCGCGTAAGTGAATCAAATGAATTCAACTGGAATTTGAACTCGGCTCCTCGATTTCTCGTTCCGAGCCGATATCCACTACACCACAACGCACATCCATATATAGTAATGCCAAAAATCTTCCGTAGCAAGGTATTATCATTGGCTCATGAACTACATGTTGTGGGTCACTTAGGGATCACTAAAACCCACGATAAGATAGTTAAACACTGCTATCGGCCTGGCATGAGAGGGGATATCTAAGAATTCTGTTAAACATGCCCAATATGCCAAGTTATTGAGAAACCTAACCAGAAATTTTCCATAGCGCCCCTACAATCGATCCCAGCCGTAAAAGAACCTTTCAATAGAATAATAGTTGATCGTGTGCGACCTTTACCTTGAACCCAGGCTATAAATCTGTATTGACAATAATAAAGAATATATCGCCAAAAAAGTTCGTAGACGCAATAATAATCTTCTTCTCTAGAATAGGGCTACTTCAGGTCATTCAAATGTACTAAGGCTCTAATTTTATGCCGAAGATTTTCCGATTGAGTGTCTACCACCCATAGTCTCAGGGAACGTTGAAGCGATTCTATGCTACCTTCAAAACGATGCTTAGAGTCTATTATATCGAGCATCAGAAAGAATAGAATCAGTTTAGATCATTTATGTTATTCGCAGCGAGCGAATTAGTTCAAGAATCATTTAGGATTCATTCATTCATTGGTGTTCGGATATTCAGTACGAGGACCGCTTAAATTGATAAAGTAAAAATGGTTGAACGACCAACCTTTACCAAATTAGCAAAGACAAATCTTCAGAATAGCCAGAAGTAAATGGAAATAGATTATAAAAAGACAGTATATAATGAATATAAAGAAGGTGACGAAGTTCTCATTTTATAATCTTTAAATGGACAACCGTTTAGAACCAGATATCAAGGCCCGTATACAATTAGCTCAAGAAAAACGAATATGTGTAACACTGTAAGTGTTCCTTATGCTCACACGTTAAACGCCTATCGATGGAGCCTGGATTCGAACCCAGGAATAGATATTTGGAAAATATATATGTGTGTATATATTTTTCTTCCCAGAAAAATTAACAGTTTTTTTTTGTTTTTTGTTTTTTATTTCCTTTGAATTAGCTTCTAAAGCCCAGGGTCGTTTTCATAGTTGGAAGCATTCTTGGAACTTGTTTTCTTTTTGAATAGTAAGCAGCTGCCTCATCGCACTGTCTTGAATTTCCTGGACGTCTTGGTTTTTGAAAAGGAAAAGTCGCAAAAGGACGAGATCAGGGGGGTGTGGTGCTTGTCGAACCTGGGTAATCTTCTACTTCGCCAAAAAAAACAAAAAAACAAAAAAAAACAGTTGCACAAGCCCTAGTCACTTCTGGAACAATTCAGTGAATATTTTTATTCAAATAAGTTTATTTTTTTATCATTTCATCCCAAGCAAGGCATCCCACTGCCACTATTGCGCAAGGGGTTACATAGGGGAAAGTAAAGAAAAAGAGTTGTTAGATATAGGAAATGTCAGAAGGAGGGTGATAGATGGGTAAGGATACCGAGGATGAGGGTTGGGCAGATGGGAAGAGTGTTTGAAAGAATGGATGCGAGTTAGTGTGTTAGGAGGTGTCTATTGACCTTACATTTAAACTACTGGAGAATGTAGCCGTCGGGGAAGCAATCATGTGGAAGGAAATTCCACAGTCGGGAAGTGCGAGAAAAGAAACTGTTGGAGTAGAAATTGTGGTTACATTTTATCGGTTTCACTGTAAATTGGTGAAAAGACATTATGCAAAATAAGAACCATTTTTTTATTTTTGAATTTTTCAAATTCAAAACAAAATGAAACAATTTTTGTTTTTAATTATGTGTTACACATGGCCCAGCAGATAAAAGCAATGGCTAGTTTCAATGACTTGACCCATAGAGTTGTGCGTTCTATACCTGGCTACAGCAGTGGTGAACAAATAACTTTAAAAGTTGAGTTAAAGGGAGATAACTTACTGACATCCGGAAGTTGCATAGCACATGGATCGAGAACAATGCACCCTAGTGATGTGAAGGGTTCTCTAAAAAAAAAAAAAGATCCAAGTTCCTGAAGAAGGCCGGAGCGTACAAAGGCCAAACCATCGTTAACATGGCAATAAAGTCGAGGACAGCGCTCCGACCAATGTGAATAGTGTAGATATTACATCATCTCAGAAATATAGACAAATACTGACCTTTTCACTCCTTTTTTATTTTTAATAGTTTTTAATAAGGTAAATCGTAAAGAAGTTTATTTTTCAACTGACAAAAGTAATTCAATAAAACACGTTTGTTTTATTTTTTTAATGTAAATTGAAAATTGCGAAACAAAATAAAGTTTTTTTTTATTTTAATTATTTTTAATAAAGTAAATCATATGTAATTTTTTAATAAAGTAAACTGACATGCTGAATTAATTTTTTTATAAAAATAATTTAATAATTTTCAATTTACTGTATTAAAATAATTAAAAAATAGAACTGGTTCATATTTTACATAATGCCTTTTCAAATTAATTAGTGGGAGAAAAATATTCACTAATTAAGGTTTTAATCTTGAATATATTATTTTATTCATTTATAAAAAATAGGGATGTTTTTCCTGGTCCCGAGTTGTCCCGGTGCTGAGTCGTCCCTTCCCAACATGACTCCAACCCAACAAGTATACATATTTCGCAAATGGTCTTTTCTTTCTTTTTGTTTAAGGGAGTGTAGAAAACCAACATTATTTCATTATTTTCTCTTCTAGTCAAATGTGCTACCCGTTTTCTTTAGACTTGTTAAAACCTTTCAAATGATGTAGTTTTTGTTATTTCGTAAATTTTCAATTTTTTTTTTTTTAGCACAAGTCTATAAGGTCTAAAAAAAGAGAGAATATTTTGATATTTAAAGTATTTATTTGAAGCAATGTTTAATAATGAATATGAGAAAACGATCTTATCTGGCTGATAATGTAGACAATTCAACATGTTGGATGCAACTAATGTTATCCATACGAGAGTCTAGATCTCAGGGAATTAATTTAGAGAATGACTCATATTTAATATCAATATCTTTGTCTTGGGCATCTCGTGGTCTTGGAAAAAATTACCCCAGAGGCAACCTATACTACATAAATTTGTTTATAATTAATCCACAAACTGAAGTATTTGAAGTGTTTAGTATTTACTATTTCGACATTGTTATGAGTGTTATGATTGAATCAGGGTATGGGTCTCCACTGCTTTCCTTTCAATTCCAGATCATAGATTCTCTTTTGGAAATATTTATCTAGAGTCCTATTATTTTAATATTTTTTGGAGATCATTTTTATGTCAACTCTGAATACCTATGTCATCAGCATAGCCCTCATCATCATCCGTAAACTGGCCTCTGAAGGGGAAGAAGAAATCCTGCATGCTATTTTTCTATGAGGAGGATATTTTAGAACATGACTCGTGTTTCAGGTCGATATTATACATCTTTCTTTCGGTGTTGAGCAAAATTACCCCGAGCATAACCTGTCATGTCTTCAGTTTCTTGATGTTCTATACTACATAAATTATAACTGATTCACACACCGAGATATCTGATATGTTTAGAATAGTATTTGCTCTATTTTTCAGGTGTCTCTGATGAAAATCGGGTCATCGCGAACAAGCACTTTTCGGGTGACTCCGACTTGCAACAGGATATTCGTCAAGATGGTGGAAATTGGTCGATCAAAACTATTACGTCACTCGGAGAACGCGAAGTAACATTTAAAATTGGAGAAGAATTTAATTCTGCCACGCTGGACGGACGCGTAATCAAGGTAAATGCAAAAATAAATAATGGTGGCAAGCCGTTCGTATGTGAGTATGTCTGTCTACTAGGGTAGCCTGCCGATCACTTTTGTAGACGCGAGAGAAGCCACCTATGGTTTATGTTGCAACTATACTTAGTTACAGATTCTGAGAGAGAGTGCATCGTTTGGTGTGATAAACATCCTGAACGAAGCCAGCACGCTCAGAAGCTCGGTCATGATGACTTGTGACTTCGTGCTTGCACAACTATTGATGGTTCCAAAATAGTTCTATCTACTGAATTTCGTCCACTAGGCTTGGATCCATTCGTGGTTTGGTCTTTAGGCACTTTCTAAAGAAGTCACACACTAGTACCGCCGATAACAAAAAGAAATCTTCTTCCTGATAAAGATAATATATATATATATATATATATATATTAATCATATCACTCCAAGCAAGGCGGTGATGCCACTGATGCGCATGGGGCTACTTAAGAGTAAAACGATTGGAAAAGAGAAAACCGAAAACCACATCCTAAACCGGGAACAAGGGAAGAGCCTCTTCACCCGTTCAATAGATATGGGTGGAGTGTGAACAGGGCGATAGTTTAGTCTATCTATTCCAATTGTATATATAGTTGAATGTAATCGTCTCGTCTACTCAAAAATTTTCTTTTCATCCACTTCCTGTTTGTGGAACTCCCTACCGTTTGCTTTCTTCCTTGATAGATAAAATCTCCAAAAGTCTAAATTCAGCGTCAGTTTTTTGTACTTGATTCCCATTCAACTCTTATTTATTCTTCGACGTCCACTGTGCCTTGTTTTTTCGCTCACTGTAACCCCCTGTACACCAGTGGCAGTCTTGCCTTGCTTGGGGTGTAATGAAAAAAACATACTTTCTAAAGGTGCTGTACAATGGGATCACCAATTAGATCAAGAAATACCTCCCTGATTATATATATATATATATATATATATATATATATATATATATATATATATAGTGATGTTAGACTAGTTCCAACGAAAGAAAAGTGGATATTTTAAATAAAAAGAGAAATGGCAAGTGTTCTCTTGGAAAATATATTGTATTTTTTTATTATATATTCTGCTACACGTGTTTCTGGTCTAGCGACCTTCTTCAGGTAGAGGGTAGTTATCAGTCATTGTCTTGTTTGTGTGTGGCAGATGTTCATATCTTATATTCGTAAGGGAATCTCTTTCCGCTTTAATGGGTCAAATATCGGACGGCGGAAGGTTTTGATTTTTTTAAATTTACATATACATAGACATGTAGTAGGGAGGTGGTTAATGTTTCTTTGATTCGGCCTTGTGTCATACTTAACCGAACTCCCTACAGCTTACAGGATTTTATGCAGAATTATCATCAGGATTATTATCAAAAGGTTTTCATCAGAAGGTTTTTTGTCGGCAATCGTGTGGAATAGTGTAAGAATAAAATATACATTTTTTATCTTAAAATAGAAATTTATTAAAAGGAGGAATAACAAAAATTCGTAGAAATTAATGATCAATGAGAAAGTTAAGGGTATCAAGAGTTCGTACAAAATGTTCGGATAGTTAATTTTTGGTCATAATAAAATTAGATCAGTGCATAGTTGTATTAAAACGTGTTTAATACATTTATATTGTAGAACTTTGGAATATTTTTCATTTAGAAATGAGTTATTCCGAAACGTTGATTTGAACCTTTCGGTATCTTCAGACGATTTACAATAACTAATTTTATGATTTTTCAAACGCTCGAGCGGGAATTTTTTTACGGACGCACAACTGGAATTTTCAAACAACCGAAAAAAACTTCATGTTTGTATGATTCTAGTAAGTATTTATGGGTATGATTACATTTGGTCATAATTTCTGATCTTTTATTTAGTAAATTTTTGTTTCCGGGAACAACATAACAGTTAATGTTTCATATATATATATATATGTATATATATATATATATATATATATATATATATATATATATATATAAAAGCAATCAGAGTCTAACCGTACTGATGAGCTGTGATACAGCGAAACAGATCTGTCTGCAGATAACTATTTACGCTCGCACACCCTGATTGAGCACTCTGGAAGAATGGTAGACTTTGAAAAACAGTAGCTACTCTGGCATGTACGCATCGCTCATTCAGTAAAATGAATTAGAGCACTCTGGCTATTTACATTATTTGGTCTATAGACCCGATCTTCGTTGCCATTTGTACGACGTTTTGGCCTTTTTATGATCCTGCCTTCTTCATATGCTAGGAATTTCGAACTGATCTCTTTATTACGATCACTGGGGTATATCATTCTTTTTTCTTGTGCGAAGCCTTGTTAAAAAAAAGTCTGCCTTCTTTTACCGACCGCCCATAGCCCAGAGGTAGAATCGCCGACTGGCGCCAATTCGGTCGGGTTTCACTCCTGGGTTAAAAAGCAATCGGAGTCTAACCGTACTGATGATACAGCGAAACAGATCTGTCTGCGGATGACTCTATATATATATATATAGAGTCATATATATATATATATATATATATATATATATATATATATATATATATTGTGACACTTTTCATCCTCTTAGACTTCATTGCACTGAAAAAATATATTTATTTAAAAGTTTAAAATTTCAGTCTTCCTTTACCTTCGTCCGTATGTGTAGTTAGGTCTCCGGAAACTTCACAATGTCCTTATGGGCGAAACGCGTCACACACAAAGAAAACTTTCACTTTGTCATTAATTTTTATAATATTGCATTTTATCTTTTATCTGCTTATTTCTCTTATTCCATGATCGGATTTCGAACCCGGGTGTTATGATGGCTAAGCGAACACGTCTAACCACTCGGCCAGATAAATGAACAAATAAACACAACATAAAAGAATGCCATAAATGTTGCTTGATAAGCCATTTAGAACGAATCAATCAATTTTCTTACGCTCATAACACACCATAGGGTAACCCACTAACTTGAGTGGCTCTTGGGACTTCTATTGGTTGAACAATAGTCTCAAAATTACAACACATACAGAAAATTAAATGCATTTTTGTACAATAACTTTCAGCCAGTACAAGGCCCAATAGCCGCGCAAGGTAGCGGAATAAAGAATAAGCGGTTCAGTCATATTCTACTCTAGGTACTCGCCACTCGCTCCACCGACTTAAGGGTAGTCAACTTCTTCATTGTGACCAAATGAACAATATAAAAAGTGGTCGATTGCCCGTAGATTTTTATATTTATATGTAGTAAGATGGGTGATCGGTTTATGACTTAAAATCATTAGAAAACTGATCTCCCATTTTATGTCCTTACAATTTTATCTGCATACTAATTTACCGATATTCAGTACAATGACAACATATTTTGTTGAGTACTTACTATTATATAATGATTTTCACATGTTAATTTTTAATTGTATTTTCCCTATTCTCAAAAGTGTATTTTATATTTTAAGCTGTCTACCAATCGAAGTGGATGCAAGAGTTTTCGTTGCAAAGTCTCTAGGCAAAGCTCTAACTGATATTGGCTTTGTAGGAGCTAACAAAAGGGAGGCAATCCGAACCATAATTGATACAGCAGAGAGGACCGCAAAATTGCTACGGATTAAACTAAATAGTCCTTGGACACCAACGCAACACAATAGTTTTCAAAAATAATCGAAAGTGGCAGGAGTGTAAATAATACAAATTTTATTATGAAAGCAATATAAATATCATGGACTATATTTCTGAGATGAGGTAGTATTTACACTATTTACATTATTCGGACTACTGTCCTCATCTTTGTTGCCATTTGTACGACATTTAATAATAGATCATTCTATTTGTCTATATTTCTGAGATGAGGTAATATTTACACTATTTACATTATTCGGACTATTGTCCCCATCTTTGTTGCCATTTGTATGATGTTTCGGCCGTTATATGCTCCGACCTTCTTTAGGTGCTAGGAATTTCGAACCGAACCCTTTATTATGACCACTGGTGTATATTATTCTCATTCCTTGTGCGAAGCCCTTTTTTTTTTTTTTTTTTTTTTGGTAGTCATGTTTTATCTCCCTCTAACCCGACTTTCTAAGATACTTGTTCACCACTGTTGTAGCCTGGTATTGAACTCACAACTCTTTGGGTCAAGTTACTGAAACTAACCAACGTCTATATCCACTGGGTCATGTGTCCGTAAGGATATAGACGTTCGTTAGTTCCAAAGAGTTGTGAGTTGAATACCAGGCTACAGCAGTAAATAAATAACTTAGAGATTCGGGTTAGAGGGAGATAACTAATGACTACCAAATAAGGCTTCGCACAAGAAAAAAGAATGATATACCCCAGTGATCGTAATAAAGGGATCAGTTCGAAATTCCTAGCATATGAAGAAGGCCGGAGCATAAAAAGGCCGAAACGTCGTAGAAATGGCAACCAAGATCGGGTCTATAGACCGAATAGTGTAAATAGTATAAATATCATTTTAATTTTTAAATAGCCGACTTGACTTAAACAGGAATAGTCTCTCTCTCTCTCTCTCTCTCTTTATATATATATATATATATATATATATATATATATATATATATTAAGTATAACGTGCAAATTTGTACAACTTCACAAATATCACATTTTACAGACTGATATATATATATATGTATATATATATATTTATATATATATATATATATAACAGTTTGTAAAATGTGATATTTGTGAAGTTGTACAAATTTGTATGTTATACTTAATTTTACACGCGTTTTTTTATTTATTTTTATTAGAGGTTTTAAACGCGATATGCATCGTAAGGCGTTTTGCCTTTAATTTGTTATTTCCTTTTAAATAGTATGTAACATGAAATATATCGTAAGGCTTTTTATTTTATTTATTTTTATTTATCTATTTATTATATTTTATTTCAAATTTAGCCTCTTCGCACCATTATTTTGAACTTGTAATTTGTATATCGTGCAGTTAATGAGTCTTTTATCTATAATCATTTTACATGCTTTTATTTTTTAAAGTAATAGATTTTGTATTACAAATCAAAACCAAAATTAATGAAGTAAATCACCAAAACCTTGTTTAACTAACAATATAGAGGGTTAAGATTATGAACGTAAAATTACCTCCTCAAATATCCATGAAGCTGCTGTCCACAAAAATAATTAATTAAATAAATAAACAATCCTGCCGTGGACCATTTAAAATCAGTTCGCGCAGTGGATTGGTTGTTACGGACATCCAATCAGGTGCGCGGAAGACGTGGTCTAGTTTCGTTTAATGTACTATAAAAACATAGTCTCTGCTATAGTTTGATTGCAGAGCGGGAATCAGGGCTTGATCTGCCTTGATTAGGTCAACTTAGACATGGCGTGTATGATGTTGAAAAACCCGAACCTCTCTGATGAACGAAGTCAATTTACATCACTGACGACACGCTCCGGTGCCTTTTCATAAGCGTCTATTCAAATAAGGAATTAGACTCCGCAGCAGTGTGGAAGAAATCACCTTTCTTATAAAAAAGAGACTACCACCTGCTAGTTATATTAATATCCCTCTTGAAATAACTATATTAAGAGTCGCAGACATTAATGATTAAATAATATTCGGATTTTTAATATTTTCATTTAATTTTTTTTTTTTTTTTTGTTATGTTTGTGGCGTTTCATTATTTTTTTAAAATCTTTCCTTTTAGGTCACGGCTTTAATTGATGGTAACTGTTTAGTCGAAACACAGAAAGGAGACGGGTTTGAATCGGTGATTAGTCGTAAAAGAGAAGGTGATCTTATGATAATGGTAAGTAATATACAGACTACTCGAACTCTTTGATTACTTAATCTGTTTGTTCTTTCTTCTGAAGACGCATTGGGATAGCCAAAGATTCATTCCAACACCAAGCAAAGTATTGAGAAATATAAAAACTTCGCTAGAAAAAAAAGAAAAGAGCATTAATCTGTTACGAGATCTGTCCACATATATGGCAGTGAATGCTACAATATCTTTAGAGACGAAGAAAAGACTTGAACCGACATAAATGTGGTGCTACAGAATGATGTTGAGGATACCAGAAACAGAACACCTGAGCAACGACAAAGTTTTCGAGAAAATAGAAACAAACGCTGAACTTTTACTTAACACGAGGAAGATACAGTTGAAATTTTTATCACACATAATGAGAAACACGTACTTGGAACATCTGATACTCTTAAGACAGTTTGACATCAAGAGAGACAGTGCATCGCATACTTTGTGAGTTTGAGTAAATAGATAGAAGAGCTGGATTTAGGAAAAATAACAAAAAGACAAAATTTATTAAGAGTTGCAAATGGCAGGAAATTGTGGAGAGCGATGTTCGCCTACGTTCTATGGGGACACGGCACATAAAGTAGAACAGTATATTGCTCGTGATAAGGTTTTTCAGAGGAAACAAATGCAGGCTTGACCTGGAATGACCTCCTTGTTTAATAAAATTTAAGTGTTATTAATAACGGTAAGCGACTTTATTGCATATCGCTGTCTCCCTAACAACAATACCACCTTTTATTTGGACACCCTCACAACCTTTGTCTACATATCTCAGTTAAGCAACTTTCATTGGTTGTTTAGATTGTGATAACATTTTTCAGGTTTCTGATTCGTGGAAAATATGTTACGTTGAAAATATCATGCCATTTAATGAAGTTTATGATCTTAACTGTTTTCGTATGGTACTCTGAAGTTTCTTTGATACCAGAACAGCTTGTCGGTGTATAAAGCAGTAATTCCGAATAACTGCGTTTAAATGCATCGAGTTCGAAGTACCACATAGGAAAGTTCATTAGAATAATTACTCTGAAAGGATTTTTAGAAAGGGCAGATAAAAGCTAGATTACATCGGTGAGAAAATGACTGAACCTTAGGTGTCAATGACAGTGCAGATTCTTCCTTGGGTTTTGTCAAGAATCTCACTCTCTCTCTCTCTCTCTCTCTCTCACTCACACACTGACTCACTGACTCACTGACTCACTCACCCTATAACAACTCCGACTGACACCAAATAGGTCGATTTTCGATCCCGACCAGAAGCAAGTGGATGTGTCTAGCCACACTGATGAGCTGTGATACAGCAAAACAGGCATGTATGTGGATGACTAATATATATATATATATATATATATATATATATATATATATATATATTAGAACCAACTATTGCTCAGTTGTTTGATTTATTTTTATTGCTTTTTTGTGTACGCATTTTGTATATTTGTTTATTTTGTAATAATAACAAAAGAACCATTCTATTTTCATTTTGAATTATCCACTTGGCAATAAATACTAAAAATAGTATGAAATACATAGTTTCAATCTACAGCCTGCGATGTGTAAATTGTCGCTATTTGCCTTGTAAAATTCTGCAAAATAATAATAAGAAAAGAACCATTCTATTTTCATTTTGAATTATCCACTTGGCAATAAATACTAAAAATAGTATGAAATACATAGTTTCAATCTACAGCCTGCGATGGGTAAATTGTCGCTATTTGCCTTGTAAAATTCTGCAAAATAATAATAAGAAAAGAACCATTATATTTTCATTTTGAATTATCCACTTACTCTATATATAATTACTCTAAAAGGATTTTTAGAAAGGGCAGATAAATGTTAGATTACGTCAGTGAGAAAATGACTGAAACTTACGTGCCAATGACATTGCAGATTCTTCCTTGGGTTTTGTCAATAATCTTACTCCCACTCTCTCTCTTTATACATACATACATATATATATATATATATATATATATATATATATATATATATATATATATATTACTTCGAACAAGGCTATGTAGCAGTAGTATTATAAGCATGAATGAATTGTATAGATTTAGAAGTAAGATGAGTTCGGGTGAAAAAAATTCGAGGACAATACAGTGAATCAACTTTCTTAACAACAGACCCAGCAATTGCTTCAATATAATCTTTTCCTCTTCGTTTCAGTAGAAAACATTAACCCGAGAATCCGAAACAAGTCATTCTTTAATTAATAAATAACCTTTTACATTGTTTCTCTTTCTGACGATGTACTGTGTCCTTTAGCAATGACTTGTTAGTCCTTCCCTTTCGCTGTCACGTGATATGAATATCGAAAGATATTTGTAGAATAGACAGAGGGAAGCCACATAACGCCGGTGAGAAGAGTTTATGATTTTAAGAACTCAACTCATTTGAAGGTTCCACGGAGTTTGTATATATATATATATATAACCTTCCGTAATTATTAGGCCACCCCAGTGTTTACAAAAATTATGTATTCCATATAATTTTTAGTATTTATTGCTAAGTGAATAATTGTAAATGAAAATAGAATGGTTCTTTTGTTAATACTACACAACAACATGTGCATCAAATGAATTTATAAATATTTAATAATTACCTATTTTGCAGTTTCATCAATGAAAGAATGAAGAAAATTTAGGGTGATTCGGACGAGTTCATCTTTGCTTCCTTGGCTTATAAAGTTCTGCAGCTGCAAACTAATAATAACAAAAGAACTATTTTATTTTCATTTAGCAATAGATACTAAAAATAGTATGAAATGCATAATTTCTTTTAAAAAATTGGGGTGGCCTAATAATTATGTCCGGTAGTGAATATATCTTATAAGCAAATGAATGGTAGATTTAGAAATATGTAAGGTGGATACGGGCGAAATAAAATGTCTAGGACGATATAGTGAATAAACTTTCTAAACCAGAGACCTAGCAATTGTATCCTTTAGCAAATACTTGTTAGTCCTTTCCTTTCGAATGGGTGCGAGTTAGTGTGTTAGGAGGTGTCTATTGACCTTACATTTTAACTCCTGGAGATTGTAGCTGTTGGGGAAGCAAGTATACGGAAGGGAATTCCACAGGCGGGAAGTGCGAGAAAAGAAGCTGTTAGAGTAGAATTTGCGTTTACAATTTATTGGTTTCACAGTAAAAAGGTGGGACCTAGTTGTTAATCTTGTGGCTCGAGGAAATTCATATATAGGGGGTACCAGTGATCTAAGTTCATCGGAGCAGAAGCCGTGAAAGTATTTATAGTAGAGGCACAGGGAAGCCACGTCACGCCGATGAGGAAGTGACTGCAGGCGGTCAGCCAAGTCGGTATCGATCACATTACAGATTCTCCGTTGTATTTTGTCAAGAACCCCGAGAAGAATAGCAGGGACACCTGACCAGATGTGGCAGCAGTATTCAATACACGGGCGGATGGTAGATTTATAAATGTGCAGGATAGATTCAGACGGGAAAATCTTCCGGGCCCTGCACATCCTTTTTTTATTTAAAAAAATGTTTATTTTTAACTGCAAAACCTCCTACAGAAGGTAGCTGAAGAGAGTGACAAGAAAGGACTACAAATAAACTGCAAAAAAACCGAATGCATGGTCATCAGCAAAAAGAGCAGCCCAATATGCCAAATACAGGTCGAGGATACTAAAATCAAGCAGGTACAAATATTTTAATACCTGCGAAGTGTTATAACAGAAGACGGAAAGTGCGACACAGAGATCCGAAGGCGAATTGGCATGGCGAAGGAAGCATTTCAGAAGTTGAGTAAAGTATTAAGAAACAGGACAACTACTGGATTGTTATATGATGTCAGTTCTTCAATATGGCAGTAAATGTTGGACAATATCATCAAAGATGAAGGAAAAACTTGAAGCAACTGAAATGTGGTTCAACAGAAGGACGCTGCGAATATCATGGATCGAGCATGTGAGCAATGATGAAGTCCTAGAAATGATGAAAACAAAAAGGAAATTAATAGTGAGCATCAGAAAGAGACAGCTTAAGTTCCTGGGAGATGCAATGAGGAAGGAAGCTTGATACTAACAGGCCAGATAGAGGGAAAAAGAGACATGGGGGAAAGCAACGGATAACATATTTGAATAACCAAATCAGGTGGATGATGGAACGGGGGTTGCATGGTGTAACAGGAGAAGGCGTGCTAAGAGCCACCAGGGATAGGGAAAAGTGGAAGGCCATGATCGCCTACGTCCTGAAAGGACAGCGCATAGAAGAAGATAAATTTTGATTGCCACTGCATTTAAGCGATCGAATAGTAGTGAAAACAACATATTTATCGAGATCTTCCTGTAATATTTTGTTTGTTTCTACCACTGGAAATTCATTCACGTATACAGGATGTTCATAAAGTTCGTGTGCACTTTAAAAAATTATAACTTTATTTGTATTTGCGATAGAAATAATTTGTAATAAGGATTAGAAAGAAGTAAAGTTATATTTTTTAGGGTTTTATTGAAATTTTATTTAAGTTTCCACATGTCCTCCATCATTAGCAATACAAAAGGTAATACGATTTTGCAGTTCATATTTTTTTACTTATCTAAAAATTGTTGCAAATTTTGTGGTAAAGAATTATTCAATAACTATACTTAAAACTTGGTACATTAAACTTTATAACATTTTTTACAGATTATTTCTATCACAAATACAAATAAAGTTATAAATTTTTAAAGTGCACACGGGCTTTATGGACACCCTGTATTATGTCAAGACTGTGTCCATAAAAAAAAGCCTAGTAGGACATCTAGTTCTCTTAGGATCACCTCGTTCTTAAGGTTAAATAAATCCGGTAAGAGGAGGATTCCCTGTTTTACAATACTTCTTTTTTACTTGTTCATTTTAATTTTTACCCGTAAAATTGGTCGATATACGGCCATTGAATAACGACATTAATAATTTTCTCTGTGTAAATTACAATTTTCTTTATTTTTTCTTTCAGACCATGACTGGTGGTGGAGTCGTCTGTACTCGGAAATATAAGTCTGTGTAAAAGAATGAACTGGCATTATGAATGACATTTCCATCATTGAATGAACAGCAGATAAAATCGATTTCACCTTAACAATGACGTGTTCCTCGCTTAATTAATAGCAGAATAGAATGAATTCACGTAAAAAACAAGATGTTCCTCGTTTCATTAATAATAGATAAGAATGAATTCACGTTAAAAATGAGATTTTCTATTTATTTATGGACAGCAGTCAAGAAAAGAATCACTTCACATAATATGTAAACATTTTCGTCCTCCCGCGTATCTCTCACTTCTCCAGGTGGACCTCGTTATCCGCGGCAAAACTTCCTCGCCAAGTTACATTAGAGCTGAACACATCCGCGAAAATAATCAACAATCTGGGAATATTCAAAAAGATTTTCCTGGAAAATCGATACTATTTTGAAAAACGGAATCAAAATTTTAAGTTTGTTAATATCTTCCAGACACAAATTTAAGTGACGTCGGGAGGAAATATTAAATTAATTTTTAAATTCATTTTAAAAAGTCATAGAGGGACACAGATTTTGATGACTTTGAAGATATTTAAATTTATTATTTTTTGTATGCTGTGTATATTATTATTTTTTATTCTTATTATGCGATTTCAACTCCAGTCCACCTTTCAGGTGTTTCGGTCGAGTGATGATGGTCATATCTCAGGTCCTACCCACAGCCTAAAGACGCAACTCCTCAGCACATGATCCGTTCTAAGCAACGCTGCTACTTCCAAAGCGTTCCATAGCAAAAAGGTTTCTGTAAATAGACATTTCTAGGAAATGTTCTGCTATGCAACACGCCTTTGAGATGCCAGACATCATTGTGAGTGCACACGTGGCAACACAGATTGCGGCAATCACAAAAGAGATAACTTCAGCTGCTTCAAAGTATATACACCTGCTTGGCGTTCCCGATATTATTATTATTATTATTATTATTATTATTATTATTATTATTAAATTTCTGCTATGGTCACACTACCTACCAAATCTGCGGGAAACCCTAAGGCAGATAGTGTTCTGTTGTTATGGCTACATTTCATGATTTGTTTTTCTAACTCCCATAACATCACTAGCCTTATATGGACAAAGTTCTTTTTAGTGTGTGAGTTGTACTTAACAAAACAATTTTTGTATTTCTCTTGAGCTTAGATTTTCAGAGACTTTTTCATTATATTGTTGTGCTTTTTTTATCATTACAAGCGCACCTTCTATAACTGGAACTATTCTTGTTTTCAATTTCCACATTCTTTATTTCGATTTTAAGGTCTTTACAGTTCGATAGTTTTCAAATTTTCTTGGTTGCTATTTTACAGCCCGCTGGGCCAGCCAGGGTAAGCAAGTTTGTTTTTTCTTTTCGGTTTTTAACAATTATGTCTGGCCTGTTTGCTTCAATTTTTCTGTCTGTAAAGATAGTGTAATCTCATAGGATTGTGATTTCTTCAGTTTCTGTAAACTCTACTTAATGATGTTCATACCAGTGTTTGTTAACATTTTCTCCAGAGTGTTTTTACATTGTCCAGTGTAAACATTGCCCCATTATATCGTGACGATTTTTATATTCATTTAGCGCAAGTACAGAACATCCTGAAATTAGATGATTTATGTTTACCTGAAAGCCCTTAGTGAAAATATTGTTTTTGAGCTGCAAGAAGAAAGCCTTCCGTTTCAGCCTTTATCAACATCTGCTTTATTAGCAAGCTCTGGATATTGGCCATGCAGAGGGTTTGTCTTGCCAGCGTTGTTTCATCTGTTTAAGCGTTTTATCCTTTGCTTTCTTTTCCTATTTTTTGCTGCAAATCTTGGTTCTTGGGTTCTGTTTTGGTTTTCAGAAAAATATACTAAATGTATATCTCCTTTGTATTTGCAACCTTCTTTCATGATTGAGTCGGTTTTCTTTCTGTTTTCGTGTTGTTTGATTTATTGTATCACCTAATCCTTTGTTGTTTCTGTATATGTTAGTAAGCTAATAATTGTTGTCTTGAATAACAATTCTTGCTGAATAAGACTTCTCTCGCCTTCTTTTTGCGGTATTTATATAAGGTATGTATCAGTCTTTAGTTGATGTATGTTATCCTTATGAAGATGCTTTCTTGTCTTAGAATTCATTCGTCTGGTGTCATTTAAAGTCCGGTTCAAGATATTAAACCGCTGGGATTGCAAAGCTATTAATGGTTATAATTCACTTCTGAAAATTCTATTCAGTTCTTAATATCAATTGCACTCTTTTATAGTACTTTTTTCGCACTATTTCTTTTATTTTTTTATGGTGAATTTCTTCACCCTCATTTACACCGTGATACTTATAAGCTTCTTCTTGCTCTAAATATTTGATTGTTACCCCCAGAGTCCTAGCTAATAGAGAAGGTTTGTTGTAGTGATCCTCGTAAAATTGTGGCATTAGCACATTTATCCAAACCGAATTCCATTCCAATGTCGTCACTGAAACATTTTATTGTTTTCAGGAGACCTTCCAGTTCATTGTCATTCCTAACACGCAACTTTAAGACATCCATGTAAAATAGATGGCTTATTTAAAGCCACATTACGTCCTGCTAAGTTTTCTGATTAATGCTATAGTAAGTAAAGCAAAATAGTAAGAAAGACAAAATGTCACCTTGAAATATTCTTCTGTTGATGTTTATTTCACCAGATTTATTGGTTCCATCTATATCACTGAGGTGAAGTGTTATATTGTTGTGACCTCGTTACCAAGTTGTTGTGGTCATGACACAAAGACGGAATTGTGTTAAACAAATATATTACAAAGACAGTAGTACAAACATACACCAATGAGTGATTATTAGCGTGACTGTTAGTCCGAATGTCAGTAATCTGCTGGAATGGATTCAGCTTTCACTATCTGCGTCTATTTCTCTTACTCTTACTCTGCTTCTAAAAAGCAGAACTGCTGCTTATATAGATTGGACGAGTTCATGTGTCATATGGGTAAGTCCCCATAACATATATCGGCATACTCTGTTTGGTTACATTGATGACAAAGCGTGATACATTGTAAATATTTAAAGACATTATGATCCAGAAATCTGGCAAAATATGGTAATCTATACAGGCAATACTGAGTTTTTTCTTTGTATTGAACTGCACTGTCAGCTGAGGCTTCAGAATACACCGACTGCACTTGCAAAAGAGTACCCCCTGCCAATGAAGCATTCTGGGTATAATTATAAACTAAATCCGGTTTCTGGGTTTGTCGATAAAGTGCATCCTGCAGCAAGGTTTCTAATTGGAAAAGTATGGAACCACCTCTTAATTGCTGTTATTCCCAGAACCACACTGAGCCGGAGTGGTAGCACCTGTGACGGTCTCAGCTATTGGCAAGTAGTTTAACCCCCAAACTGGGGTCAAAACGTTATAAAAACATAAAAATATATTTTACAGTGAAAATTCCAGCAATACTTTTTGAAGAAAAAATATTATCAGCAATATATTTATGAAGAAAAAGTAGCAAAAATACATTTTCGAAGAAAAAAAAACAACGGGAAAATATTCTAATTTTGAAGAAAAAATATTACCAGCAATACATTTTTGAAAGAAAAAATACATACCAGCAACACTTCTGACTCTCAATGAAAATCACTTTACCAAAGTACGTTAATGAAACTTGATCTACAAACTTATTTCTTACAAAGAATATATATTCTGTTCATACAAATCTGTTGTAAAAATCTTGCTGACATTAAATAACCTATTGACTGAGGTTGATATGCCGTAAAACAAAACGAACCAAAACATCTTCGTAATGAATCAGTTTTCCAAGATCATCCTATTAATAAGTATTTGTTTTTTACATCTGTAAGAACCACGTTTACACCGTTTATGTTCAAGAGATAGTATGCCATATTTTATAAGAAGGAGTATGTCTGTTTTCTCAAAATAGATGTCAAGAATTTGTAAATCGTGGGAAGATATGTAATTGGTCTGTTGCTTTTTGGATATTTGTGTCACCATTCTTTAGTAGAAGGAAGGTAATTACTTTGATTGTACATGCCGGAATTTTAGCAGGAGCATTGACTATTTTTTGAAGTTTTTGGTTAGTATTTTTCTTTTTTGTATGCTGTATTTATATAACAGAGCCAAAAGTTAGGAATTTCATTCTTTCGTGGAGATTTTCAGTTTTGTATTTTTTTAATTTTTTTTTTTTAATGCTCATTCAACATCTATTTCTGTTCTTCCCACCCATGTTAGTTTTGTGTCACTTTCCATCCGTTCTACCTCATTCTTAATCTAATCTGTTTCTTTATTACGATTGTGGTGGGTGACGGGCACTTCAATTTTAGTTTGCCTATTTCTCTGTAAATTTCTTTGCATCGACTTGAATATGTTCATTCTGTGTGTAGAAGCTTGTTCTTTTTTCATATCTCATTCTTTGAGCCTTTAGTTGTATTGTTTGCTTTATTTTTCTTTAGCTGATATGACTTTATTTTATTTAAAACACTAAACCAACATTGCCTAATGACGAAGCAAAATCTCGGAACATAGCAATTTCCGTGTCGCAATGTAAATTAAATCAATTTTTAATAAAATATATATTTAATTAAAATTGTATTTTGCTCTACTATATATGATTTACTGAGCCCTTCTTTTTTTTTAAAAAAAAGTAAGTGCCGTAAAACTCGGAATACTAAATCTGTTGATTCTCTTTACCTGGATATATATATATATATATATATATATATATATATATATATATACTCTAGAAAAAATTCTACAATTTCATGGTTAATACATATTTTGCAACAAAACCTGCTGCTCGTCAGACCCAAATGATACAATAGTTAATATTCAAAATCTTCCAGAAAAACAATCACATACAGACACTCACGTGCCCATATCGAGAATAGACATTTGTAACGGTAATTTACAAAATCATTTCCTCGCTCATTAAAAAAAAAGAAAAAAGAAAGAAAAAATAGAGAAAAATTAAAACGTGAAAAAGAAAAAGAAAAGGAAAGGAGAACGAACAATATAAGGAGAAGGGAAGGTAAAGTTAACGTCTTAGATCGACACCAGCGTCTTTTTGCAATTCATCTGCTTTCTTAGAAAAACGTGACATGGAAATTTAACATTAAAACTTAGTTTTAAAGATAATGGGATGTATCTACGGTATAAAAATAAATGGTAAATCATGCTTTTTAATACGAATTTTTTTTAGTAGTATAATATTATAAATATAGTCATAGTAATTAAAAAAATAAATTAAAAATATAATGCATAAGAAAATGATAAATAAAATATTGAAAAACAATCTTAAAAATGATCTTAAATAATATTAATAAAAATAATGATAATAATAATAATAATAATAATAATAATAATAATATATATATATATATATATATATATATATATATATTTATGACGGTTTTTAGCATTTCATGTGTCACCATATACATAGTTTTACAGTGAAAGACAGGGTTAATGTACTAGTTTAATAAGACCTATCCATGATACCATGGGCTATTTTGCTACTTTATATACGTATATCATGATGATGTTTGTGACTCGATTTCATTGACTGACTTATAATCAAATATGGAAAGTGACTTTTTAGTCGTGCTCGGGTTTTATATTCTCTGCACAGACGAAGCAACGTATTAGAGATATTTTATTAATTTTTAATTTCTTCATCAGCTTTAATAACTGCCCTGTCATCAAACGGATATCTTTCCACTTTAATATTGGCATCCGGCAGAGAAAGGCATCTTTCATAGCAGGTTATTCACAGGATGTAAACAAACCGCTAACAACCGAGAGCGTTCAATTTGATAGCCGAACCAAACTGCGTTCAATTCATTAACCAAAGAACGTAGCGTAAAGCCGAAAGTAGCAACTGGTTTTATGAAATCTACCTCACCCTAAAGTGCTCTATCGATTAGTGAGAGCACATATATATATATCAGCATGCAGTGTGGGTATAGAAGAATCCAAAGGAGTATCCTGTACATACAGTGGTAGGATAACTCTCTAAGAGAGCTCTAAACATATATGCATATAAATACATATAGAGCGAATATAAGAAAAATTAAGACAGACACGTTATTTCATGGTAAATCGGAAGTATAGGCCTATTTCGTGTAAAATCCTTTGTAAAATAAAGACGAAAGCTGATGATGGTTCGCCTGAAATAGGCCTAAACTTCCGATTTACCATGAAATAACGTGTCTGCCTTAATTTTTCTTATATATATATATATGGGGTGAGGTGACCGTTGCCGATAACGTCACATTTAAGTGACTTCCATTTTGATAAACAGATTTCATAATTCTTTATTAACTGTAACTAAAGTCGAAAGTCCTAAAATGTATTTAAAAAAAAAAGAACTTTGTACAGTTGCACATTATTCATCTTGACATAAAAGATAACAGTAAGAATGTTGGAAAAAATAAACAAAATAACGTGAAGAACTACATTATTGGCCTGATTACGCATTTCGCGATCTTCAGAAAGGCTTCATCAAATCAGAGCGAAAGAGAATATATGTGTATGTTTGTATGTGTGCTTCAGTGTTAAATCGTTAATACTACCAAACTGGCGTCGGTGGGGTTGAAAATACACAATTCTGTGAATTACATACATATATATATATATATATATATATATATATATATATATATATCCCGCGGTGTGACGTCATAAAACCGCATCGCAAACTTAAGAACTGCGTTTATTATTTTTGGTAACTATTGCTGTTGCCAAGCGAAGTTTTATGTCAACACAAAATAAAATCGTCTGTGATGGTGGATTTTATAATATTTCAGTTTAAATAACCTCTCTGAAGATGGCTCATGTGAGCCGAAAGCTTAGAAGAAAACCAATAAATAATTATCCAAATGTTGGAAAATTTTTGTCTTTATTTTCAACTGAAATTAAAGCAAAAATACGACGTTTAGAACGGCTCATGATTAAACATAATAGACATTCATTATAGCATATGTTTAGAAAATATATATATATATATATATATATATATATATATATATATATATAGTAATATTAAATTATGTAATTATTATATGATGGTTCTTTTTACTGTGTGTATGTGTGAGTATTATTGTGTTATCTTTCTAATATTACCTACATGGCTATGTTTTTCTAAGAAATGTTGTTTAATTGAACTATGATCAGAAAGGTGGCAAGTAAGTCTACAGGAGAGCATGGTTGTAGTAAAACCAATATATGTAGTGGGTTTATTATTAGTACCAGAGATACAATCTCTGAACGGGCATGTAAATTGATACACTACATCAGTTTTCTGTAGAGAATTTAGTTGTGTGGCTGTAGGGATCTTAGAGAATATGAAGTCAATTGTTTTAAATTTTTTATAATACATGATGAGATTAATTTGATTATTATTATTTATTGGTTTAACATTTCTACGTATTATGTTTGTGAGTGTTGCTTCGTCATGTTTTTAATAATTATGCATTCAGATATTGGAGGCCAGCTACATTAAATCAAAGCAACCCATACTCAATAAAATCACATTTTAATCTGGTCACAACGCATTATATTGCATTTAGACATATGGTTATTTTAATATTTCGGTCTCTCACGGGTTGTGACGCCATAGAACCGTATTACAAATTTACGACCTGTGTCTGCTATTCGCTGACTGTTATCATCGCATAGCAATGTTTTGTGTTAACACAAGATAATCATATTTGATGGTAGATGTCGTTATGTTAACGTCCCTGTAACCTCTCTGAAGTTGGCTCATGTGAGCCGAAAGCTTAGAACCAGAATAATAAAAAAATATCCAAATGTTGGACATTTTTTGTCTTTATTTTCACCTGAAATTAAAGCCAAAATACGATGTTTAGAACGGCTCATGATTAAACATAATAGACTTCATTGTCCGTTATTTTTAACATTATATGTTTAGAAAATTATCTGCTGAGTCGATACACTATATATATATATATATATATATATATATATATATATTCGCATGTGTGTTTGTGTATGTAAAAAGTTATATACCGACACGCTTATACATACGCATATATATCTGTATACACATTTCTAAATGTTCTGTACATATATATTGGCGAATGAAAGAAACTTGCTTAATGTCTATTAACAATCTGAAAGTATTCAACTGTGCAGTTTGTTCATCAGTATCTGTGGACATTTAGGACTGTAAGGATGAGTATCCAGAAGGGACTCAGCGAGAATGAAAGTTTTTGTTGTAATTTAGATGCTTTTACGTAGTATCTCTATGTCTGTGTGGATTGACACTTTAATAGTATTACTGATTGCATCCATTACTTGGTGAGCTTTTAGTTTTGGGTTATATTTTGATAACTTCACTAACTATTTTTTATCTGTTTTGTCTAATTTTGAAAAACTTCCGGAGTTTAAAAAAAATCAAAATGTCCCAACACCAGCCCACTCCTTCTGGGTATCTTGAACAGTATGCTTTGATATTCCAAAGTCATTACCAATTTTACTTTCATCTATATTGTTAATTCGATAATTTTCTTTATATTTGTTAAACTCATTCTTTCTATTTTACAACTTCGGTAAAAAAAATTATTATAGTCTTCAGACTCCTCTTTCCTGTCATTGGTCATTAGCATGAGAAAGTTACTTGCTTAGCTTAATTTAAGATGGTGTTAATCCTAATCTAAGATGATGTTAATCTTAAAGAGTGCCATGTAGAGCTTATCTTTTAAATGTCTTATTTGCCTTATCACAATTCGCTGATCGTACTGTGATCTCATGAATACAATAGTCGGCATTACAAACATGAATGATCAAAGACACATCTTCTGAAAGTATAGAGCTGAATATTTGAAATTCCTGAATAAATATTAAGCAAAATTGCTTTTATGATTTAGTGATTTAATTATTTTTACACTCATACACACTCCCTATGATGAGCTAGAAGCAAATCCTGACGATGAGAAGAAATTTGCAGAAACGCAGAATATTTAAAATTCATTGAAAAGAAAAATGCAGAAGCTATTTTCTCAAGAAAAATAGCGTTGTAATTTCGACAGTTATAAATCGAACAAAAGTAGCATTTAATTTCTACCGTCATAAAATAATACAACAATATTAAGATTGAGATGTTAAAGAAAATATAATTATTCGATGGGAATCAAATAGATAAAAGATGTCAATTGACGCTGCATTTAAAGTATTGAAGACTGTAGCTATGGGGATGTTGAAGAAAAAATAAGATGGATGGAAGTCAAGCAGATAAATGATGGCAATTGACGCTCCATTCAAACTTTTGAAGATTATAGCTATTGGGATGTTCAAGAAAAAATGAGATGGATGGGAATCACTTAGATAAAAGATGGCAACTGACGTTGCATTTAAAATTGGAAAACTGTAGCTATAGAAATGTTGAAGAAAAGATAAGAAATGGATGGGAATCAAGTAGATAAAAGATGGCAATTGACGTTGTATTTAAAATTTTAGAGATTGTAGCTATTAGGATGTTGAAGAAAACGTAAGTGATGGATGGTCATCAAGTAGATGAAGGATGAAAGACTGCAATTAACGTTGCATTAAAATTTTTGTAGTTTTGGATGTTCCCAAACACATCATGATAACATGATGGCGCTCCAGGTGACTGTCCGATTTGCCAGTACCTTGAGCTGACCCTGTCAGGCTGATACACAATACTTCACTATTTGACTACGGTAGGCTTGCGTGATGTAATGGTTAACAAGCTTGTCTTGTTAGAACTTATTACACCTGAGTAGTGAGTTTGATCCTCACTGGGTACACCATACATTCGGCCTTGTGTCACATCTAAGCGGCGCTTAGACAATTAACTATATAGCGAGGTTAAAAAATTAGGTTTTGCATAAAAATAAAGGGGTCACCCTATATACGAAGGCCGCTTATGCATACTTATATAGAGTATTTATTTTAATATTTACATATTTTAATCGTTTTTTATTTATATTTTATTTTCGCTTCTGGAAAAAAAGAACAATCTATTTTCTGGCTTTAATTGATTTCGGCATTAAATAATCCTCTTAAACCAACTGATTTTTTCGTCAATAATTCATCAACATAAAAATTCAACAATCAAATTAACGAGTGTAATTTGAAAACAATGCCTGATTGAAGAAAGGCACCATTCAAATCTAACAGTTATCTCCCTTTAGATTTCTATGGTTTAATTTTTCGGCAGAGTGAACCATTCGACGAAGTGAAGATTCGACTTAAAGCTTTAGATGAAGTCAGTTATCGGACAAATGAAATTCTCTGTTCTGAATTGGATCTATCTTCTTTATCCTCATAATCTCACCCCACTTAACATTCATATCACATACCTTATTCAGTGACACTACTATGAGTGGCTCTTGAGCCTTGCATTGGTAAAACTTTAATGTAAAAAAATGTCAGCTTGACTAGGAACTTGATATATCTTTGCGTTAAAACATGAGGAGACATGATTATAGGATAGGTCAAATATGGTATCGTTTGTCCTCGTTATCGTATCTTATCAACTATGTAGTCCTGTCTTCTGCTTCCGATCAAAAAAGCAATGCACATGATAAAAACAATTTTGATATTGAATATTAGATAAACGCCGTTATTCAGAGTCTGATTGTGAGCCAAATAACTTTTTAAAATTACTGAGCCACATGTCAGCTAGTTTTACAATGGTAAAGACAAAATAAAATAATGCAAAACACTAAAAAGAATATTAATTTCTTAGTAGGCCTCTGACAGGAAAGCACCATTGCGCATGCACAAGAAAAGACATACTTCCTGGCGCCAAAGAGAAACAGAAGAGAAACGAGTTCTTTTTTTTTTTTTTTTTTTTAGCTGAGACTCTTGACTGGATATAACATACCCTTTGCTTGGAAAGACATTTAGTTGCGATGAAGAAAGTGGGTGGGGAGGTTAGTAGCGTATAATGACGAGGAAACACGTGTGTATATTGTAACAACACAAAACAAGGAATTTATTTACAAATTTACACAGTTGTAATTGTCAGTAGCTTGTTTCAAGACAAGTTATCACACATTAAATTTTGTAGATTTGATAAACAGAGAAAATGTTCATATTAAAATATCAGACACTAAGTACATTCTAAAATTCGCTTTCACTCAAAAGAATTAAGCTGAATTCCATATAAACAAGGTTTCCAAAATGATTAAAACAAATTGAAAGAGTTCATTTCTCACATTAAGATATTACAATAGAATTTAATATAAAAGATGTATTTTTAGGTACTTAACTTCAACAGTAGAAGGAGTTTTTGCAGTCATCATTTGTCATTAAATGCTAATAATGTATTAGCGTGAAATGTGGCATCGGTGAAGCGTAGTTTCTGTTTTCTCCCGTCTCTCTGACGCCGACTCTTTATCTTACTGATGGGTGAAATAAATAAGTGAAGTTCGTTGTGACGTAGATTCTGTTAGCAGCATTCAAGTTCACGCCGCATGGCAAAAGAAGTAGTCGATTGTCGTTACTTTACATAGCGCATGTACACGGGCGTCTGCTTCCGGGCCAAATTGAAATCGTCGCTGGGTTGTCTCGGTAGAAGTGGCTCAGATCGCATTGGCGGAAAAATTACATCTCGTGCAGAAATATTTTTGTGAAGTGAATTAGCCAATCAGATTGCAAGCTTTAGAAAAATAAAGCTGATTGGAGCCTGCTTTCAAAAAAGTCCACAAAATTTGACTAGGAAAAATAAAACGGTAAATAAATTGTCGCCAAGCTGCGATTAGTAAATTGTCCTATGATAGCTAAGTAGTATTTTTTTATCTAATGACATTGCGAGTTTGCCAATCGTGAAGAAAAGAAAGTTACTTTTATTTCGTATCCACCACAGCGACACAGTAAATAAAATTAAGTCCTTAAACTATTTCTAGTTTCCCCGTCTCCTCATTTTCTTCATAGATTCCATTTCAGCTGACGCGTGAGTAACGAGAAAAAAATTCACATGTATTGGGAGTTTAAACGAAATAAGCAGAATTTCCCACATAACTCCCAAACGACAACCTACTCCAAGAATTAAAGATTTAATATATATATATATATATATAATAAAGATTTAATATATATATATATATATATATATATATATATATATATATATATATATATAAACAAACTTCTATGATATGTAATGAGAGAGGAGAGGATTAATCCAAAAAACAAATAAAAATATCCAAAACAAATACACAAAATTAAACAACTGATGTTAGTGGAGCCCGTCAGACCCTCAAAAGTAGAAGAGGCCACTGTAATCTGTCTTTAGACAAAATCAAGAGATACTCTCGATAAGGAAGGTGGGAAGGATAAAATAAATACGGTCATGGGGAAAGAGAAATCCTGACCCAGTCGAGATGAAAAAAAAGAGAACTCAACTAAGTGGACGGGGAATCTCGATATAGATGACAACCAGAGAAGAAGCCTGGAATAACACATTAACTTGGTACACATGTCTGGACTATTCTAATTATCCTTAGGCCGAGAAAGTTCACTGGACTGAGGAAAGACCCTCAAGGCCGATCGACGCTCAAGAAGGTAACTCGATTGATATACATCCTATATAGGTCCCATTACCGAAAACATCTCACCGTGATAAAAATTCTTGTTAACACATGCATTGTTATTTGTTTTTTTTTATTTATTGTTTTGTCTTAATCAGTGTTTACTTGGACTCGCATTGAGTCTACCTTTATTGTTTGTGGGACAAATTTTCCAGAAACCCTAAAATAATTACTCTGCAAAAGTGTTGATTCCCGCAATGTAATGGCGACTAAATATTTTTATCATCGACAATCGCACCCCCCATTAGCATGGACCAGGCTTGCCTCCCAGAGAGTAAAACACTACGCCTCCTTGATCTCACACTTTCAGCGGACATCAAGTGGAATGACTATATCGAAACCATTGCTAAATTCGCTGCTATGAAAGTCGGTTCTCTGTGCAGGGCCCGGAAGTTTTTTTCGTCTGAATCTATCCTGCACATATATAAATCTACCATCCGCCCGTGCATTGAATGCTGCTGCCACATCTGGTCGGGTGCCCCTGCTATTCTCCTTGGGCTTCTTGAAAAAGTACAACGGAGAATCAATACCGACTTGGCAGATCGGCTGCATTCTCTCTCTTACCGGCGCGACGTGGCTTCCCTGTGTCTATTCTATAAATACTTTCACGGCTTCTGCTCCGATGAACTTAGATCACTGGTGCCCCCTAGGTACGAATTTGCACGAGATACTAGATTAGCAACTAGATCCCACCCTTTTACAGTGAAACCGATAAAATGCAACCGCAATTTCTACTCCAACAGTTTGTTTTCTCGCACTTCCCGACTGTAGAATTCCCTTCCACATGATTGCTTCCCCGACAGTTACAATCTCTAGGAGTTTAAATGTAAGGCCAATAGACACCTCCTAACACACTAACTCGCATTCAAACACTCTTCCCATCTACCCAACCTTCAGCCTCGGTATCTTTACCCATCTATCACCCTCCTTCTGACATTTCCTATATCTAACCACTCTTTCTCTTTACCTTCCCCTATGTAGCTCCATGCGCAATAGTGGCAGTGGAATGCCTTGCTTGGGGTGAAATGATTAAAAAAAAATCCAATCATACTAGATTCCCGCAACATGATCGTAAAAACTTTCACCATATTTGAATGTATACGGTAATGGATTTTTATTTATAACCCACTATTTTTTCATGTTACGGCGTACGTTGCATTTAGTAAAGACACGTGTCTGGCGAGACATCTCTGTATTTAAAATACAAAAATTTCGTCTACCTTCATTGGTTTTCGAAAGTCTTCAATAAAGAAAATGCACCTTATATATGCAACGAAGTTCGAATTCCAGTTAAACTCATTGCATTCACTTGTGCATAAATACCCTTAAGAAAGTTATGAATCAGACTCTTCCCCCAGCTATGGCTTAAATAACAGGACAGACTGGGTTCTATAGCCTTGGTTAGCAACCAGTCTACCGCAGAAAATAATGACAACCTACTGCGGGAAAATATCCTAGCCAGCCAGTCATGTCTCTTTCGATACCTGGTCGCCCAAACGTGTATCACGTATGGCACTTGACTGACTGACCTTATATATAACCCCGGAAGTGGTATGAGAAAATCCCCGAACTGTAGACGCTGTAATTGTAACATTCAAGGGAAATTCGGATATGAATAAGTTCATTGATCGACAGCCAACTAAATCATCCTGACAGAAGTTTTTAGACGTCTTCTTTTTAATCCATCGTTTAACCCATAGGCCATCGAAAACCCCTCGCCATCGTCTTTTTTACAGGTAGGTGTGTTGACCCTATGCAAACCTCTTTATTCTCCGGGAGAAATATACTGGTTTGCCAGCCAAGACTATAGAACCAAAACTGTCCTACTAGAGGATGGATTAATACATTTCCAAAAGGGATTTTCGTGTAAGAAAATCCAACGAATTCAACTTGAATTCGAACTCTGCTTTCCGATTTCTCATTCCGAGCTGATATCCACTGCACCAGAACGCACATTCCAGTTCCAAGACTCGTGCGCAGTTACTACTTGGACGAGGAGTGAGGTCGTTACGTTTGCTGGAACGGCTCTGACGCTGAACAATTCGAGCAACGCGTTTGCATTAAATTTTGCTTGAGGCGCGGTGAATCGGTTCCTGGGAAATTCGTTAGATTTTTTTTGTGGGGGACATGTTTCGGTTCGAGCACAGGATTGTTGAATGGCACGCTCATTTCAAGATCAATCGAATGTCGGTTCAAAACTTTGAGCGTTCAAGGTGAACAATCCCCAGCAAAACGCCAGAAGATATTTTTTAAAAATCGCTTTGTATATTTCTAATTGAACCTTTTCGAATCGAATAGTGAGCAAATTTAAATAACGTACAAAATAATTATAATAATGACAACAACAATAATAATAATAATGCCTCAACCAAAGGTTGATGTAGACCGTCTATACATACCCCGCAAAGAAGGTGAAAGAGGTCTCGTCTATACATACCCCGTAAAGAAGGTGGAAGAGGTCTCGTCTATACATACCCCGTAAAGAAGGTGGAAGAGGTTTTATTCAGCTAGAATTGTCATACAAGACAACAACTATTGGCTTACTAACATACATAGAAACAACAAAAGACTGGATTATACAATTAGTAAGGCAACATGAAGAAAGAAAGAAAAAGTATTCAATAATAACAGAAGGCAGTAAATACAAACAAGATTTACATTTAGTAGATTCTGTAGAAAAGCAAAATAGAAGCCAAGAACCAACTATTGCGGCAAAAAATATAAAATTGAAAGCCAAAGATAAAGCTCTTGAACAGATGAAACAGCGCTGGCAAGACAAACCTATGCATGGCCAATATCCAGAACGTGCCAATAAATTCAATGTTGATAAAGTTAATACTCATCGATGGTTACGTGCATCTGGATTAAAGTCTGAGACTGAAGGCTTTATTCTTGCAGCGCAAGACCAAAGTCTTTTTACTAGAAACTTTCAGGCAAATATTATACATAATAATATGGATCCAAAATGCAGGTTTTGTAATAAATACCAAGAAACAATAGACCAACTAATCTCAGGCTGTTCTGTACTTGCCCTATATGAATATAAAAATCGCCACGATAGAGTGGGACAATATTTACATTGGACAATGTGCAAACACTCTGGAAAATCTGTAAACAAACACTGGTATGAATATCACCTAGCACCGGTTACAGAAATAGAAAATGTAACCATTCTATGGGATTACTCCATCTACACAGACACAAAAATTGAGACAAATAGGCCGGACATTATTGTTAAAAACCAGAAAGAAAAAACTTGTCTATTAATTGATATGTCTTGTCCAGCGGATTGTAACATAGCAACCAAGGAATTTGAAAAACTGTAAAAATATAAAGCAGAAGCTCGTATTCTTAATGGCACCCACTTTTTGGGAAAAAAATTAATTAAATACCCTTAATGGCGTTGGTTAGTACTTGAAAAACAACAAATTCAAAATTTAGCTAAACAAACATGATATTTTAACCTTTCGAGCTTTTGCAGAAGCAATGTTACTAATAACTTGGTCAAAGTCTATCTTCCGCACCGTTGGGCACCTTGGCGTGGTGTAATGGTTAGCAAGTTTGTCTTGCAAGATGTTGTTATAGCTGAGTAGCGTGTTCGATCCTCACTGGGTCCCCTATACTTTCGGCTGGACAATAAAAATGTATTTATATACAATATAATATAATAAAACATTTAATGAAAAATGAAATGATGGGAGGGGGATGAACCCACAAAACAAACTAAAAACACAACAAATTTTGAACTAAAATAATAAACAATGTTAGTAAGACCCGTCCATCCCAGAAAAAAGAGCGGCCGATGTATTCCACCAAACGGCGAAATCAAGAAGCACACTCGCTAAGGGAGTGGGGAGGGGGTAAAGAAATTAATGGAATGGGACAATCAAAGGCTGAACCAGTCGAGATAAAAAGGGACCAAAACAAACTGGGGAGGTTTGGAATCTCGACTTGGATCATAATAAAAGAGAAAGCCTGGTACAGGCTAGGAACACTCATTCATTCATTTTAACTAGGTACACAAAAGAGAGCTACCTTAACCAGGGGAGGGTACCACCGGAATCCACCCCGATGCAACTAAAAGAGAAAATCAAGACTAGCCCCGTTCACGCGACCCAGGCTTGCCACATTTACCCACCTTTTGCTGAAATCTGTCGAAGTCAAACGTTTCCAATCAGTTCTAATCCTTATTTTGAGCATCAGCTCAAAATATCGGATCAGATCCTGATGTGAAAGACGCTGACCTCGCAAGACTTCCTCCGTTCGCGTCGTCCAAATCACCATTCTAGCCGTGGCTAGCAGCGACAGAAACACCATACGCTTCATCCTAGAAAACGGGGGCGACATACTGTCGCAAGCGAATGTACGATCAATTAGCACAAGCTCTCGCGGCGCGATACGAGCAGTCAACTCGCCGACCCGGTTCCATAGAACCCGCGAACAATGGTAGAAGGCGTGCGAAGCCGTTTCTTCCAAGCCAAGGCCACAGCGCTCACAATCTGGCAAATCCGCCAGGCCCCATATGAAGGCCTTCTCATTGAGAGGCAACCGATTTCGAGCGAATCACCAAGTGAGCGAAAACTCAGAGTTGCTGAGATAATCACCACCCGGCGCCCAAGACCAGAATCCTTCGCGACGCCCTCCACTAACCCACGACAGAAGACTCTTCTAGGCCGTGAAAGGTCACTAGATCGTGGAATGGCCCGCAGGGCCGCCATACATTCGAGGAGAAAACTTGATCTCCCTCGAGGCTTACGGCACCGCCTCGAGATGGAGGTAGTGATAGTAAGGCTAGGGAACATGTCCCTCACTATCCCCCTAAGCAATGAGTTTTCCAAAATCGCTCTCCTGAGAAAAACCAACCTCGATGCAACCTTATGGCTCATCAGGTATGGCATTCCCAGACCCCTATGACACGGACGTTGGTAACAGACACGTTTGTCGACGTAGTGTTTGCGTCCTCTCCACAAAATGGAGAATAGCAAACGCTCGATCGCCTCCTTACGCTGTTGGAAGTACTGACTTGGCCGATGCGTCTACCTTTGCCAATACTTCAGACCAATTTTTCTCCAACTGTAGGTCGGGCCCGAACCACACTCCAAGAATGCAAACTGGGCCGTCCGTCCAGTCGAAGGGCCCCGGGAAGGTAACACCCTTCCAGGCACCTAACCGCAAGCCGGACGACTTGTTGCGGTTAATCTTGGACCTGTCACCTGTTCGTACCGTTCAAGCGCCTTCTGTACCACCTCGATGTCACTCCGGGAGGACACGAAAGTAGTGACGTCATCGGAAACTCTGGCTCGAGCACCACCAGGGACCACGATTCCACGTAGGGATGGACTGCACGCCCTGTCCCTTGTCCGAAGGAGGGGGATCCAACTCCAAAGCACAAAGTAAGGGCGACATTGGACAACCCTGTGGACCGACCTAGACAGAGCTAGAACGCCCGACAACTTTCCGTTCACCTGTACCACAGCCGTGGGGGATTGATACAGGAGGCTAATCCAGCGGCGGAAGTTGGTTTTGAATCCAGCTGCCTGCAGGACAGCCGCCAGGTAACGATGGTTAGCCCTATCAAATGCCTTGGACTGATCTAAATGGATCAGCGCGGCTTGTTCGTCGTCTTTTATCCCCTCTATGATCGTGCGTATCAGATGCAGGTTGCTCTGAATTGTTCGGCCCTTCACAGCACTAGTCGGCTCAGGTCTCAACAGAGACTCGGCAACTAATTGCAAATGATTTTGCAAGATCATGGCCAAAATCTTTAACTCTGTGTTTAGCAGAGTTATGGGCCGGTAACCCTTTAACTTGCTCCTCACATCCTTGCCTTTTCTCTTTTCAACAGCATGAACCGGTTGGGGATGGACTCCTGCCGGAACCAGTTGTTGAACACGACAGTCAAAATCGGGACAAAGATGTGCGACAGCCTCAAGTACAATTCATAGGGCAAACCATCGAGACCCGGCGATTTGCCTCTGCCGACCTTCTTCAAAGCCCCGTAGACTTCGCCCTCCATAATCTCTCCCTCGCAGCTAGCTGCATCAGCAGGCAAAAGTCGGGGGAAGTCAGCCAAATAGCTATGAAACTCTTCATCACGAAGACCAGGCTCCTTGGCAAACAGGATCTCGAAATGCCGCCGAAAAGCCTCGCACATGTCGTCAGTCGACCGAACAGTGTGTCCCTCCGGGTTGCGAACCGCTCGAATGTACCGGTCGCCTCCTCGGCGAATTTCTTCCTTGCGCAGTTCTGCGCCCATGTTCACAGCTTCGGAAGACAACTTGCTTAACTTATGTCTAACTACGTGGCCCATGTAACGATTAGCTATGGCCATCTCTAGGGGATCCCCAACAGCCACCGCCCGGGAGAAATTAGCTCTAACTGTCTTCACCTTATCTGTCAGCCTTATCTAGTATGAGCCGTTTACTGAACTTGGTGGTGAAAGACCTAATAGACCTTAATTCTTAAGGTTCTCCCACCACTTATTCCCGATGACTCCCCCAATTAACGCCTGCTGCACTATATACTGAGTGTGAAAGAATAGATAAAGACAAGATTCTTAAGGAGCAAAACCAATAAAAGAACAGATATTATAACAATTGACACTGAACTGAAATCTTTGAAGATCAAACTTAACTGGAAAGCATGAATCAGGAATAGTGTTTCTCAAACGAGAAATGTGTGAAAAGAAACAGCATAGAAATTACTGTTAGATTTAGCCTTTTCAAATACAAAAGAATGAGACCTTGCTGCCAATCTAGTACTGCGTTTAAATGCATCGAGTTCGAAGTACCACATAGAAAAGTTCATTAGAATAATTACTCTGAAAGGAATTTTAGAAAGGGCAGATAAAAGCTAGATTACATCGGTGAGAAAATGACTGAACCTTAGGTGTCAATGACATTGCAGATTCTTCCTTGGGTTTTGTAAAGAATCTCACTCTCTCTCTCTCTCTCTCTCTCTCTCTCTCTCTCTCACACACACACACACACACACTCACTCACTCACTCTCCCTATAGCAACTCCGACTGACACCAAATCGGTCGATTTGCGATCCCGGCCAGAAGCAAGTGGATGTGTCTAGCCACACTGATGAGCTGTGATACAGCGAAACAGGCTTGTATGTGGATGACTAATATATATATATATATATATATATATATATATATATATTAGAACCAACAATTGCTCAGTTGTTTGATTTATTTTTATTGCTTTTTTGTGTACGCATTTTGTATGTTTGTTTATTTTGTAATAAACACAAAAGAACCATTCTATTTTCATTTGGAATTATCCACTTGGCAATGAATACTAAAATAGTATGAAATGCATAGTTTCAATCTGCAGTGTGCGATGGGTAAATTGTCGCTATTTGCCTTGTAAAATTCTACAAAGTAATAATAACAAAAGAACCATTCTATTTTCATTTGGAATTATCCACTTGGCAATAAATAGTAAAAATAGTATGAAATACATCATTTCTTTTTCAAACTAGGGTGGCCTAATAATTATGTCCAGTAGTGTATATATATACATTTTTAATCTTTTAATCTCAAGCAAGGCGGTACAGCCACTGATGCGCAGGAGGCTACATAAGAGTAAAAGTCTGTTTAGGAGGAGAGTAAAGAGAAAGATGAACGAGCTACAGGGAGTGTCAGAGAAAGGAGCAAGAGAAGGATGTAAATACAGGTGTGAAGATACTTGCGAAGCTAGAAAGAAAAGAAAAGAACAAGATATACGAGGTAATATATAAAGGACTGGAGTCAAGTGGATCAGATATGGGTTTTGACATTGCATTTAAATTCCTGAAGGTTGTAGGAAAGCAGGAAAGCAAGTATATTGAAGGGAGTTTCACAGGCAGGAAGTATGAGAAAAGAAGCTACTGGAGTAGATTTGTCAGCTGCATTTGGTCGATCTAACTGTAAATGGGTGGGACCTTGTTGCCAGTCTGGTTGCACTAATAAATTTTTGTGGCGGTGGCACCAGTGATTTAAGTTCGTCGGAGCAGACGCCATGAAAATATTTGTAGAATAGACAGAGGGAAGCCACATAACGCCGGTGAGAAGAGTTTATGATTTTAAGAACTCAACTCATTTGAAGATTCCACGGAGTTTGTATATATATATAACCTTCCGTAATTATTAGGCCATCCCAGTGTTTACAAAAATTATGTATTCCATATAATTTTTAGTATTTATTGCCAAGTGAATAATTGTAAATGAAAATAGAATGGTTCTTTTGTTAATACTACACAACAACATGTGCATCAAATGAATTTATAAATATTTAATAATTACCTATATTGCAGTTTCATCAATGAAAGAATGAAGAAAATTTAGGGCGATTCGGACGAGTTCATTTTGCTTCCTTGGCTTATAAAGTTCTGCAGCTGCAAACTAATAATAACAAAAGAACTATTTTATTTTCATTTAGCAATAGATACTAAAAATAGTATGAAATGCATAATTTCTTTTAAAAAAATGGGGTGGCCTAATAATTATGGCTGGTAGTGTATATATCTTATAAGCAAATGAATGGTAGATTTAGAAATATGTAAGGTGGATACGGGTGAAATAAAATGTCTAGGACGATATAGTGAATAAACTTTCTAAACCAGAGACTTAGCAATTGCTTCAATATAATCTTTCCCCCTTCATTTCAGTAGAAACATTAACCCGAGAATCCGAAACAAGTCATTCTTTAATTAATAAATAACCTTTTACATTGTTACTCTTTCTGACGATGTACTGTGTCCTTTAGCAATGACTTGTTAGTCCTTCCCTTTCGCTGTCACGTGATATGAATATCGAAAGAAGCGCGTTTTCAAAAATCGCTTTCTTTTCCAACTTTTCTATTCCCTGAACAGCTGTGGATCATCATGTAATTTTGCCACAATCGTAATTTTGCCACAATCGTAAAGCAATTACTAGCACACACCGCACGCACACATTTTGTTGTAAAATTCATCGTTTTTATGTTTTTTAATGTTTATTTATTTCTTATTTGCTTGTTAAAGTTTTTGATTGACATTTTGTTGAACTAATAGTAGCATGAGTTAAATTCCATCTGCGGGTCCCAGCTAGGGATTAAATCTTCAGCTAAATTTTGAGATTTTAAATTTTTTTTCAATTTCTTCAGCATTTGTGAGCGATAGACACATTCGTAAACAAATGTTAATTCTCGGTTTGAAAAATCTTGCAAAAATAAAATATACATCTATGACACGTTATTTTTTTAAAAAATTAACAAATGTAATGTTAAACTAATTTGATTTACACGAGTATAACTTATTTATAGCATGAAATTTAGAATAAAACTATTTCGTAAACACAGTATGTTGACCTTTCTGACTTTTCCCTCGTATATTTGACATGTGATAACAGCCAAACAGATGCGAGTTAATATCAGGACAGATTGGGTTCTATAGCCTTGTTTGGCAACCAATCTACCGTCGAAAGTAATAGCAGCTGCTGCGGGAAAATTTTTATGCCCAGTTAATCATGTCTCTTTTGAGACATGATCGCCCAAGCGTGTTTAACGTATGGCCCTTAACTGACTGATTTAAAGGATGCGCATTGTGGTGAAAAGGATATCGGCTCTGAGTGAGAAATCGGAGAGCCAAGTTTGAATTCCAATCATCGATCTAGTCAGTCATCTCTTGAAAGAAACATGATCGCCCAAACGTGTACCACGTAGGGCAATTAACTGACTGAATTGTAGTGACTACTACATATTTATGGAGGTGTCCCTGCAATTTTTGATGTTGTAGTTTCTTTCTGCCATCAGAATGGCGTTAGTCATGTATATAAATATTGTGTTCATCAATAAAATCTCCTAGTAGGACATCTAGTTCTCTTAAAATAACCTCGCTCTAAAGGTTAAATAAATCCTGTGAGAGGAGGAGTCCTCGTTTTACCATATTTTTTTACTTACTCAGATCATTTTTTTTTCCGTACTTGACCCATTACCAAACTGATGGTCAGAATCCTGATGAATAGAGCGAGAAGTAAAATCAGGCCAGAGATAGGACAGGAACAGTGCGGGTTCGTCAAAGACACAGGAACAAGGAACGCCATATTCATGATTAGGATGCTCTCTGAAAGGGCAATACAAATGAAGAAAGATTTGTATCTATGTTTCATTGACTATGCGAAGGCATTCGACAAGATACGACACAAAGAACTGATGGAGATGCTCGGCAGCCTCGATATTTTCGGCAAAGACATAAGAGTAATCAAGAATCTCAAAAAAAAAATTTAAAAATTTAAATACCTAGGAAGTGTCCTAACTGAAGATGGAAAGTACAACACGGAGATCCGAAGGCGAATTGGCATGGCAAAGGACGCGTTGCAGAAGCTGAGCAAAATACGAACACACAGGAAAATCTCACTGGAAACAAAGAAAAGAGTGCTGGACTGCTACGTGTTGTCAGTTCTTCAATACGGCAGCGAATGCTGAACAATATCATCGAAAATGAGGACAAAACTGGAAGCAGCGGAAATGTGGTTCTACAGAAGGATGTTGCGGATATCATGGACTGAGCAAGCAACGATGAGGTGTGGGAAAGAATGGCAACAAAGAGGAAATTGATACTGAGCATCAGGAAGAGACAACTGAAGTTCCTGGGACACGCAATGAGGAAGGAGAGCCTGGAAAACCTGATACTGACTGGCCAGATAGAAAGAAAGAGAGACAGAGGAAGGCAGCGGATAACATATTTGCAGGGCCTGATCAGGTGGATGACGGAACGGGGGTTGACAGGAGTAACAAGAACAAACATAATAGGAGCCACAAGGGATAGGGAGACGTGGAGAACCATGATCGCCTACGTCCTGAAAGGACAGGACACATAGAAGAAGAAGAAGATCCAAAACTGGGTAATGTATCCCTAGTAAATAGCGATGACGTTAATAATTGTCTATATGTAAATTACAGTTATCTACATTTTTCTTTCAGACCATGACAGGTGGTGGAGTCGTCTGTCCTCGGAAATACAAGTCTGTTTAAAAGAATGAACTGGAATTAAGCATGATACTTCCATCACTGAATGAAGAGCCGATAAAACTTATTTCACTTTAACAATGAGATGTTACTCGTTTAATAGCAAGCGAGAATGAATTCACGTTAATAAAATGATAATCACTTAATTAATAGAAGATAGGGATGAATTCAAGATAACAATCGCATGATTAATAGCAGATCAGAATGAACTTACATTAACAATATGTTCCGCGCTATATAAAATGCAGATAAGAATGAGGTCATGTTAAAATTGAGATGTTCCTCGTTTTATTAATAGCAGATGAAAATGAATTCACGTTGACAATGAGATATACTACGCTTGAATTTTTAAAATTAAAAAGTTTTCTTGAACCGTTTATTTTAGTTTTAATTAAAAAAGTAAATGATTAAATTTAATATTTTTAGTAAGCAAAATATTCTGGTGTATTTCAAACAGACATTATATTGAGTAAAATCTAAAATTTTGAGTTTAAATTTTTTTTTCAATTTCTCTACCATTTGTGAGCGATAGACACATTCGTAAACAAAAGTTAATTCTCGGTTTTAAAAATCTTGCAAAAATAAAATATACATCTGTGACACGTTATTTTTAAAAGATTAACAAATGTAATGTTAAATTAATCTGATTTACACGAGTATTACTTATTTATAGCATGAAATTTAGAATAAAACTGTTTCTTAAGCACAGTATGTTGACTTTTTTACTTTTTCCCTGTATATTTGACATGTGATAACAGCCAAACAAATGCAAGTTAAGATAAGTGTATGACGATCACAAGTGACATAATTGTACATTTTATCTATAAGGGTATGAAACCTTGAAACACATTACCTTTTAGTGCACACATAAAAATTACTATAGAAAAACAAACTTCAAATACACAAAAATAATAAAAGTTATTTTAAAAATACGAGGGCACGACGATTTGTATAAAAGTTTCAATTTTAGATTAATAAATATAATCCTGACTTAAATTAATACGCTAAACCCAGCAAATCTTTGAAGCATTTTAAATGAAAACAATTCTTTTAAAATTTTATTCATAATCGAAATTATTTTCTTCAGACTATAATGTCCTTAATATATATTATTTATTAAAACAATTAAAAGCTTATCACATTAAATAATGTCATAGTTTTATTGCATTTTTTTATTTTACTATTGAGAGCAGATTTTTGGAAATAAAGGCAAGATGTTTAATAAAAACAGATGGTTTACATTCCCCAATAATAAATCAAAGCACTTTTTGCAACAAAATTTAATTACTTAAAAATGCATGAATTTCAGTGAAATGTGGGTTACAAATGTAAAAACAAATATTTTTACGAAGATTTTTCAAAAAAATAACTTCAGAAATGATTTCATTCATTTGAAATTAAGTCCTGAATGTTTCGTTAGAATCCGACAATTATTTGATTTTTTCAAGAATTTTCAAGTTAATATATTTTTCACCAGAAAAAATTGACTTATAGAATATTACATTATCCATTGTAAACTCTAGAAACGATCTGGTTACCCACAAACGAAAATCAAAAAATATTTTTACCAAAATTTCGAACGTTTTAGAAAGGATTAAAAATTTTTAAAAATAATTCAAAAAATACTTTTTTTTCTCCTAATAATTATATACACATTTTGATGGAAAAACTTTGTTTTTATTCAGTTTAGGGACTTTTTATCCACACTATGTTTTTTTTTCAGCAATTTGGTGAAGGTACCTAGTTTAATTAAATGCACATAAGAATGAATTCATATTAGGAATAAGGTGGACCACATTTAATTAAGAGCAGATAAGAACGAATTCACGTTAACAATAAGACGCACTTCGTTTAAATAATAGCAGATAGCAATATATTCACGTCAACAGTGCCATGTTCCTCGCTTAATTAGTTGCAGATAAGAATGAATTTACGTTAATAACAGGATTTTCATCACTTAATTAATAACAGATGAGAATGAATTCACGTTAACAATGACATTTTCTTCGTTAAATTAATCTAAACTTATTTATTAATAGAAGTGTGTGTGTGTGTGTGTATCCGTTACCTATAGACTCCGAAACGGCTGAACCAATTTTCTTGAAAATTTACACAGTTGTACTATAAGGGTCTGCGAGTGTTCTTAGCTATGCTTTGTGTCGAGGTACCCCCGATAAATATCAAAAATCGATAATCGAAAAAATCGGGTTATAGAATGAGTGGTCCGATTTTAATCAAATTTGATACACTCATAGACAAAGACATAAGAAACGATATTCAGAAGTTTCAAGGTTGCAGTTCTCACAATAGTGCAGAAAATCGATAATATATATAAATATAAAAGGCAAGATACAGGGTCTGATCAAAATCAGTTTTTCAGCCCTTTTATTTTAGTCTTTACTTCGGGTTTTGCTCTAAGTAGGTATAATTGTAGTTCTTAGTCTCAGCCATGACACCATTTACTCAGAGGACTTTTTTAGCCTTCAAGATTCAGTTTGCGAGGAAAAAAACTTATTTCATATCGATACCAGGTAATCAAAATTTGACTTACATCCATTCATTTTTCTTTCAGTCTACGGTTTCACTTTAACTGGAAACAACTATTGCTTTTTAGTCTTTCGTGCGAACGCCCAAAGAGTCTGAGCTCCAGGACCATGGATTAGTTTTAAAGCTTTCATTACAACCGAGCAAAGCCGGGCTATACTGCTAGTATATATATATATATATATATATATATATATATATATATATATATATATATTAGGTGCTATTTGTAAATTGTCACAATTATTTTATTATTTCAAATATTCTTTAGGTTGAGTCTCAGCTCCAGGACCATGCATTAGTTTTAAATATTTCATTACACCCGAGCAACGCCGGGCTATATTGCTAGTTACTTATAAGGAAAAGAAATCATCCTGCCATGTGAGGTTATTAACCAGTTCATAGTTGAGTAGAACGGCCCGCTTTTTGCTAAAACGTTATAGAAATTTTATAGGCCAATCCTTAGAAGAATCAGACGGTTCACCTGAGATTTAAAGACTGAAACTACAGAAGAGAATCTTCAACAAGCAGAAAAGCAAGAAGCATAAAGTTATTTATTGTAGCCTTTACAGGGAACAGGGGACAGTCCAGGAGCACATTTCTTATGGACTGTTGGTCTGTCTTATCAAGTCCACATTTTTATGAGGATCCAGTTTAGAGATAATAGCTAAAACCACGGACAGATTTGTACGTATATCACCCAACAGAGATTAATTTTTAAGTAGAAAACCAGGCAAATATACTCTAGCTGATTCAAGAATAGAATCAGAAGAGAATTTACGAGCAAAACATTCTCTTCTATTAGTAGAAAATGGTAACGCCTCTAATTGAGTGAAGAGAGAAGTAAAAGAAAACATCTTGTTTTAACAAACTATTACAGAGCCACACATTGAAACTGTTAAATTGAATACCAAGCTGATGACGAAGGTTCACTAGAATGTGCGTCTTAACTCTGTATATCAGAAGCAGTGGAACTGGAGCATTGAAACTTCTTACAATATTGTTTATCAGGGAAACATCCCCTTGGGAGTTGGTTCGACAAAGTAAGTGTTCTTGGAAAGCAGATGTTCGAGTATAATTTACGTCTAATAAAATACGAAGCAAATTATGATGGTTCGCTAGAATATATCTGGCATAGAGGGTCTTATATGTGAAAATCAGAACTGTTGGAATTGAGTAATTGACATTTCTTTCAATACCGTTGATCGGGAAAGCATCCTCTTGGGAGGCATTTCAACAAGACAGCGTTTCGAGTGAAATACAAACGAGATGATGACGGTTCGCTAGAAGGTTTGTGGTATGGCAGGTCTTAACACTGACGGTCAGTACTGGCGAAAATGAGAGAAAAATGCAGTGGAAGAGAAAATCATCTGAGTGATTAAAGTATGAATGCTAAATGTTAAATTTTTATTCCTTTTAACTAGTTTATGCCATCTTATTTTATGTTAATATTACTTCGGTTGGCATTTAACACTTGGAATAACCTTATGAATAATCAGAAACAGTGGAACTGGAGAATTGAAAGTTCTTGCAATCTCATTGAACGGGAAAGAATCCTTATGGGAGTCGGTTCGACAAAGTATCGGTTCCTGGGAAACATATGTTTGAGTGTAACTTATATCTCACTAATGGAATATGGAGGGGATGATGATTTCTCGCTAGAATATGTGTGGTATGTAGGGTCTTAAATGTGAAGATCAGAAGTGTTGGAAATAAGTAATTGACATTCCTTTCGATACCGCTGATCGGGGAAGAATCCTCTTGAGAGCCGTTCCCACAATGCAGCGGTTCGACTGGAACGTACATTTCCCCAATTAAATATAAACAAGGTGATGATGGTTAGTAAGAATGCGTGTGGTATGGCAGATCTTAACTATGGAGGTCAATACTGGTAAAAATGAGAAAAAATGAAGCTGAAGGAAAAATCATATTAGGGAATAAAGTAAAAATGCCAAATTTTAAATTTGTATTTCTTTTAACTAGGTTATGTGAGCTAATTTTATGTGACTATTACTTCGATTTACGTTTAACAAGTGAGATAAACTTAAAAGAGGTTTGAACAATGAGTAATAGCCACTTGGACTGAAAGGGGTTTAGAGCCTTAGTCAGCAACTTCCTTAGAGATATTTTTTCGCCTATAGTCCAACAAGTACTCGTTGGGAAGTAGTTGATAGTGACACTTACATCTCATCGATGGAATACTAAGGAGATGATGATGGTTCGCAAGAATGCCCGGGGGGATGACGATTCGTAATTGAGAAGATCAGAACTCTTGGAAATGAGGAATTGACTTTTCTTTCAATATCGTTGATCGGGAAAGCATCCTACTGAGAGTCAGTTTCACAAAGCAACGGTGCTTTGGAAGTGGTTGCTAGAGTGAAGGAGTGGATGACTGTTCATTAGAATGTATGTACCATACGTGATAAATGCTTGGGTGATCATGTCACGAAAGAGACAGGACTGACTGGCCAGAATATTTTTTGTTTGTAGTTTGCCATTTCTTTCTGTGGTAGACCAATTGCCAACCAAAGCTATAAAACCCAATCTGACCTATTATTTCACCTATAGCTGGAAGGAAGAGACGAACTAATACGTTTCCCAATGGTATTTGCACATAAGTGAATGCAAGTGGAATTCGAACTCGGCTCTACCGTTTTCTCAGTCTGAGTCGATATCTGCTGCTCCACAATTGACTGGACTTAAACAGGTGAAAATGACGAATTGACAGGTCTCTCAATATCGTTGATCTTGGAAGCATACTCTTGGATTTAGTTTTCATAATGCAACGGTTCTTGGAAATACTTGCTACAGTGAAACATATATCTCACCAATGTGTGTAGTATGACGGGTCATAAGTATGATGGTTGGGACTGTTGGAAATGATTAATTGATTTTCCATTAAATACTGTTAATCAGGGAAGTTTCCACTTGGAAGTAGGTTTTACAATGCAGCGTGTTTTGTTTTTTTTTTGGGGGGGGGGATATTTGCGAGAGTGTAACTTATATCTCACTAATGAATTTCAAAGGGTATGATGACGGTTCTCGAAAATGTGCTTGGTATCGAAGGTCATAAGTACGATGGTCAGGACAGTTGGAAATTAATAATTTATATTCCTTTCAATACCGTTAATCGGGGAAGCATCCTCTTGGATGTAGGTTTCGCAGTGCAGCCTTTTTTTTTTTTTTTTTTGGAAATCGTTGCGAGAGTGGAATTTACATCTCACCAATGGGTTACAACGGGGATGATAACGGTTCGCTAAAATGTGCATGGTATGGTGGCCGATAAACATGACGGTCAGAACTGTTGGAAATGAAGAATTTATATTCCTTTCAATACAATTAATCGGGGAAGCATCCTCTTAACAGTAGTTTTCAAAATGCAGAGGTTATTTCTTTAAATAGTTGCGAGAGTGGAACTTACATCTCACTAATGGGTTTTGTTTGGGATGATGACGGTTCGCTAGAATATGCGTGTTATGGCGCCTCTTAAGTGTGATAGCCAGAACTATTGGAAATGAGGAATTGATACGTCTTTCAATATTCAGTGTGCATTCGATTGTTGTTTCGTGATCATCTGTGAAACTGTACTGAGTCGCTTTTCATTAAATTGTTTTCGTTGGAATGCATTAAGCTTTGCTTACACCCTTTCTTGTTAGTCACGACATTATTCACCTGTTTTATGTCATGTATTCTTTCAGTGCGTAGGTGATCATATAAATTTACTCTCAACCTCTTTTCTCTATTGACATTTTCCCTCTTTGTATCACACCCAAGCACACAGCACAATTGTATACAAATACCGGTTTTACGTTTTTTGCTTTGATAACTATGGGATTTTGTATCAACATTTTTCCAGCTGTTTTTTATAATCCAATGTATTTTAGTTTTTTTGCATATATCTTTTCTGTTTACCATTGAACCGCCGCAGTGGTTGAATATAATCTTAAGTCCAACTTTAATGAATCTAGGCAGCTTTCGAGCTTCCTCACTAATTCATTTCTCAATTAAATTTCAAACAGTTTACAGAGTTAGATAGGACACCTCCTAAGCTACATTTTTTAAAAAAGTTTGAATTTTGGTTCAGTAGAAAAAAGTTAGATCAAAATATGTGAAGTTCGAAAATGGAGTCTAAGTCCATAATTACATAAGCGTGTGAGTGACTAACACTTATAATAATAAATCTTCTTTTTTATAATTTTTTTCTGTTTAATATTGTTGCATGCGGTTTTCAACATTTAAATTCTGATGATATCTTTTATCATTTTTGTCAATCAATCTTTACTTATCACTTTTTATTTTATCAATTGATTATCAGAATTAATTATAAATAATCATTTTTTAAGCAATTGCATATAAATTCCTTTCCTTTTACTACTTTTTGAATGCGATTTTTGCCATTAAATTAATAGCAATGGCTGGAAATTCATGGATTACAAAGAAAAATGTGCACATGAAAATGTAATATTCTTAAGATTATATCAAACCTAGAAAAGAACAAGACAAGTTATTGAACCTGGAAAAGTAAACGACAGGATATTCTAATGAAATAGAAATTTATTATTAAGTAAAATATTGCAGTTAAAAAAATTTTGAATGCAATATTTTAAGTAAGAAATTTCTTATTTTTTATTTCACTAGAATATCTTATCGCTTACTTTTCCAGGTTTAATAACTTGTCTTGTTCTTTTCTAGGTTTGATATAATCTTAAGAATATTACATTTTCCATGTAATAATTCAATGTATTTTACAATAACAACAATAACAACAACAAAATTATTCTGATAATAATAGTAAAATATAAACACAAACACTTCTAAGAATGCCACCTGTTGGAAAACAGCAATGACAACCTAATTTGGTAAATTTCCGAGAGAAACTTTTAAAAGAGGGAAAACAGTTAAAGGGAAAATCATAATAGTGAATAATGTATGAGTGATAAATGTTCAATTTTTATTCATTTCAATTATGAGCATGGGATCTAATTTTAGATTACTATGACTGTGATTTACATTTAACACTTGTAATTTTCTTTTAATCATTTCACCCCAAGCAAGGCATTCCATTGCCACTATTGCGCTTGGGGCTACATAGGGGAAGGTAAAGAGAAAGAGTGGTTAGATATAGAAAATGTCAGAAGTGGGGTGATAGATGGGTATGGATACGGAGGCTGGGGGTTGGGTGGATGAGAAGAGTGTTTGAAAGAATGGAAGCGAGTTAGTGTGTTAGGAGGTGTCTACTGACCTTACATTTAATTTATCATTATCTGAAGAATAGGTGTATTTCACCATAACAATAATAAACTACACCCAGCTGATCCCCCTAAATGCAGAGCAGAAGCTTCGAACCATGGATAATCGAATATTGATGCCTGGCCGGGCTTAGCCCCAAGATCTTCTACACTCGTAGTGGATCCACTTTTCATCGCCGGTCACAATTAGATGTAAAAAAAAACAAACTTTTTTTTTTCTGCCTTTGAAGAAGCTGCTCACACGTGTCAAGACTCTATTCGACGTCTCTCTGCTTCAAGTCGTACGGCACCCAATGTCTTTGCTTTTAAACCGTTCCTGTTACTTTCAGACAGTTCGAAACTGTTGTGTGAACAACTCCTAATGAGTCTACATGAAGCAATTCTTCCAATTCTTTGCATTCAAACCTTTTCTTTATCTTCAACATTAAAATCATTATTTTTGAAGAGTCTAAACCAATCTCTGCATGTTGCTTCCGAGAGAGCATTGTCGCCATAATTAATATCAATAATTCTGTGTGCTTTAGCTGCAAGTTTATTTTGAATAAAGTAGTGCAGTTGAATTCATTGAATTCACTTACGCGCAAATAGACTGGTTTTTTTGTGGAATGCTGCGACACTGAGAATTGAAAGCGAAACATATGATCATTTCTTACAGCGATTTTTTAAAATCATTTCACCCCGAGCAAGGCAGAAATGCCATTGATGAGCGGGGGGTGGGGTACATAACTGTAAAAATATTAATTAGAAAAGAGTGAGGAGTACAAACTAGTTAGAAAGGAGCAATAGAAAGCTGAGAATGCAGGTGCAATGACAGATACATAGGTGGAGAGAAATGGAAGGTTATACGGAGGTGGAGAGAGAGCTATAGTCCAGTGGTTAATAGATGAGTATTGACATTGCATTTAAATTTCTGGAGGTTGTAGCCGTCAGGAAAGTAAGAATATGGGAGCGAGTTCCACAGGCGGGAAGTGCGAGAGAAGAAGCTGCAGGAGTAGAATTGTCGTCTGCATTTGGCTAACCTGACTGTGAATGGGTGGGACCCAGTTGCCAGTCTGGTTGCACAAGTAAACACCTGTAGAGGAGGCACCAGTGACTTAAGTTCGTTGGAGCAGAAGCCATGAAAGTATTTATAGAACAGACAAAGGGAGGCCACATTATCGACGGTGGGGAAGTGGCTGCAGTCAAGCCGCCAGATCAATACCTATCACATTGCAGACTCTCCTTTGGAGCCTGACGAGAAAACTGAGGAGAACGTCAGGGGCACCTGACCATAAATGGCAGCAGTACTTCATGCACGGACGGATGGTTGACTTGTATAAAAACACAAATGCGAAACGACCACACACACTGAAAGCGGGAAAGTGAAAAGAACGATAATTAAAATTTAACTGTTACGCTGAAACACTCCCGTCGGGCGCATACACAGGAGAGAAAGAGACGGAATTGATCAGATGACCAAGGAAAAAGTGCCCTGGTAGATTTTGGGTAAAGTCGAAGAAATGTTCCACTCCCCTCGAACCATAGTCAGAAGCACTCACACAGGTAAGAGGGAGATGTAGTTGATCAGGTGACCAAAACTAGGATTCCTTATTGGTCATTTGAAAATGCAAAGTTTATCCAAAAGTGCCTCACAACCAACTCGAGAATCAATATAAACAGTTGAGTCAGTTGAAAGAAGGCAGTAGAGTTGGACCGGTAGGGAGTAAGTTTACACGAGAGACGTGGTTTCAAGTAACTTCGAGCCCTAGAAGAAACTCCGATCTCATGTCTGTCGCCAGACCAACCAACTTAGATAGTGTTACATTCTGTAGAAGACTTGAGTTCGAATTATAGTTGTCTGCATGCAAGAGTGATAAACTCTAACCAAATACTGTACTGAATAGAACGTATGTACATAATCTACTTGCTAATTTTACAAAGATTTTCTTTGTTCATTGTGATAGCCAGTGCTGTCTAGATAATCGATGCTGCGGATTTTCGGCGACTTTCAAAGAAGACCGGATTTGTGATCAATCAATCACAACGTGGGCAAAGCCCGGTTTGGAACGAAGTGATTGAATATCGATCCGTCACAGGATTTTGGGTGTCGAGTTGAAACACCAGTGGTGAGAAGTTCACACTCTGTTAGCTATCTCTTTAGTTTCTAAACTCTTTTTTCTCAGGACTATAACATATTAAACAGCATTTCTGATAATATATATATATATTAAAAAAGGATTAATTCAAAGATGTTGAATGGCCATTTCGATATGAAGATCCCCACGGGGGACGACACATCACCTCAGCAACAGAAAAAAACCTTTCAGAAACTGGAGAAAAATTAGTCTACTTTTCCTTTTTAAATAGATTGCAAAGAAATTAAAAAATAAATAATAAAATAAAATAAAAATAAAAATAAAGAGAAAGAAAAAGAAAAAGAAAACGAAAAAGAAAAAGAAAAAGATAGAATAAAATCAAATAAATAAGAAAAGAAAAAAATTGACATCGTCTGGGTTCGCAAAAAAAAGGGAGAATGTAACTAAAAATTAACAGACAGCCGTGTTAAATCGACGTAAGTTTAAGCAACACGGAAAAAAGGTGGTAAGAGAGATAAAAGAAGGAAGGGAGGGAAAAAGAAAGAAACTAAAGAAAAATTTTTTTTTAAATATTACAGACGCTGGACAAATTCAAAAACCTAATTTCCCCAAAACGTTGAAGTATTAGAAAAAGGCCTTTACTTAAAAAGGCATAATTATTAATAAAAGGGAATAAAAAGATATAGGATTTAAAATAAAATTATTTTTTTAAAAATTAGGTCATTTGAAATTAAACTAAATAAAGACAACACTAGGTATAAAAAAAAAAATTAATTACAATTATTATATACATACCTATAGAAGTACACACATACATACATATATATACACACACAATTCTACGAATAAGAATACATATATACATACACATACACACACATACATTCAATTTATTACACACTTATATACATATACATGCGCATACACACATATATATGTGTGTACACACCTATATACAAAAAATTCATATACACATAATATACATGTGTACACATACATGCACACACACACACGCACACACATATATATATATATATACATATTCCATATGCACTCACACACATACATATTAATGAATATTATGAAAAGGAGCATTTAAATAGCAAAAAAAAATTTTCCAAAATTACATATAGCCCACATACATAAATACATATATACATATATATACATATATATACAAATATGCACATCCACACACAAACATACACATATACATTAAAAAAAAAAATTAAAAAAAAATTAAAATTTTTTAAAAAATATTAAAAAAATTATAGAAAAATTTAGAATTTAAAAATTAAAAATTAGAAGTTAAATTTTAAAATCCGCCCTATGGCGGCACTTGTTTATAAATTCCCTCCTAAAGTTCAAAAGTAAGTCCTGATGAGGATACTTCAAAATCAGAATCTTCTCCAATAAACACAGACGACACCTATCACGAAAACTTTTAGGAGTACAAGCTGAGCCTATTAATTTCCAGCTGATTATAGGGTCCTGCCCTTCCTCCTTCATTTCCCAGAACCTACGTGATAGTGCCGTCTGGAATCTCTGTTTAGGGTTCGAAAACGAGTACCTGTGATTATAAAGCCTCTGTTTGAAAGAGCCCGCGGACATGCCAATATAGGTCCGGTAATTGTCCTTGTTATTAGATGGAGAAATGCGGGCTTCATAAATTACATGGGTGGATTTACATTTGCCTTGCACCGGGCAGGCATCCACAGAATAACAATTGCATTTGTCGACAATTCCGAATTTAGCTTCCCTATTATTTAGGTTCATTAAAATTTGTTTATTGTGGGAATTAATTATATTATCTATATTTGAGGTGCAAGAATAACTAATTTTTAGGGTGAATCTATTAAAAATTTTATTTAAGGGATTGTTGTTATTATTAAAATGTTTATCGATTAATCTGAGAAAATACTTACCAATATTTATATTCGTTAGCTTACAATAAGGAGGGTTAAACCAAATTATCTTCCTTTTTCTACATTTTCGGGTGTTTTTAGTTTTTGATGATTCTGGGTTTATAGCAGGCTTATCATACTTTAACTTATTAACAAAACCGCTTTTCTGAAGGGCCTTGTCGTAAATTTCTTTGCTTGCGTTGAAAATTTTTATATTGGAAGATAATTGGTTAACCCTATTATTTACTATCTTGGGTATTTGTCTTATAATATTCTTGGGGTGGTTGGATAAACCATTTATAGAGGTGGGAGAACTATTTTCTTTGAGAAAGGGTTGGTAGGAACCATCATTTAAGTTAAGGGTGATATCTAGATAGTTTACAATTTTGAGATTGGAAGTAACCTCAACCTTAAAACCAAGAAAATTTAGGGCTCTGATAATTTTCTTATGTATTCTATTAGTGTAAGGCCCATTGGAATTGGGAATACATATCAGTCCATCATCCCGATATAGGCCTATTAGTTTAGGGTCTAAAAATCTACCTAAAATACCTAAAATATAAATGTCTATTAGATCTGCTACCTGGGCAGAATCATAGGCTCCCATAGGGACATCAAAACTATCTTCAGGCCCTTTAGTCCAAGTAGAACTATCAAAGGTGAGAATAGATTTTCTAGCTCCCAGTATAATTCTATAGTCACAATCCGAAATATTAACATAACCCCTAGCAAAGTTTAAACAATCCACAAGAAGTTTTTTTGATATAGAGGAATAGAAATCCACAATATCAAATTTAAGGAAAGTGGATTTAGATTTGTCATTGATATTATCAAACCATTTTATGGTATCTAAGGAACTCTTCCAAAGATTCAGTTGTAAATTAGATTGTAACTTCTCTATTAAGTTCTTCAGAACCACCCTAGAAACTATGCCTAATTCACTCTTAGTGGGATTAATTAGTCTAGTTTGTAATTTATTTTGGAAATTAGGCTTGTGGTCCTTAAATAAAATGTAAGCTTCTTTGGTAGAAATTTTTCCAATTCTATCACTAATATTTAGTTCATTTGCAAATTTAGCCATATCGGAGTTAATTTCCGATAAAATTAGGTTACCTCTGTCTATTTTGTAATGACTAGTTATACTATTTTTAAGGATATTTAGGTAATTGGTGATATTACACTTGTAAATGTTATTTGATTTGTCCGATTTAATCCATAGGTCTTTGGAATTCTTTAAGGTATTAATGTTCGACTTTAATAAATCCTGGAATTCATTTGAAGTACCCCGGAACTTGATTTTGGGGATCAAATTAAAAAGGTCTTTTTCAAATGAGTTTAAAAATTTGCATACCGGTGGAATTCTTAGAGTTTTTAAATCAAAGCACTCTGTAGAATCAGGAGAAGAATCCGTTGAACGCAGGTAAAAGTAGGCTTTCCATCGAAGCCTCCTCACAAAACTTTCAATTTTTTCCGTAAGATGAAAGAGAAAGGAATCCAGATTAGGAAAAGGAATATTCTTCAAAGAATACTCCGGGGTAAATTTATCCATAGGAAAGGTGGTGTTGTATTGGTAGAAAAAATCCGGGAATAAACCAAGAGAGCTCAACTACCAAAAGGTAGGAGCAAAATATTTTAATTCAGATACTTCAATCCAAGGGAAAAAAGCAGGAAGGTAAATTCCAAAAAAACCCAATCCTAATTAATATTAAAAATTTATTTTAAAGTTAAAGTATGATAAGCCTACTATTAACCCAGAATCATCAAAAACTAAAAACACCCGAAAATGTAGAAAAAGGAAGATAATTTGGTTTAACCCTCCTTATTGTAAGCTAACGAATATAAATATTGGTAAGTATTTTCTCAGATTAATCGATAAACATTTTAATAATAATAACAATCCCTTAAATAAAATTTTTAATAGATTCACCCTAAAAATTAGTTATTCTTGCACCTCAAATATAGATAATATAATTAATTCCCACAATAAACAAATTTTAATGAACCTAAATAATAGGGAAGCTAAATTCGGAATTGTCGACAAATGCAATTGTTATTCTGTGGATGCCTGCCCGGTGCAAGGCAAATGTAAATCCACCCATGTAATTTATGAAGCCCGCATTTCTCCATCTAATAACAAGGACAATTACCGGACCTATATTGGCATGTCCGCGGGCTCTTTCAAACAGAGGCTTTATAATCACAGGTACTCGTTTTCGAACCCTAAACAGAGATTCCAGACGGCACTATCACGTAGGTTCTGGGAAATGAAGGAGGAAGGGCAGGACCCTATAATCAGCTGGAAATTAATAGGCTCAGCTTGTACTCCTAAAAGTTTTCGTGATAGGTGTCGTCTGTGTTTATTGGAGAAGATTCTGATTTTGAAGTATCCTCATCAGGACTTACTTTTGAACTTTAGGAGGGAATTTATAAACAAGTGCCGCCATAGGGCGGATTTTAAAATTTAACTTCTAATTTTTAATTTTTAAATTCTAAATTTTTCTATAATTTTTTTAATATTTTTAAAAAAATTTTAATTTTTTTTTTTAATTTTTTTTTTTTAATGTATATGTGTATGTTTGTGTGTGGATGTGCATATTTGTATATATATGTATATATATGTATATATGTATTTATGTATGTGGGCTATATGTAATTTTGGAAAATTTTTTTTTGCTATTTAAATGCTCCTTTTCATAATATTCATTAATATGTATGTGTGTGAGTGCATATGGAATATGTATATATATATATATATATGTGTGTGTGCGTGTGTGTGTGTGCATGTATGTGTACACATGTATATTATGTGTATATGAATTTTTTGTATATAGGTGTGTACACACATATATATGTGTGTATGCGCATGTATATGTATATAAGTGTGTAATAAATTGAATGTATGTGTGTGTATGTGTATGTATATATGTATTCTTATTCGTAGAATTGTGTGTGTATATATATGTATGTATGTGTGTACTTCTATAGGTATGTATATAATAATTGTAATTAATTTTTTTTTTTTATACCTAGTGTTGTCTTTATTTAGTTTAATTTCAAATGACCTAATTTTTAAAAAAATAATTTTATTTTAAATCCTATATCTTTTTATTCCCTTTTATTAATAATTATGCCTTTTTAAGTAAAGGCCTTTTTCTAATACTTCAACGTTTTGGGGAAATTAGGTTTTTGAATTTGTCCAGCGTCTGTAATATTTAAAAAAAATTTTTTTCTTTAGTTTCTTTCTTTTTCCCTCCCTTCCTTCTTTTATCTCTCTTACCACCTTTTTTCCGTGTTGCTTAAACTTACGTCGATTTAACACGGCTGTCTGTTAATTTTTAGTTACATTCTCCCTTTTTTTTGCGAACCCAGACGATGTCAATTTTTTTCTTTTCTTATTTATTTGATTTTATTCTATCTTTTTCTTTTTCTTTTTCGTTTTCTTTTTCTTTTTCTTTCTCTTTATTTTTATTTTTATTTTATTTTATTATTTATTTTTTAATTTCTTTGCAATCTATTTAAAAAGGAAAAGTAGACTAATTTTTCTCCAGTTTCTGAAGGTTTTTTTCTGTTGCTGAGGTGATGTGTCGTCCCCCGTGGGGATCTTCATATCGAAATGGCCATTCAACATCTTTGAATTAATCCTTTTTTAATATATATTTGCTCTGTAATATTTTATTACATGGAGCCCTCTTCCTGTATCATTTTTTAATATTAAAATAAATTTTTAATATTAATTAGGATCGGGTTTTTTGGGATTTACCTTCCTGCTTTTTTCCCTTGGATTGAAGTATCTGAATTAAAATAATATATATATATATATATATATATATATATATATATATCCATTCATCTGAGAATATTTTCGTGTTTGGTGATTTTAATGTTTATCACGTCAATTAGTTTAAACATTCTAATGTTACTGATGTTTCCCGTATTCAGACTTCTTCCGTCTCTGAGCCAAAACGACTGCTTCTCCTACTTGGTTCCCTAGTAAATTTGATCAATATTCTTCGTTATTTGTTAACATTTACTGCCAAGAAGTTTGGGTCACTCTGCCAAGCCTAGAAGTTTTCACGTCGGACTCCACCTGGCAAATTTATAAATCTACCATTCGTCCTTGCACTGAATTCTGTTTTCTCCAATAAAACCGTCAACTCTATTAATTTCTACTTGACAAAATCTTGATATTCTTTCCAACAGTTTCTGAAAAAGCGTAGATGGCAGACATTCTCAAAGATTCTTCAAGCACGAAAAATTTTGGGCGATTCCCTTCATATTCGACAATCTAATTCATCCCCTACTAATTCAGTATAAGAGAGATTTGGTGATTGTGGGCGATCAAGATATAATTCTGAAATGTTATTCCTTTTTTTTTGACTCGATGTAATATGGAAATAATTTAGAAGAGTGTTTTGAATAATTGTTTTCTTGAAATCTGAATTTTTTCTAATCATGCATAAATTAGATGGTATACACGACAGGGTATTTTGCTTAATGTAATTTATTTCTGAAACTTTTAATTAAAGCTAAAATGAAAAGTTCAAGAAAGACTTTTCGTTTATTAAAAATCATTTTAAAACTTAGGTATCACGAATTATCGTGAAAATGTGGAATATTTTTTAATGATATTAAATTGATTCACGCAACCAATTTTGGCAAAATTGACTGCGTAAATCAATAAAATGAATGTAATTTAATTTTCAGGAAAAATTAAATTTTTACTTTTCCTGAAAATTCAACTACTTTCGTTTTAGCCTACTTATAAATTATGTAATAAGGAATTATCGTGAAAATGATAAATATGTATATACAACGTTTTGAAAGATATTCAATACATTTACGCAGTGAATTTTACTTTTACAGGAAACTAAATTACTTTCGTATTAGCCCACTTATATTACGCATTATATAAGGCGCCAATCGTAAACAATGTCATTATCCAACCTGTATTTGGTCTGTTTTGAAGTTCTTTTTTATTTTGAAGAATCACTACAGAAAAAATGGTGAGATTTATTTTCTGTTCTATTTTAATGTTTCTGAATATTAATTCAGTGTTCAAAATATCAGGCACAGTAGGAAACTTTCTTTTAGTTGGACCAATTTTGTAAAAGATACCCAAATTTAAAGTTTATTTATTTAACAATATTTTGATAAATAAATATTGCTAAAACTTATATAGAAATTAGAAAATCATTTTAATTTTTTTGATATTTTCCAGGCTAGAAACCGCCCCAAATTTTTGAAGGACGTTATTCATGGGTACATTAAAATTCCTGACATTTGCGTGAAAATAATGGATACACCCGAATTCCAGCGCTTGAGAAACATCAAGCAATTGGGAGTTGCATCTTTTGTATATCCCAGTGCCAACCACACCAGGTTCGAACACTGCATTGGGTAAGAGTATTTTTATTTATTAGAATATTTTTGCCACACGCTGACTTTTGTTAAAAACTACGCAGTATTTAGTAATGTTGAAGTTATTGCTAACATTTTTTTCGAGATTTACAAATTCTATGTTTCGTTCAATTTCGCAATCCAATCAATGAAATTTGAATAGGCTGATGTTTTTGGAAAATGCACTGAAAAACCTTATTGCGCCGTTTAATAATTTCTTTGGTTTAATTTAATTTTATAGGACTTCATATTAAACAGTATTTTTAAGAAAATTGTATTTACTGCTTTTTTATTTTAACAGCGAAGAATAAATTCTTAGGATTTCTTATTCTTGAGAATGCAACATAAAACTGACAATACGTAGATATTTCCTTTTGGAGCCAATTTAGAACTTTTTAAAACTTTTGGCCTTGTGTTTTATTTATAGTTTTCGAAAATTGGAAACTGGATTGTTGTATATAAAAACTTAAAGAAAAGTGTGTACCTCAACTGTTTCGCTGAAAACAAAACAGCATAGCATGACGAAAAGAACAGTTTTATAGACGAAATGTTATTATTAAAAAGAAAACTCTCATTATATTCCCTTATTATATTCGCTAGAAATTTCTGTTATATAATCTAAAGCATAAGTGTCATTTTTGCTACAATTTTCTTTAAAACTACGTAAAATCGAACTTACATGTTTGATCCATGGTATTCTCAGGATCTTTCTCTAGAGCCACATTTCTGTTTCTCTGAGTGTATTCTTTATCTGTGAGGGGATTATCTACCATATTGGACGACTGATATTACCTAACTGTTCAGTACTATTTTCGTTGTTTCAGAATACGTGCCCTAGAAATGCCAATTCTCTTCCTGATGTTAAGTATCAGTTAGTCAGTTAAGTGCCATACGCTTGGGCGAAAGAGACATGACTGACTATTCAGAAGATTTTCCCGCAGTAGATTGCCATTACTTTTTATCTCTTTCTGATTCTATGTATAACTGTTCTTTTAATTTCGTTTTTTTCTAAAACTTCATCGTTACACAAATGCTCAGTTCATGGTATTCTCAGTATCTTTCTGTAAAAAACATATTTCTGTTTCTTCAAGTTCATTCTTCACCTGTGAGGAGATTAACTAACATCCACTGTCATATGGTAGGACTGATATTACGACATGTTTCTATACTTTTATTTGTTTCGTAATATGTTCCATTCTTCTTTATGTGCCGTGTCATTTCAGGACGTAGACGATCATGGACTTCCACTTGCTTCTCTCTCTTGTCGCCTTTAACAATTTCCCACTTGGTATCTCTCCCAAACCCACATTTCTGTTGCTTCGAGTCTCTCCTTGATCTTTGACGAGATTGTACAGCATTCATTTCATTGCCATATAGAAGAAAAGATATCGCATAATAGTCTAGTACTCTTTTTTTGTTTTCAACGAAATCTTCCTGTCTCCCACTTTTTCGGTTAGCATTTGAAATGCGTTCTTGGCCATCCCAATACTTCTTCGGCATTCGGTGTCACACTTTCCATCCTCCGTCAGAACACTTCCCAAGTATTTAAATTTCTTTTCCCTTTTTATTTTAGTTTCCCCGACCTGTAGGTGGCATTTTGTGGTCCTCTATTTGCTGATGACAATGCAATCAGTTTTCTTGAAATTTATGCTCAGTCCTTTCATATCGCTTTCTCTAGCGAAAACCTATCGGGTGTTCATTTCTATCTTTCACAGTATTGTACGGTTTGCAAAAAATTGCTCTGTGCATTTGAATTCTTGTTAGGGTTTGCAATGAATTACCCAGTATATTCGAATCCTTTTTCCTTCATTTATGTTATGGCTCGTACTACATTTCTTTTAATTTTTTTATATCTCTCTCATTTGATAATTTATTGACTCGTAGTCTGACTTGGCAGATTTTAATGTCGTGGCTCTTTTTTTTCTTTTTTTTTTTCAGTTATAACACATGTAGTTGTCGGGTATTTCCTTACTTTTGTGTTCTTTTGTTCATCGCTAACCGATAACGGCGATACTGACTAGAGTCGCCAGTTTATATGGAACCGGAAAACAGCCATAACAAAAAAAAAAAAAAGAAAAAAAGATCTCTACGCTGTGGAGTATCCCTACTGTAAATTTATATGTAAATTTGTATTCCTCGTCACTCTGTTAATTTATGTGGGACGATATTACGGCCACGAGAAAGATTTGTCTGATGTATCGCATCTAATAGCTAGCTTCCTTGACAGTAATGGCGTCTGACGGTAGTTACGGCAATTACTGTGGAACGAAAGACCCAGTTTTCATTTAAACTCCTGAAGATTGTAGCTGTCGGGAAAGCAGACATGTGGAAGGGAATTCCACAGGCGGGAAGCGCGAGAAAAGAAGCTGTTGGAGTAGAAATTACGGTTACATCTTATCTGTTTCACTGTAAAATGGTGGGACCTAGTTGCTAATCTAGTATCTTGTACAAATTCGTACCTAGGCGGCACCAATGATCTAAGTTCATCGGAGCAGAAGCCGTGAAAGTATTTATAGAAGAGGCACAGGGAAGCCACGTCACGCCGGTGAGAGTGTGACTGCAGCCGGTCAGCCAAGTCGGTATCGATCACATTACAGATTCTCCGTTGTATTTTGTCAAGAAACCCGAGGAGAATAGCAGGGGCACCCGACCAGATATGGCAGCAGTATTCAATACACGGGCGGATGGTAGATTTATATATGTGCAGGATAGATTCAGACGGGAAAAACTTCCGGGCCCTGCACAGAGGACCGACTTTCATAGCTGCGGATTTGGCAATGAATTCGATATAGTCCTTCCATTTGAGGTGCGCCAAGAGTGTCAGGCCAAGGAGGCGTAGTGTTTTACTTTCTGGGAGGCAAGTCTGTTCCATGCTAATGGGAGGTAGGTGCGATTGTCCATGATGGTTAATTGATAGCAGCTTCGTTTTAGAAGCATTGAAATTTACAAGCCATTTCCTACCCCAGTCCACTACGGATTGGAGGTCCTTTTCAAGCTTGGCAGCGAGGTTCGCTTTGTCGCCCACACCGGGTTTATGATCGAGCCGAGAATAAATTGTGGTGTCATCGGCGTACATGCCCACTAGGGATCTAATGACATCGGGGAGATCATTAATGTAGATCAGAAAGAGCGTGGGACCTAGGATAGAGCCTTGAGGGACGCCCGCATTCGTATGGAAGTTTTGGGAGGCATGACTATTTTTTCCTTTATATATATATATATATATATATATATATATATATATATATATATATATAGTTCGACGCCGGATTGACGGTTGTTGAAGTTTTCAGACTTGAGAGTGGGTATCCATTTTGTAATTTGGAATTTTAGTCGCCAGTTGATTTTGGAGGGGTATTCCTTTTTATAAGCTTGAATCCATAGTTACGGGCTAATGTGGCAATGTTAACTCGAATATTCGTTCGCTAATTGATGTAATGGGCACATCATCGACGCCAATATGATGTAGTAATTGTTAGGTAATTATTAAAAATGAAACATAGCTTCACATACCTCGTATAAAGGAGCTTCAACTGTGTTGCATACTTATTGTCGTAAAAATAATGACAGAGACATTTGTTTTAGAGCGGACAGACGCACGCACAAAGCGAGCCTTTATTTACATTAGAAAAAGAGGGAAGAGTTAGGTAAAGGGAGAGAATCCTTACAGAAATTTTAAAAGAGAAAGAGAGATAACCTTTAACTGACTGACAGTTATTGATAATTTCAACACTCCTCCTCAATTGCTGACAGTCTAAATAATCAGTTCTTCAAGACCTAACAGGTCCCTGAGCTTCACAAACTGTGAGCTCACAAGTCCTTTTGTTAGAATATCCGCTACCATTTCTTTGCTTCTGAAGAAAACCTTGGGCTACCAGTCGAGCTTTATACTGCTCCATTTTTCCGTCAGCATCGTACTTGCGTTTAAAAACCCATTTGCTACCAATAGCTTTTCGTTCACTCGGCAACTCGGTGAGATCCCATACTTTGTTAGTATTTAAGGAAGAAATTTCACCTTCCATTGCTTTCATCCACTCATTCCTCTCAGGACTGGAGAGTGCTTCTTCCATTGTCAGTGGATCACTTAAATTATGGGCCATGTAAACACATTCACCGTACTGGTCTGGAGCCTTCTTAGTCCTTGGTGATCTTCGGAGTCCCTGTCCCTCCTGCAAGTTGTCATTATCCTCGGAGCTCTCCTGGTATTCGATTTCAACTGGAGGTGGCTTCACTACTACTTTTTCCTCTTGGTCAGTTATGGAGCCTGATTCATTGAAGATCACATCCCTGCTATGAAATACTCTAGACTTTCTGGTGTCATAAAGTCTATAACCCTTTACACTAATGCCATAACCAAGAAATATGCTCTTCTTGGACTTAGAATCCATTTTAAACCTTTCATCCTGTGGTACATGAACAAAAGCATCACACCCAAAGATGCGTAAATGTTTTACATTGGGTTTATGCCCCTTCAATACTTCATAGGGTGTCATACCTTTCACAGAATTTGTTGGGCTCCAGTTTCGAATATATGAAGCTGTGGATAAAGCTTCTGCCCAAAATTTCTTAGGCAGTTTTGCATCTGACAACATTGCCCGCACTGTTTCTACTAATGTTCGATTCATTCTTTCAGCTACTCCATTTTGCTCTGGGGTTTTAGGAACAGTATATTCATGTCGAATGCCTTCCTTTTTTAAGTAATCTTCAAATTCTCTTGAAGTGTACTCCCCACCATTATCAGTGCGTAGGGTCTTAATATTATGTCCTGTGAAATTTTCCACCATGGTTTTCCATTCCACGAACCTTTTAAAAACATTTCTCTTGTGTTTGAGCACTTATATCCATACAAATCTTGATTTATCATCAATAAATGTTACAAAATATTCTGCTCCACCAAGCGATTTTGCCTCTATCCTTCCACAAACATCGCTATGCACAATTCCGAGAAGTTGAGTAGCTCGCTTTCCACCAGATTTTGGAAATGAGGAACGATGATGTTTTCCATCCAAACATGGCTCACATAAGTTGATATCCTTGGTTACATCATAGTCAAGGCCAGTTACTAGTTCATCTTTTACTAGTTTCTGTAAATTCTTTTCTCCAAGGTGGCCAAAACGTCTATGCCAAATCACCTCCTTTGTGTTACTACTTAGGCAGGAGTTTGCTGAATGGGCTTCTCCATATACTTCACTGCAGTTTAAATAGTATATGTTACCAATTTTTGAACCTGTTGCCACCACTTTCTGCTTGTCATCCAGAATTTGACAACTTGATTCAGTAAATAGGCATGTCTTTCCAGATTTAGTGGCTCTAGACACACTTAATAAATTATAAGACAATTTAGGAACATATAGAGTTTCATAAAGCCTGCATCTTTGGTATTTGCCATTTGGTAAACTCACTTTAAGTTCTATTGTATCTATACCTAATGCCTCAACTGAAAATCCATCGCCAAGGGTTATTTCCTCTGCTACATCCAACTTTCTGAAATTAATAAATTTCTCAACATCGTAACACATGTGACATGTAGCTCCAGAATCAACAATCCAGTTACTCTTCTTATTATTTGACAACAACGCATGTGTGAGAAGTCCAACAATGTCATCACTAGAATCACTTGAGTCATCCTTTATTTTCTTAGTGGAGAAAACTTTCCTTTTCGGATGGTTCGACTTAACATTCTCTTTTGTATCAAGTAAACGACAGTCACGTTTAATGTGTCAGTTTTTTCCACAGTAATAACATTTGGGTCCCCTTTTGTTGACATGATGTTTTGATGCCATGGCTTTCAATTCAGCACCATTTATTTCCTTCTCTTTGATCTTGGTTTCTTCATGCAGCAATCGCTCAGTCACTAACCCCCATTTAGGAACATCCTGACTTGCTTCGAGTGCCGTCACCAACATATTATAAGAGTCTGGAAGTGTAGCCAGAAGATGAACAACTCTATCTTCCTCGTCAATAGAATCGCCAATGACTGCTAATTCATCAAATATTTCCGTCATAGTTTTAATGTGTTCATGAACAGAGTCGCCGTCTTTTAGTTTAAGAGAATATAATTTTCTCCTCAACGCTAATTTATTTGCCCAAGTTTTCTTTTGAAATTGGTCAGCTAATTTTTTCCACACTACTGCGGGGTCGTCAGGGTCTCCAATTAAATATAGCAGTGAAGTTTCCACCGACAGTACAATCGTCGCTAATGCACGGTCCCTTCTTGATAAATATTTTACGTGTGATGCAGAATCTGTTCGTTTATCAGGAACTATCTCCGTTTCGTTAACAATGTTTCATAAACCATCCCTAATTAAAGCCATTTTACACTGAACCTTCCAAGTATTATAATTTGTACCATTTAGTGGTACCAGGTTACTAAGTTTTGTTTCCATTGCCATTGTACTTTATACAAGCAACACAAAAACTTTCAATACAAAAAAAATTTCAAGATGGCCGAACGGGATAAAACAAAAAAAAGTTCACACGTGGACATGGACAAATATCTCCAAGACGTTGACGTAGCCTGGGCCCATAACCTTTGTTAGGTAATTATTAAAAATGAAACATAGCTTCACATACCTCGTATAAAGGAGCTTCAACTGTGTTGCATACTTATTGTCGTAAAAATAATGACAGAGACATTTGTTTTAGAGCGGACAGACGCACGCACAAAGCGAGCCTTTATTTACATTAGAAAAAGAGGGAAGAGTTAGGTAAAGGGAGAGAATCCCTACAGAAATTTTAAAAGAGAAAGAGAGATAACCTTTAACTGACTGACAGTTATTGATAATTTTAACAGTAATGTTGTAACCTTGAAAAAGGGCTGCGAACGAAGATTTATTGAGGTGAGGGTATTCCTTGGTGAGTACGAACATCTCGTCACCAATTTGATGTTGATCCGATAGTGGGGCCACGAAAGAAAAACTCGGACAACGGATAATAGGTTTAACATATTGTATTTAACAAGGAAAAATATAACTACAATGTTGACAGTAAGCCACGCCCACATGGCGGGTTGCTCCCGGAACTACAATATTTATTTTTGATAAATACAAAAAATGCGGCACTAGGCCAAAAAAGGGGTGGGGAAAAATGGACTTCTTCTGTCTTACATTAAATTAGCTAGCCTCACCCACTGACCCAAGCAGACACTACAATATCCCTTGCACCAAAACATCACATTCTTACGTACCATTCTTGCTACAAACACCATAATGCCTCAATACACTCTGTAAAAATCTAACTAAACCCATATGTACAATTTGTCCTTCGGAGGTGGGGAATAACTTTTAAAATTGATAACGCCAATGAATTTTATACAATGAATGAAAATATATACAAAAACGAAACAAAATTGATGCTAGTAATAACCCTCCACCCCACCCACAATCTCTAATCGTGACAGAAACATTAGTTAGCTGGGCGAAATTCTGGCGGGGCTCGCAGATATGCTCCCGGAACTACTGCCCTGAGAGTATGAACCTTATGGTTTAAATAATGACTGGAAGAGTCCATAAGTGTCAGTGGGTACGTGCCCACAACAATTTTCACAAAAGAAAGCTTAAAAAGTTATTTATTTGACTAAAACATTTAATAATTCTTATTGGCAAATATTTTTGTAAAATCTCATCTGAACTCTTATTTTATTAACCAGCGTTTCCTACTTAGCACGAAAGATGGCTCGTCGGTTATTGAAACAAAAAGATTGTAAGGAAGCTGAAAAAGAAAAATGGACCAAATGTGCTGCAGTTGCAGGCCTGTGCCATGATCTTGGTAAGTAAGCAAAACTATCAGTAGCTTCACTAATTTTCGATACCTAAGTTTTAAAATGATTTTATTTAAAACGAAAAAGATTTCTTGAAGTTTTCATTTTAGCTTTAATTGAAAGCTAAATGATTAAATTTACTTTTTCCTGTAAGCAAAATACTCTGTTGTATTTCAAACAGAAATTATATGGATTAGAATCTAACCTTTTGGGACATTTTCAGTTAAAACATTAAAAACAGCCCTTTTTGACATATTGACATCATTGTAAACAAAAGTTAATTCTCGCTTTTAAAAAAATTGCAAAAATAGGATATACAACTGTAAGACGTTGAGTAAAATTAGCACATTTAAAGTAAAATTAATAATTTGAAACAAGTGTTACTTGCTTATAGCATGAAATGTAGTATACAAGCATTTCTTAAATACGGAGGCCTTGTTTTTCGGACGTGTTTTTTTTATTACTGACAGCCAGACATGTTGACAAACTAAGTATGGTTGACCAGAACTGACGTAAATTTAAGAAACCTAAGTGAATCTTTTCTTTTGAGTTTTAACTCCCTAATAATTTTTATAAGTTTAACATGATATTTTCACTATTTATCTAATATTTATTGAATTTTAGTTACTTTAGCTTTATAGCCTTACATTTAAAATTGGTTTTTGAAATATAAAATTTAAAATAATATAATTTTTTTCAAATTAATTTAAAAATTTAATAATTGAGATAATTATGAATTGAAATAAGATAGAAGTAACTTAATAATTTATGAAATGTTAGGGTATTTTATTTATTATTAATTTATATTTTTTAAAATATAATTTTTCTTTTTATTCTTTATTATTAATAATTTCTATCATGGTGGTTACGACATTGGTCCTCCATCTTTTTTTTTAGTACTTTAAATGTTACTCATTCTCATTTGTCCAAAAAATAAAAATAAATAATTCAAAGTAGAACTTTGTTAATGGCCATTTATATTAGGTATTTTAATTGTCATTTATATTAGATACTTTTTAATGGTCATTGATATTAGGTACTTTTTAATGGTCATGTATATTAAATACTTTTTAATGGTCATTTATATTAGGTATTTTAATTGTCATTTATATTCGGTACGGTTTAATGGTCATTGATATTAGGTACTTTTTAATGGTCATGTATATTAGGTACTTCCCAAACATCAGATAAAAATGACTATACACGATAAAAAGTCTACACATTTAAAAACAAAGTTTATCGTGAAAATCAATTAAAGCTTAGATGAAAGCTTTTTCTATTTTTTTAATTCATCTTTTTTTTTAACCTTAGGCATCACGAATTAGTGTCAGTACCTACATTCGCAACATATCTAGAAACAAAAAAAAAACAATTTAAAATTACTTTAAAAATTTTAGTGCGTGAAGATTTATATTAGGCTTTTTCAATTTCAGATGAGTAAGTACAGTCTTCACTTAATAACATGATAATTCCAACGACCTCTTGTTGGGGAAATTTCTTCCCGAACAGTCGGCACGTCTTTACCAGTTAAAATCCAACAGAAAAAGAAATAGAGTTTATTTTTGAGGCCAGGAGGCCTCTCTTTTTGCATATGCGTAAATTGTCTTTCATGTCAGAGGACACCTTGGAGATTTTTATGTTTATTTTATTTTGTGCTTTTATTTTATTTTGAACTTTTATTTTATTTCGTAGTTTTTATTTTATTTTGTATTTTTATTTTATTTCGTATTTTTATTAAATCCTTACAGATTTACGTGGAGGGCGGGTAACAGCGGTAAATAGAATATTTTTACCAAGATTTAAAAAAAAAATAATTGCAAAAATAATTTCATTCATTTGTGAATGAATACTGAAAGTTTCATTCAAATTTGACAATTTTTTGATTTTTTGCGAGAATTTTCAAATTAATGTGTTTGTCAACGGAAAAAAGTGGGTGATATAATTTTTACGTTTTCCATTGTAAACAGTCGTAACGTTTTGGTCACCCACTAACTCAAATCAAAACAAGATTTTCTGCCAAAATTTCAAAAATTTTAGAAGGAATTACAAATTTTTTAAAAATAATTAAAAATTACTTTGATCTTTTTTCTTAATAATAATAATATAAACACTTTAATGGGAAAAAGTTTGTTTTATTAAGTTTGGGACCTTTTTTATTCATACTATGCTGTTTCTCTTAGCAATTAAATGAAGGTACCTAGAAACCATTTTACATTGATTCCTATGGGTGTTGTGGAGGAATATTTTCGATCTACGAACATTTCCGGTCACAAACGGCTTCCAGGAACGAATTAAATTCTTGAAAAGAAGTACCACTGTATTGTACTGTGATTCAGTTATTTTTTTATTTTTTATTTTGTTTTTTGTGGAACCAGTTTTCATATAGAATAGCTTGTTATGTGATATTGAATAAAATAATTGTTTTATATTTATTATAATTATGCATAAAAGTATACTCATTCTTTAAAAAACATATCGAGCTAAATATAAAGCTATTAATAAGTTTAACAAAATTTAACCCATTTATTCTAAAAGTAAAAAAAAAAGTTTCAAGAACCGGTTCATACATACGCTGTCTACGAGCAAGGCAGTACGCTTGTTCTAAGGGAAACAACTATTTCTTGTAATAAACTAATTTTAATAAACTTACAAAACTTAAAATTACGTCTAAAAAAAGACGAGCTAATTAATCAGGCAGTTGACCTATCAGTTGATGACTGTGCCTCTGAGGTCTCGTCATGGGTGAAAGCTGGCATTGATGCCTTCATACCCACCAGGAAGTATTGCTTAAAACCTCATTCCTCTCCGTGGTTCTCTCTGGCCTGCTCAGCCGCCATTGCCCACAGGAACCATTACTTCCGTCTATTCCGGAGACAGCCAACTGATCACAATAGGCGCCTGTTCACATCTGCTCGCAGTGAGTGCAAGAGAACCCTAAATGACGCCAAACAGTTGTTTGCTGAGAGAATGCGACAGCACATAGCTGACCGCAAGTTCGGCTCCAAGGACTATTGGAGGATTTGTAAACGAGTGCTCAACAATAGGAAATCCTCAATACCTCCTTTAATCCATGGATTTGATGTTCTCACGTCATCTGCGGAGAAAGCTGAGTGCTTTGCCCGCAGATTCTCATCCAACTCCACATTCGACTCGTCCGGAGTGCACCCACCCGACTTCCCTATTAGAACTGAGGCCAAACTGCACGACGTATATATTACCCCGACAATAGTATCCAGAGTAATTTCAGAACTCGACCCCCATAAGGCGTGTGGAGACGATGGAATCCCGGTGATAGTCCTTAAGAGGTGTGCCCCTGAAGTTTCCCCTGTCCTCTCTAAACTGTTTAACTACTGCCTTTCTGCTTCCTGCTTTCCTGCATGCTGGAAATTCTCCTCAGTCGTTCCTGTCTTTAAGAACTGTGGTGAACCCTCGGACCCATCCAACTATCGCCCTATCAGTCTTCTACCAATATTCGGGAAAGTGTTCGAGGCTATAATCAATGCTGAAATAGTTCATTATCTCACCGCCCACAAACTGTTCTCCGACAGGCAATATGGATTCCGATTTGACAGGTCCACAGACGACCTGCTAACAACTGTAACGGAGTACATGCTACAGGCCCTTGATGAGTCTGACGAGGCTCGCGCGGTTGCTCTGGATAACTCCAAGGCTTTCAACAGGGTTTGGCACCCTGGCCTCCTATGCAAACTACGCGGTTATGGTATTACCGGTCGCCTGCTTGACCTAATCCAATCTTTTTTAAATAACCGCAAAATGAAGGTCGTTCTGAATGGGCGTGCCCCTTCGTCCTACAGCACGAATGCTGGTGTCCCACAAGGCTCTATCCTGGGCCCAGCGCTCTTCCTTATTTTCATCAACGACCTCCCAGATGAGATCAAGTCCCAAGTAGGCATCTACGCAGATGACACTACAATATACTCCCGCTCCAGTAAGAAACCTGTCGTGGCGGACAGACATAATCTCGCTGCTGACCTTGAGCGGGATCTACACTCTGTGGTGAACTGGGGCAAGAAGTGGCTTGTCAACTTCAATTCCTCTAAGACCAAGCTGTTGTCTGTCAACCATTACAGGCAACCTCTTCTGCCTCCCATAAGCATGGACCAGATGATTCTCCCGGAGAGTAATACACTACGCCTCCTCGGACTTACCCTGTCCTCAGACCTCAAATGGAACCACTATATTGAATCCATAGCAAAATCGACTGCTAAGAAGATTGGGTCACTATGTCGATCCAGGATGTTTTTTCCACCTGAATCCATCCTGCATATATACAAGTCAACCATCCGTCCGTGCATGGAGTACTGCTGCCATTTATGGTCAGGTGCCCCTGCCGTTCTCCTCAGTGTTCTTGACAAGCTCCAAAGGAGAGTCTGTAATGTGATAGGTACTGATCTGGCGACTCGTCTGCAGCCACTTTCCCATCGTCGAAATGTGGCCTCCCTCTGTCTCTTCTATAAATACTTTCATGGCTTCTGCTCGGATGAGCTTAAGTCACTGATGCCTCCTCAACAGGTGTTTACCCGTACAACCAGACTGGCAACTGGGTCCCACCCATTCACAGTCAGGTTAGCCAAACGCAGACGACAATTCTACTCCTGCAGCTTCCTCTCTCGCACTTCCCGCCTGTGGAACTCACTCCCGTATTCTTGCTTTCCTGACGGCTACGACCTCCAGAAATTTAAAAGCAAAGTTAATACTCACCTACTAACCACTGGACTCTAGCTCTCTCCCCTCCCCTGTATAATCTTCACGTTCTCTCCGCCCATGTATCTGTCATTGCACCTGCTTTCTCAGCTTTCTATTGTTCCGTTCTAACTAGCTTGTACTCCTCACTCTTTTCTAACTAATCTTTCTACATTTATGTAACCCCCTGCACATCAGTGGCGTTTCTGCCTTGCTCGGGGTGAAATGATTAAAAAAAAAAAAAAAAGTCATCAATGAAAAAATAGTACTTTTTATTCATAAAGCAAAAAAGAAATTATATCATTTTAGATAGACTATATCTATAAAGGATGTGCGTTGTGGTACAGTGGATATCGGGTCGGAACGAGAAATCGGGGAGCCGAGTTCGAATTCCAGTTGAATTCATTGCATTCACTTACGCGCAAATACCCTTAGGAAAGGTATTAATCCGTCTCTTCCTTCCAGTTATGGGTTAAATAACAGGACAGACTGGGTTCTATAGCCTTGGCTGGCAACCAGTCTACCGCAGAAAGCAATGGCAACCTACTGCGGGATAATCATCTGCCCAGTCAGTTATGTCTCTTTCGAGACATGATCGCCCAAGCGTGTTTCACGTATGGCACTTAACTGACTGATATCTATAAAAGGACAATAGGAATAATAACAAAAGAAAAACTTTACGTAACTAATGCGTTTTTTATTGTGGAGAAATCCTTGGTAGATCTGAGAGGGCTAGAATAGAGTAGCCTAAATGTACGAACAGATTTGCTAACGAGGCAGACCGTCCGAGCATCGGCGCTGGAATGACGAGAGGCATGTAAGTCAGAGTATTTATCTGTCTCCTCACTTGAGACAAAATGTCGCACGAGGCCTTTTTAATGTGGGTAATCCGAGCCAGCACATCACCAAGGCTACAATACGACACGCTAGAGAATGACCTCACCCTGCAGAAAGAATACAATAACAGTGTGAGAAAGAAATATGAAGAACAAATTGGAAAAGGACACTCAAAATGGGAGTCACTAAAAGAAGCAATGGTGACCTCGGCGAATAACATAGCCCCAAAGGAAATTAGACGCAGAAGAAAAAACGAGTGGATGACCGAAGAGATCCTCCACATGATACAAAGGAGACAAAAAATAATGCCAAGGCATGGAGCAGATTACAAGAAACTCCACAGGGAGATAAGGAACAAATGCAGACAAGCCAAAGAGGAATGGCTCAACAACAAATGCGAAGAAGTAGAGAGACTGAGCAGGACCAACAAAGCAGAGATTCATAAAGAAATAAGAGAACTGACAGGACAAAAAACCTGATCCTCAACAAGATACATAAAATCCAAGGATGGAACAATCATATTAGAGAAAGAGGAAGTACTCCAGCGATGGGAAGAATATATAAAGGATCTTTTTTGCGACAAGCGAGAACAACCGAGAATACACAAGGAGATGGATGGACCGGAAATACTAAAATCCGAAGTGGAAGCTGCAATGGCCAAAATGAACAGAAACAAAGCAGCTGGTCCAGACGGCATAGTGATAGAGCTGCTGACAGCCTTAGAAGAATATGAAATAGAAAAAATTACCGATATAATAAACGAAATTTATAGCAGCGGAATAATACCAGACGACCTATATTTATAGCACTGCCGAAGAAACCAGGCGCAAATGAGTGTGAACTACACAGAACTATCAGCTTAATGAGCCACATTACCAAACTGATGGTCAGAATCCTGATGAATAGAGCGAGAAGCAAAATCAGGTCAGAGATAGGGCAGGAACAGTGCGGGTTCGTCAAAGACACTGGAACAAGGAACGCCATATTAATGATTAGGATTCTCTCCGAAAGGGCAATACAAATGAAGAAAGATTTGTACCTATGTTTCATTGACTATGCGAAGGCATTCGACAAGATACGACACAAAGAACTGATGGAGATGCTCGGCAGCCTCGATATTTTCGGCAAACGCATAAGAGTAATCAAGAATCTCTACTGGCAGCAAACGGCCTGCGTACGGACAGGTAACGATCTCAGTAGATTTACAAAGATAAAAAGAGGCGTAAGACAAGGATGTGTCTTTTCACCGGATTTGTTCAACCTGTACAGCAAGAATATCTTGCGGACCCTAGATGACACGCCAGGATTTGTGTGTCACACCTTGAACAACATAAGGTACGCAGACGATACAGTGCTGATTGCGGACACGGAAAGTAAACTACAAGACCTCATACAGTAGGTAGCGGTGGAGAGCGACAAAAAAGGACTACAAATAAACTTTAAGAAAACTGAGTGCATGGTTATCAGCAAAAGGTACAACCCAAAATGCCAAATAAATGTGGGAGATACCAGAATCAAGGAAGTACAAAAATTTAAATACCTAGGAAGTGTTCTAACTGAAGATGGAAAGTGCGACACGGAGATCCGAAGGCGAATTGGCATGGCAAAGGACGCGTTCCAGAAGCTGAGCAAAATACTAACACACAGAAAAATCTCACTGGAAACAAAGAAAAGAGTGCTAGACTGGTACATGATGTCAGTCCTTCAATACGCCAGCGAATGCTGGACAATATAATCGAAAATGAGGACAAAACTGGAAGCAGCGGAAATGTGGTTCTACAGAAGGATGCTGCGGATATCAGGGACTGAGCATGCAAACAACAGGTATCAAAGCAGGTATCAAAGCAAATGCAAGGGTTTTATTTTGTAATAAGTATTTATATGCAAGAGCAAAAAGCCAAAAAAATTATTAATTTTTCGAAATTGTAAAATTTAAGAACGTTCAAAAATATTCATCAGGTTAGCCGAGATGTCTAAGCAAACTATGGACGACACCTCCACGAAAACCGGTAAAAAACAGCATAGTATCAATAAAGAAGGCCCCAAACTTAATAGAAATGAACTGTTTCAATCAAAATGTTTATATTATTGCTAAAAGCAAAGATCAAAGTAATTTTTAATTATTTTTAAAAAAATTTAAATCCCATCTAACATATTCGAAATTTTGGCAGAAAATCTTGTTTTGATTTGAGTTAGCGGGTAACCAAAACGTTACGACTGTTTACAATAGAAAACGGATAATGACATCACTCTCTATATTCCGGTTACAAACACATTGATTTGGAAAATCTCGCAAAAATCAAATAAACGTCGGATTCTAACGAAACCTTCATTACTCATTCACAAATGAATGAAATTATTTTTGAAATTATTATTTTTAAAAATTTTAGTAAAAATATTTTTTTACCTCTGTTTCCCATCTCCACGTAAATCCATGAAATTTTAATAAATTCTTCTTTGTTGCAGTCTGTGGCTTTATTAGCTAAACGCAGGACAAATTCCGGAATATAAATCATCTATTTTTTTTTAATTTGATCTCTGTATCCGAAAATCTGCTCCGAAGAGTAAAATAAAAAATGCAATAAAACTCTGATATTATTTAATCTGATAAGGTTTTAACTGCTTGAATAAATAATAAAAATGAATTCATTATAGCATGAAGAAAAAATCTTTCGATTTCTAATGAAATTTTTAAAAAAATTGTTTCATTTTTTGAATTATAATAAATTATAAACTTTCAAAAATATTTTTAAAATATTTACAGATTTGTTGAAGGAAGACTAAAGTTTAATTAAGCAAAATTATATTTAGTAATCGAAAATTAAAAAGTTCAATAAAAATCGTGTGGCCACTCTATTTTTAAAATAATTTAATTTTTGTTGTTGTGTATTTAAAGTTTGTTTTTGTATGGTAATTTCTATGTGCAAATTAAAAGGTCAGAGTTTCCTCCCTTACCCGAAAAAAAAATGCGTAGAATTTTATCACTTATGAACCCCATATACTTATATCCTATCTGTAATCAACAACTTGTCAACACGTTTTAATATACACTGATAAGTCAAACAGTTCAACCCTGTGATTAAGAAATAGTTCTATTCTAAATTTCACGCTATAAATAAGTAATATTTGTGTAAATCAAATTAATTTAACATAATTTTTTTTAATTTTCCAAAAATGTGTATATATTTAATTTTTGCGATAGACTGGTTGCCAGTCAAGACTATAGAACGGAATCTGTCCTGTTATTTAACCCATAACTGGAGGGAAGAATCCGATTAATACCTTTCCCAATGGTATTTGCGCGTAAGTGAATGCAATTAGTTTAAGTGGAATTCGAACTCGGCTTCCCGATTTCTCGTTCCAAGCCGATGTCCACTGCACCACAACGCACATCTATGCAGTCTTCCCTAAAAAAAACTGTGGCCGAGCAAAAACTTTTATCATTAGCGAATATTCAGCACTTTAGGGATCATAATATATTACTGACTAGTCAGTCATGGATCGGAAGAGACATAATCGCCCAAGCGTGAATCAAGTATGTCGCTTAACTGACTGAATATATTTCGTTTTATGCAAATGTGGTGAAATTACCAAAAGTTATAAATAAATTTTCTATATCTTTGTGGATTAAAAATATTTGAATTAATAATGTTAAGATTAGATGTGATTTTTTGTTTTATGTTGGTAAGATGGGAAGTTGCATTTAGTCCTCCTGTAATTCATATACTAAATGAATACGCTTAGTACAACGTGATATTTATGATTGTCAAGGTTGCATTTATTACGATCCACACGGAAAGTTTTGCTGTTCTGACCTTGTGCCAAACTTAGGTATTCAACAAAACACTTATTTTCCTAAAAAATAATCTGAATTGATCATTTAGAGTTCGTTTTTTGAGTACTCTTGATGCTTCATCTGTTGTTTAGGAAGATCTCTTTTCTGTTTACAATGACAAGTGTAAATAGATAATTAATAGTCTTTTTCATTTATTTCTTTATAGGACACGGGCCATTTTCACATTGTTCTGAGAAATTTCTTCCAAAAGGCATAAAGGTAATTTCTGGAAAATGCAGAGAGAAAAGCTAATCAATATGGGGAAATTCTATCATTATTCTGTCAGAACTGGAAGACGGATAGAAATTACAAAAATTAACGATTATGTTTCTCCCGGTGGAATTATTAATCAGTAGTTCTAAAGGATTGAGATAAAGCTGGGTAGAAGGAATTTCGGAGGAATACTAGAAATAAGCTTTTTTTATTATAATTATTTCTGGAGTTGATTTGTTAGTTAAGTAAGTCTAATAATTACGGAGTGATTAGCGGACAGGTCAGTTAAGCAAAGTTTATGATAAATGGTGATTCCGTAAAAAGTATGATAAATGGCGAATCGGATTTCTTGGGTGGTCTGAAGAACCTAATTCGGCCAAGTCCGCCGACGAGATAAGTGGTTTTGGCAAGACTCAAGTGGAAACCGTCTGCAAAATACCACGGGGAACTCAAAATTAATTTTTAGTACCACTTGAGAAATAGTCTCCCACAGAAATTCGGAGATTAGGCGAACATGTATGGCGGTCAAGGCGATTTTCATATTAAAATTATTGGGCGGCGCCTAAACATTGTTTAGACCCGCCCCGCTCTACATAAGCGGTCTGCACGCTGGAGTAGAGCAGTTGGGCACAGTTCGGCAGAGATCGCGAGAGACGAAAGTGTCCGACGAGAGATCGGTAGAACGCGGCGAAAACGATTGGGTGAATCGACTGATCTAGTATGTGGTTGTCAGGCATCAAGATGTCCGATCCGAACTGAGAGACAGATAAAGCCCGTACGAATATAACTAAGTCTGTCAACAAAGCCGAGAAGAGAAACTGCTATGTATTGTGAATAAACGAAGAACCACGACATTACCTCCTTTAGATCAGTTGGGGTTATATCTGAATGCGTATTTCTCTCTCTGTTACTTTCCGACCAAAACGCGTGAATTCCGTTCAAACACTGTAATTTCTTTGGTAGCGACATAAAAGCAGCGGTCTTAAAAGACTCTTTGTACAGAAACTGGAAGTGTTGCTCATATTTCTTTTTCTTTATGTCCTTGCGGTTGCAACAAGGACTTATTCTGTACGAATAGTGATTTCTTTCAGCGTAGGGATCCAGTCATCTCATCCCGTAGCATTGGACAGTCTTGAGGAACCCGGAAACTGCTATTCGGATAAAAAATGCAGAACGCGGCGAATGGTGATGGTTCCTTCAGCTCACCCGAGTAGTACCGAGTGGTTCTAAATTTTAACGGCCAGAACCACCGGAGAGACCGGACATAACTGCCGGCGGCAGGATTCCTACGTTAAATTGTAGCTTTTAGCAATGTTTGACTTTTGCTATCTCTCCTAGTCCCTGTTCATCTAACTGCTTTAGTAAATAATATATATGAAGGACATTGTAGTCTTTAGAAAATTGTTTTCGATTATTAAAGAAATTTTAAAAGAATTGTTATAATTTTTTTTCAATTAACAATTTATAAAGTTTCAAAATTATTTTTAAAATACTTAAAAGATTTGTTGCGGTTAGTTTATAAACTTATTAAGTGAAGATTTTATTTCATAATAAAAAATTGAAAAGTTTAATACAAATAAACGTACTTTCGTATTTTAAAATAATTTTTAATTTTGTGTGTGTGTGTGTGTGTGTGTGTGTGTGTGTATTTGAAGTTTTTCTTTCTTTGTATTGTAATTTCTGTGTGCACATTAAATGGTCATGTGTTTCAGGTTTTCTTTTTTACAAAGAGGTCATTTGCGATCGCTATACACTTATCTTATCTAGCATCAGTCAATCTGACAAAACATTTTAAATATGGCGGGCAGGCCAGAAAGTTCAACGCTGTGTTTAAGAAATAGTTTTATCTAAATTTCATGTTATAAATAAGTAATACTTATGAAAATGAGATTAATTTAACATTACATTTGCTAATTTTTCAAAAATAATGTGTCATAGATGTACATTTTATTTTTGCAAGATTTTTAAAACCGAGAATTAACATTTGTTTATAAATGTGTCGAGCGCTCAAAAATGGCAGAACAATTGAAAGATTAAAAAAATAAATTGAAAAATTTTAGATTCCAATTAATATAATTTCTGTTTTAAATACACCAGAGTATTTTGCTTATTGGAAATAGTAAATTAAATCCTTTAGCTTTCAATTAAAACTAAAATAAGAGTTTTAAGAAAACCTTTGTATTTAAAAAAAATTAATTTAAAAGTTAATTATCGAAAGTGAGTAGAGGTATCGACATTATACTCCTAAATTATACTCCTAAATTATACTCCTAAATTATACTCCTAAATTTTTTACTGATAAAAGCCCCCATAGAAAAACATTAGATTAAAATCTCTCATCGAGCTGTCTTGGTAATGTTAAAAAAAACTGTTAACATAATTAAACAAGCTACCGTTGTGTTGAAAAGTGCATTTTTTTAATATTTTAAACTTAAAAGAAATAATAATTTTTTTAAATCAGATTAATTATATTTTAAATCAGCTAATATTCCTCAAATAAAGTTTCAGAAAAGTATATTTTATTATTGGAAGATGTTTTAATAAAGAAATTTGCATTAAAATATATTCAGTCAGTCAGTTAAGTGCCATAGGTGAAACACGCTTGGGCGATCATGTCTTTTTCGAGACATGACTGACTGGGCAGAAGATTATCCCGTAGTAGGTTGCCATTGCTTTCTGCGGTAGACTGGTTGCCGACCAAGGCTATAGAACCCAATCTGTCCTGCTATTTAACCCATAACTGGAGGGAAGAGACGGATTAATACCTTTCCCAAGGGTATTTGTGCGTAAGTGAATGCAATGGATTCAACTGGAATTCGAACTCGGCTCCCCGGTTTCTCGTTCCGAGCCGATATCCACTGTACCACAAAATGATACTAAATTAAAATATTTTAGAAATTTCAAAGCAAAAACATCTGAACAATTTTAATTAGTTTTGAAACAGGATATAGTCATTTGTTTATTAGAAAAATCAAATTTAAATTTAAGTCAAAATTAAATCTAAATGAAAGCTTTTAGAAAAATGTTTCATTATTAAAAATTAATTTTAAATATTAGGCACCGCTTTTTGTGTGGAAATGTTTATTAAAGTCCTAGTATGTTATGCGCTGTTTGCCGCTGTCCTTCTTTCTTTCAATCTATCCTGTGAGTATCAGATTTTCCAAACCCTCATTCCTCATTGCATCACCAAGAAATGTCGGCTGTCTTTTCTTATATTAAGTGTAAGTTTTGTTTTTTGGACATTTTTTTCATTCTCCACGTTTCTGTTGCTTCAAGTCTCTTCTTTATCTTTGAAGAGATTTTCTAGCATCAGTTGACAAATAGGAAGACATATGTCATGTAACAGTTCAGTACACTTTTTTTGTCTCTATTGTTTCAAGTCTGTTCTTCGTCTTTGAGGAGGTTGTCCTGCATTCAATGCCATGTAGGAGGATATATGTCACGTCACAGTGCAGTACACATTTCTTTGTTACTAATGAAGTTTTCGCTCTCTTAATTCTGTGTTGAACTTTGGGGATGCGGATCACAGCTAGCAATTCCCGTGTTGAAAACCAGTGTACTAGTCGCATATACAGTGAAAATATAAGTGTGCTAATGTTTTTTTCTGATTCTAACCCCACCCCACCCCCGCACACCGAAAGATGTCTTCTTGCACATTCTCGGGTAAACATTCTTACCTGACAGAAAGGACATAGACTCTATTGAATCAATTGCTCGTTCAACTGGAGTAGATAGACTAAACTATCGCCCGGTTCACACTCCACCCACATCTATTGAACAGGTGAAGAGGCTCATACTTGTTTCCTGTTTAGGATGTGGTTTCCGGTTTTTTCTTTTCCAATCTTTTTCACACTTTTCTCTCTCTATTTTTTATTCAATTGGAGTAGATAAACTAAACTATCGCCCGGTTCACACTCCGCCCACATCTATTGAACAGGTGAAGAGGATCATCCCTTGTTTCCTGTTTAGGATGTGGTTACCGGTATTCTCTTTTCCAATCTTTTTCACTCTTTTCTCTCTTCATTTTTTTTTTCAATTGGAGTAGATAGACTAAACTATTGCTCGGTTCACACTCCACGCACTTCTATTGAACAGGTGAAGAGGCTCATCCCTTGTTTCCTGTTTAGGATGTGGTTACCGGTATTCTCTTTTCCAATCTTTTTCACTCTTTTCTCTCTTTATTTTTTTTTCAATTGGAGTAGATAGACTAAACTATTGCCCGGTTCACACTCCACCCCCTGTCTATTGAACAGGTGAAGAGGCTCATCCCTTGTTCCCTGTTTAGGATGTGTTTTCCGGCTTTCTCTTTTCCATTCTTTTTACCCTTACGTAGCCTCCTGCGCATCAGTGTCGTTATCGCCTTGCTTAGGGTGATATGAGTAAAAAAAACTGCTAAGAATATCGGTTTACTGCGTCGTGCGAGGCAATTTTTCTCTCTAGAATTTAGCTTAAATATTTATGTCTCTCCCATCATCCATGCTTAGAATATTTCTGCCATTTATTGGCCTGGTGCTCCTGCTATTTAATTTGAGCTCTTTGATAAAATTTAAAGAAGAATCATCAATATTATTAGTCTTGATCTGGTTGCTCGCTATCAATCATTTTACCACCGCTGTGAGGCTGTCTCTTTTTGCCTTTTCTATAAATACTTTTTCATTATACCTAGACTTTTTGAATTTAAGCGTTGTATTAAACTGACATCAAGATCTCATGAATTTACAGTTGAGCTTAATTAATTAATTCGTCAATTTAAAATTACTTAATTAATTAACATAAATGTAGCCATCAATTCAATGATAACATTTTTTCCTTACACTTTTCACTCGTGGAACTCCCTTCCGGCTCCATACTTTCCAGCCATCTTTAATCTGTAAAAATTTAAATGCAATGTCAATCGCTATATACTGTCCTCCTGATTACTCTGTCTTAGTAGCTTTACAGCCTTTCTTGGGATAAAACTGAAAAAACACCTTACATGTTTGACAATAATGAGTCAATTAAAAACATTTTTCAATCTGATTCCAATTAAATCTTAATAAAATTTCTCTGGAAGCCAAGACAATAAATATTTTCTTTTTGTTTTGCAGCATGAAGACATGTCCATAGAAGTATTTGACAGGATATGTAAAAATGAGAAGATTGTAAGTATTTATTTTATAGAATCTTTTGAAACATGTACAAGAATTTCTAATAATTAGATATAATGATTCCGACAAAATTCTTTGACTTTGTTTAGCTTTCTATAAACTGTCAGTTATTAAATTGTTGGTATAGAGACAACTTTTGAGATAATGAAGTCAGACATCACTAATTATAATAATTAGAATGACTTAAGAAAATTTTACCATTTTCTTATTTTAATTTCTTGATGAATCTTTATTCTTCAGTTAATGAGTAAATAATCTCATGGTGAATTCAATGACAATAAATTCTCTGTAGAAACTTTCTTATTAAATCATTAAATATTTGAGCTTGACAACTTTATCAACATATTGAAATAATAATCATAAATATTATATATAAATAGTTTTCCTTGAAGTGCAGAGAATAAGTTTATTAATAATTAATAATTAATAACTGTTTGTGGCGGGCTGTGAGATGTGTACATAGTCTTACTTTATGATGACCAGCTTCATGTGTCTGCGCGTACGCGCATGTGAATTACACTGACGTTTGAAATTATTTAAAAATAGAAAAATAATCATTATTGATTGATTGATTGATTGATTGATTGATTGATTGGACTTTATGGTTTATCAACCGCAGGTCATTTAAAGTCAGAAAATTTAAATAAATTAATGTTTATTATATTAACAGAATCTACAGTAGAAGTGCTTCTAAAAATCGAAAGAATGAAAATAGGTTATAAAACATTTGAATGCATTGCGTGGCACATTGAAAAAAAACATCTTTTATCAGTAATATTCAAGATATCTTCACTTATATGAAATATGAAACATTTGAACCTAGGAAGATAAGTTGGGGAGCTTTTGTATTTGTTGAGCGTGTATTTTGTTGACTTTCAATGATTTCTTTTGTCGTATCAGAGTTATCACCCCTTGCTTACTTTCTTAATTTTCAGGGAGATCATCTCAGCAAAGATGAACGTGAGATTGTGAAAGCAATGATTCTCCCTGAAAAAGTAAGTCTTTATTTTTCATATGAAAATCGAATTTTGTCTGTCTTTTGAGAGACAGCTTGTAAAACATTCAGCGTCGTTGTATGTTAATTATTCAGTATTAACTTAATAATGTAAATAATAATACGACCGTTTTAATACAACATATACAACTTGCGTGATATAAATAAAATCTAATGTCTATGATATATTTAATGTTTATTATATTAACAGAGCATATGACGAAAGTGTTTATATTCAGTGTGTATTCATTAATATAAAAGCCGAAGAAAACAAACCAGGCTATAAGATTCGCAGAATATATCGTATATATTACTTGATTCATGAAAAGAAGCTGAGATAAAATAGGCTCATTTTGCATTTTACATACTTTCTAAACTCACGGACGTAGTAATGTGCAAAAAGATATAATGATACGGTTGTTTCGTATATATGTTTTTATGTGCTTATTTTGAATCTAGGATCTATCACTTGAAATGTTGAGTGAAATTAGAGAGAAATGATGTGTAATTAGATGCGTTATTTGATGTGTCACTTAAATATATCAGTGACGAGAAATCCGAGAGCCAGGTTCGAATTCCAGTTGTATTCGTTGCATTCACTTTCGCGCACATACCATTGAGAAAGGTATTAATCCACCTCTTCCCTCCAGTTATGGGTTAAATAACAGAACAGGTTGAGTTCTATAGCCTGGGCTGGCAACCAGTCTACCGAAGAAAGTAATACCAACCTACTGCGGGATAATCTTCTGCCCAGTCACTTACGTCTCTTTCGAGATATGATCGCCCAAGCGTGTCTCGTGTACAGCACTTAACTGACTGAATTTAATAAGAAATTTTTCAAGAAATGTCCACCCAATACAAGACTCAAGAGTCACTCAAAGGAGAGTGTTAATGTGTGATATGAATGCTATTCGATACAAAATCGTATATGCTCAGCAATAACAATTTGCTGCATTGTTTTTATCATTATCGACAAAAAAGATTATTTTTATATACTATAATCCTTACAAATATAAGTATAATCTTTACAAAGTTGTTAAGAAAATCATTACAAACTTAGCTATAGTTATTACAAGATTATAATTAATCCGTGCAAGATTAATCGTTACGAGTCTAAAATAGGAAAATGATCGTTATTAAGGCTACTAAAACGCAAGAGCTTACTGACTGTTAGAGAATATGAGAAAATATAATGAGAAGAGAAAACAATAAAAGAACAGGAATTAACAAGACAAAATATAACGATAATATATATAACAGATAATGTATTACAATCTTTGAATATCAAAGCTGACTAAGTGCAATAGAAGAAGCTGTTAGCATGGGACATACGGTTATATATATAGCAATTTCACTTGTAAAATCATAAGACCTTGTCGCCAATCTTGTACTTTGCTTGAATTCATAAATTTTAGGTATCATATTATAAGGTTTATTTTGATAAGAGAAAAATGTGGCACAAGTACAAAAAAGAAATTGGGGTAGCCCGGTCTTCAGTGTAACATTTCTTAGACTTAGGAAAACACTGACCCAAACATGCCATAGTATACCTTACAAATTCTTACCTACGATTCTTACTAAAACCACCCAAATATTTCAACGTGTCTACGTACTATTAACGAGTTTCCATTTCTACAATTTTCTGCCGTGATGATGGTTGATAAAAATTGTAAAATTTAAATATTAAACTTCATTGAATATTTACGATAGAGGAAAAAGGAATTAGGAGAGGCTAGTCTTCAGTCTGTCTTTTCTTATAGTTAGCTAGCCATGGTTACTGACCCAAACATACCACAGTATTCCTTATACCAAAACAACACATTCTTACTTACCATTCCTACTACAGTCACCCAAATACTTCAACTTGTCTACGTAGTTTAACGAGTTTCCATATGTACAATTTTTTGTCGTGATTATGGGTGATAAAAATAGTAAAATTTAGACATTAAACCCCATTGATTATTTACCATATCGGAAAGTTGATCAGAACAATTATCCTGGAATTCGTTTTAAAAAAGGGAAGATATGTTAAGGTGTGGGGAAAGTCACTGAAGCTGAGATGCTAGGTCAGGACCAATAACATTGCTGATTCTTTTTTTGGATTTTATCAAGATGAACCATAATCTTGTCAAGATACATTAATATACCAGGGAAAGAGTGACTTGACAATTACAGAATATATTGAAGGAAAACGAGACTTAATGTGTAAATATGACTAAACAGTTAATGGGAGGGATACTAATTTGACAAACTTCACGAATAGAATCGCGGATTTTGTAAATAAGTTCAACTCACAAATCCGAATTTATTATGCATAATATACGACGTTACCATGGCGTTGTGGTAAAGAAAGCCAGGCACGTTTAAACTCACAAATCCGAATTTATTATATTCAATATCATACCACTTTAAAATTTATATGTTTTCTTTTTTTTAATGTTCAAATGATTTCTATAAATTAGAACATTTTAAAATTGTATTTGCAGAACAGTGCTATCATTAAAAATAACGAGAATTTTGGATTCATGTTCCAGGTTAGTATTAATAACTTTTTGAAGTATTAGACACGCAATAATATATTTATTTACATAACTAGCAGTATAGCTCGGCGTTGCTCGGGTGTAATGAAAGCTTTAAAACTAATCAATGGTTCTGGCGCTCAGACACTTTGGACGTTGGCACGAAAGACTAAAAAGCAATAGTTGTTTCCAGTTAAAGTGAAACCATAGACTGAAAGAAAAATGAATGGATGTAAGTCAAATTTTGATTTCCTGGGATCGATATCAATTTTGAAGGCTAAATAAGTCCTCTAAATAAATCGTATCATGGCTGAGACTAAGAACTACAATTATACCTACTTAGAGCCAAACCTAAAGCAAAAACTTAAAATAAAAGGGCTGAAAAAATACTGCCAGATAAACACACACACACACACACACACACACACACACACACACACACACACACACACACACATATAAACGTCTTGCCCTATATATATATATATATATATATATATATATATATATATATATTTTCGATTTTCTGCACTATTGTAAGAACTGAATGCTTGAAACTTCTGAATATCATTTCTTATGTCTTTGTCTATGAGTGTATCAAATTTGATTCCAATCGGACCACTCCTTCTATAAGCCGATTTTTTCGATTATCGATTTTCGATATTTATCGGGGGTACCTCAACACAGAACCTGGCTAAGAACTCTCGCAGACGCTTATAGTACAATTGTGTAAATTTTCAAGAAAATCAATTCAGCCGTTTCGGAGTCTATAGGTCACACACACACACACACACACACACACACACACACACACACAGTTCCATTCATAAATAAGTTTAGATATGTAAATGCTATTAAACGCCTTTTCATAACCTTTGCTTTCACTAAATACTAAATAACTTTATAACAAATGTTTCATGTCAAATTAAAAGTCTTAAATAATTTTTAAGTGCCATATAAAAGAACTTAGGCGCTGGGTGCTCTGTACTTTCTGCCTTGTGCCACATGTAATCTATGCTTTGTAAATTTCCACATAAAAGGGCTGATGAATCTTAATATATGTCGTGTATATAATAAATGCCTTTACGAGAAAGATTAATTTACTTGGTGTAAGTTTGGTGTGTTTCCTTATAGTGTAGTGCATCAATTTACTAAACTTAGCTTCGTTATCAGACAAGTTCAAAATTATGGAGCACGCAGTTAAGATCAAAATCACTACAAAATATTTAAGACCTGATCTTAAATAGTAATATTTTGTGATATTTTTAATATTAACTAAAAACTTCCTTCAGTTTAACATATTTAACGGCTTACGAAAGCGTTTATTTGCGGATGTTACTTATTTTCTGATGTTTTTGTTTTGCAAAACAATGAAAAAAATTCTAGTAATTTTCAAATCCCCCAAAACTGTGGGTTAAATAATATGACAGATTAAAGTATACAATCCTTTTTAGCAGAGAAAACATAAGAAAACTGCGTATTTCTGGATTTCGAAAATTAAATCCGAAAATAGTTTTCTTTAAGAAAGCTTTTTGCTCGGTTAGATGGCATATTTGGGAAAGATATTCTAATGCGGGTGGTTTTCTTGTCAGAATTTACAATGACAAGAAAACCACCTACATGCAAATTAGAACATAAATTCCATAAATATGCAGAAAGAAGTGGTGTGAGACAAGGATGTGTCTTCTCTCCGGTTTTATTCAAACCATTCCCTGAGCCAATTTTAAGAGAAAGAGAAGTTCTATCAAAATTTATTATTGGCAGCTACAATTTTAACAACATAAGATATGCAGATAGAACAATTTTGACAGCAGATGCAGAAAGGAAACTAGCAAGATCTTCTACTGAAGGTAGGAACGAAAGCGAGAAGAAAGAACTAACATCAATTGCATGAAGACAGAATAAAAATGTAAGAAAAGAAAGTATTAGAGATTTTCTTAATTTTCATTAATTCTTAGTTTATTATGATAATTATTTTATTTACTTTATTGAACAGATCAGGTAAATATATGCCTTGTGGATATATTAACAAAGAATCGTCTATCTATCTGAAGTAAGAAGAATAGTGTGGTAAAGTATCTTTTGTTGTATCACCGAGGTGGCAGGACGATACCTAGAAGATGTGTGCTGAGTATCTGCAGCACAATATTCATGCTGAGGGATATTAACGCAAATAAGACAAACACCAGAAAAGAGAACAACAAATAGTAGAATAGTGGAGAGGTTAAGTCGTTAGAGTCGCAGAGAGCACAGTCCGATACTAATCGTTAATGACACTCCGAAAATCTTTGACTGCTATTAGTCTTTATTTCTATAGCTTTCTCGGTCAACAGACCATTTCACCCTTGAGAGCACCATAGAGGTGTTAGCTGCTCTACAATACATACCCCGTGAAATTTTCGTCCCCTAGACAAGATATTTTTTTTCCTTTTTGGATCGATCTCAGTCGTTTCCGTAGCTCTCCTTTTTCACTTTCCTAAGCGACTTTGTTGTACCTCTGGAGGCATTGGCACGTCGAACATGTCGTTTATTACTTCCATGGGTTCTTCCCTACGCTGTTCAGCAATGTACTTTCTTTTTATTTGGTTTACGTACCTTCTTATAATTTATCTTGCGTGTTTTATAAGGTACATCATGTGGCCAATTCTCTTGTTTATAATGCCTTTTTTCTTATGACTCTTTACCGAGTTTTTAATATTCAAAATAAACCCGGTCACCAGTGTAGAATCATTTGCCGTCGCACTTAGTTCTGTTATTCATTTTTTTTCTTTATTTGGTTTCAGTTTATCGAAAACTGATCTGATCTTCCTTGCAAACATTAACTCTACAGGAGACATTCCTGCATCTGCGTTTGCGTTTGGTGTGATACGGTAGACAGATAAATTCTGTAGCTCTCCATTTCTTGTTTCTATTCTTTCTACCTTTCTTATTGCTCTTTTAAAAACGTCTATAAATCGTTCCACCAATCCATTAGATCTTGGATGCCAAGGCGCGGATATCAAATGAATCACAGTATGCATTTTGCAAAAATTTGCGAATTCCCTTGATGAGCATTGCGTCCCGTTGTCCGTTACGATCGTATCCGGTAAACCAAATCTTGCAAACAATTCGGTTAGAAAGCTTTTTGATGTCGGCGTTTGCATCTGAATACTTCTGGCCATTTTGAAAAGCTATCCACCTCAACAAAGTAGTATATACCCCTTATATATAATCTATGTGTAACCTAGACCAAGGCTTGTCGGCTTTTAGAAAACGATTAAACTTTAAGGATAGTGATTTAACCGCTAACTGGTAATTCTTGAAATTTTTGACCAAGTTTCCAACGTCTTTATCCATTCCGTTCCAATACACGAAACTTCGCATAAGTAAAATGTCCGGGTGTACCGTATGAAAACTTTGTAACATTCTTTTTGTTAATACTGCCGGAATGACCAACCGTTCACAGTATATCTTGACAAATTGAAAAAAATATTTTTCTTATCTTGTCAAACTTCGCTTTAACTTTAATCTTGTCAATTATGATAGGTAATTTTCTCAGATTTTTATACATAACGTTTTTATTTATTCACAAACCAATGACTTTATTTCTGTTTCTGTCAGTATTTCGGTCATTCTCGGATTCAATCTTGATAATCCGTTTAAATGTGCTCCATTTTAAAGAAATAGTTAAGTAAGATAGTCGCCCATCTTTGCAGTGTGCGTTAGAATATCTTTATTCGAGCCCAAAATGTTCACCAAAAGACGATGATCTGTTTGAAAAATAATCTGTCTGTCTTAAATATGCTTGTGAAACTTTTTACAGCAAAAATCCTTGCTAAACCTTCTTTTTCGATTTGGGAGTATTTTTATTTCACTGGCAGCAGCGTTCTTGAAACGTGATAAACAGTTTGTTGCTCTCCATCATTTTGTTTATGAATTTTCTTTTTTCTGCGAATTTTTCACCCATAGTATAACGAAATGTATTTTGTGATTTTCTTTTGACGTTTCTTTTGCAAAAAGAATTTTATGACCCCTATAACCATAATCGAAGCATTTTTTTTTTTATCTTTGAATGGCCAATCCTTGTATAGATGTGACTGACCACAACCGTAGCATGTGCTTATTTTAAATTTCTACTTTGTTATTTTACTTTTTTAATATATGATATATCCCGTTGTTCAATATTTGCAGTATCTTTTTTTAAGTTTACAATTCCCTGACATTCCTCAGCCAATTTATGTAGAGTTATTTCCTTGTTTTGTTCCAACTTTGTTTAGAGTATCACACGTATGTCTGTTTCGCTTTGTGAGGTTAATCAGTGTACAAAATATTAAACACTTGAACATATCAGTGCTTAATTCATTCAGTCAGAACTTTTCACACTCCTTATTCACTATAATTGCGTACATTGTGTAGCCTTCATCGTCGTTTTTTTGATAAATTTAAGCAACGTCATCGCCTGTTGAATAAAGAACTACGTTCTCAAAAAATTTTAGACAATGACTGGTTAGTTTCTTTAAACGTAATTTCTCCTGGTTGTTTTCGTAGCATATAGTTTCTTTACCAGAGTTAATGAATTTTCTTATTGTCTGTCTAGTTCGAGCAGTCTTTATCAAATATCTCCTCAAACCTGCGAAAATAAGCATCAAATGTCACCTCCTCCTTTTCAGCTTTTTTTAAAAAATGCCCAGTTGATTTAAACATAACATCCTGAGAACATGAATGTAGTTTAGATGGGCTTGTTTCTCTTTTTGAAAAAATTCCAAACAGCATAGCAAGTTGCTTTTCTTGCCGTTTTTGAGCTAATTCTTGTTGTTTAAAAAATTCAAGAAAGCATTCCTGGAAGTTCTCTATGTTTAAATTTGCTGTTGTTCCTGATTATCTTGAAATTGTCGTTAAACTGTTCGTTTTCATCAGTAAATCTGTGCGAGTGTTTTTTGGTCAAAACTGCTGTCCGAGTTGTATACACCACATCTGTTATTATAGATTTGCTTGTCTGAAATCTACTTAGCCAAATATGTTGTACAGATTTTGTTTGTTAATATTTTCGTTGTCAGTCTATTGTTTCCGAAGTAAGATTTTTTTTCGACCTACTGGTTTCGGCAGTCGAAGAAAACAAATCTTTATCCATCACTATTATAATAAATAGTGAAATTTCTTCGTCGCCAATCTGTTGTATCACTGAGGTAGCAGGACGATACCTAGAAGATGCGTGCTGAGTATCTATAGCACAATATCCGTGCTAAGGGATATTAATACCAATAAGACAAACACCAGAAGAGAGAACAACAAATAGTAGAATAGAGAGGTTAAGTCGATAGAGTCGCAAACAGCACAATCCGATACTAATCGTCAATGATACTCCGAAGGTATCAACCACCTCCCGACATAGGCAGATGCCTGAGGGAGATGAGACACAAGGCCATTTAAGTTGGAACACTGAGCCCTTGGGGATAGACAAAAATTCTCGTCTGCCTTTTTCAAAACGAGACTCTACCCTTCGGCGGAGCTTCGTCCGTGTTCCTCTCCGCTCGAAGACAGATAGTCCAACAAAGTGTACGACTGACGCACGCAGTCGATCCCCACCAAAATGTCAATGGCACCCCGAAATCCCGACAGCTATTAGTCTTTATTTTTGTAGCTACCTCGGTCCGCAGACTATTCCATTTTTGAGAGCGTCAGAGTGGCGTTATTTAAAAAAAACATTTTTAAAGGGACCACTTTCCAGATGTTTCAAAAACAGACATGCTAAAATTCTACTGGGAGGAGACCCTATTGGTGAACCAAATCTATGTTTAAAAAATTGATGTCAAAATGAAAAAAATTATTGGTGATTAAACGACACATTTTCATGATTTTATGTGTAAAAATACAAAATTTTATTTTTGTTTTAGTTAAGTGGACATTTAGTAGATTTAGACATTTCTTTTTTAAGGAATATTTGCACAAAAAATGAAATTTATATTTAAACTAGTCATTTTTTCAATGTTTTTGTATTGTTTAATTTATTTAAAAGATCGCCAAATGTTTTTGTATGCTAGGAGCTAATTGTTTAAATTATTTCTTTCTAGATTGTGTCCAACGCTGAAAATGGAATTGATGTTGATAAATGGGATTATCTCGCAAGAGACGGCTTTTATCTTGGTCAAAATAAGATCTTTGATTATCAACAACTTCTTGCACATGTCAAACCCATTAAAGTCGATGGAAAATGGCATATTTGCTATCCTATAAAAGTTTGTATTTACTTTGTATCACATTCATACACGTAAACACATACACATGCAAGTGCATCTGAATAATCATGCACACACACCTACACACATACACACTGACAGATTTTCACGCATATGCAAACATTCTTATATATATATATATATATATACATGCATTTTGTTTTAATCAATAAACACTCTTTAACTTGTTTCTAGAAAAAATTATGCAGAAAACCCTCCACAACTTACAGAAAAATATGGAAGGAAAGAATTGTGCAAAAAAACCTCTACAACTGACAGAAAAATAGGAATATAAAAAATTATGCAGGAAAACCTCCACAACCACGATACTTTATTTCTATTGGTAGTAAATCTTTCTGCAACTAGTGTTTTACGGACGATATTGACATTAAGGTATAACTCTCACGCAACTAGTGGATTTTTCCATGCATTTCTCCAATAACCCTGATGGACTTGGCTCACTGCTAGATCTTTGTTTCACTTCTATCCCATACTCTTGCCATGCCATGCAGCTCTACCCTATTGGTGAAACTCATCATGCCGTCGTTTCCGTTAATATCTCCTTCATCTCCCCTTCTTTCCAGGAACCTCTTACTAGCAGAATATCTTACTGCTATCAAAGAGCGGACTGGGATGCGTTCCGGGACTTCCTTTGTGATGTCCATTGGAACAAAGGTTTTAGTCTCCCTGTTGAAGACTGTGCATCTGAGGTCTCATCCTGGGAGAAAGCCAGCATTGATGTTTTCATCCCGTCTAGGAAGTTTCGAATTAAACCTTACTCTTCCTCTTGGTTCACTCATGTTTACTCAGCCGTTGCCCACAGGAACCAGTTGTTCTGGCTTTACAGGAGTGACGCGTCCGACCATAATCGGCGTCTTTTTGTCTCTACTCGCAATGTATGCCAGCAAATCTTAAATGATGCTAAGCTGTTGTTCGCTAATAGAATGAAGGAGCTTAAAGCATTCCGCAAGTTTGGGTCTAAGGCCTGTTGGCGGCTCTGCAAAATGTTCGAAGTTAATTTCAATAATGAAAGGATTCAGCATCGCACATCCAACAAATTATTTTCTGAGAAGCAGTATAGTTTCGCTTCCAAAAGTCGACTGCTGATGTGATAACCATCATCACTGTGTACATCAGGCCTTTGATAAGTACGGCGAAGCCCAGATTGTTGCATACTGGCCTTTTGCAAAATCTACATGGCTATGGTATAACTGGACGATTGTTCGATTTAATCCAATCGTTTCTGTAAAATGATGGGCGTTGTAAATGGGCAAACTTCCAAATCCTTTCCTGTGAAAGGATCATAGTTCCTACTCTCTTCCTGATACTTATCAATGATCTTCCTTATCTAATCAGTTCCTAAGTTGGCATCTATGCAGCTGACACCACCACCTACTCCCGTCTCAATATGAAATCTGCCAAGGCTGACAAAATAGATAGAGCTTTTGCTCTTGGAAAGGACCGCCAGTCTGTAATGGAATGGGGTAAGAAATGGTTCGTAAATTTTAAAGCTTCCAAAACGAAGCTGCTCTCTTTTAACCACCATAGAGAAGCTTTCCTTCCTTTCATTAATATGGATCACACTAGTCGTCCCGGAAGCAATTGTAAGAGATATAACATGAAGGATTGGAGTTAAGAGGCGGCTTGATTTCTCTGACCCTCACTCAAAAGGGGACTGAAAACCCTCAAATTTGGTAAACCACTTGAGTAAAGATATTTTGAGAATATGGAATTTTACATAAAATTTAAAGGCTGAAGAAAAAAGACAACCGAATCCAGCCCGTAGTCAAACACTCGCTTTCATACAAGACGGAAGTTTGAACTATTTAGTCCCTACACAACTGCATTTGGGAATTACATAGTTCACCGAGACCTCCTGACCAAGACCTTAAGTTGGCCCTGAAGACCAGAATCTATAAAATTAAGTTACTGTTAAAACAAGCTGTAGACTCCAAAGGGAATCCCATATCAGTTGATTATAACAAGTCCGAAGTATTATAAGCCACTGGATACAAACAAATAATATATAAACAAAATCATTGTTGCATTTTTAACCAGAGTTTATTTTTTACTGCAAACGATTCTTGTTTTCTGTAGCTTCCAGCTGTCGAACCGGCTACACTTCAGTTTGCATCAGCAAACTTCTCAGCCTCTGAGATCAAAAAGGACAACGTGGCAGAAGAGTGAATGGTCCTGACCAAACAAACGCCAAGTCGAGTGAATCAGTGCCTAAAATTGCGATACAAGCGACAAATGAATCACGCGTTAACTAGAGAAGAGTCAGCTTAATGGTGACCACGTTGGTCTGAATTAATTGAGGACAAACGTCGAGCTTAAGTTTATATTAACGGGGTCATTAACAAGGATCAACAAAAGGGATTACATTAGAACAAAAGGGATTACATTAGAACAGTCATCCATTGCCGGTGGACGTTGAGGTTCCTCCTATCTCAATAGATCATGGATCTGCATCTCTTCGGCACTTCTCTCTCTTCTCTCCGTGCTACCAATGTTGTCCAAGCGAAAGGCAAAGGCCAATGAATCTTGGCACCGGGGTTGCCAGGAGATGAAGATTATATCGAACTGTCTTATTAGATTTGTATTCATACATATCCTTCTCCTAGACTAGTATCCAGACAAGGTTATAGAAGATATTTGGTGGTACTGATTATAGGTAGATTGGTGGGTGAGTCCACTTGATTTTATGCAGGTATGCATCATTATAACATATATATTGTTATCAAGATTAATATTATTGGATTCTTTTTTAATTATCATTTATGATTATTTTCAGCTGAAAGAACATATTCATCGAATATATGATTTAAGACGATGGAATTATAGACATGCTTACCAACACCGTGTGGTCCTCTGCATAGGCCTAATGTAAGGCATTCCTGAAATTGTCTATGATTTCAAAATTTAGTTCATTATGATCATATCACCATGTATTTTGATTAGCCATAATGTGTTGCCAATTATAACAAAAATAATAATTGTTTTATTGACATGGCAGTCCTTGTAAATAATAATGTATCTTCGAAGACCTTAAAAAAATCTATCAATATACAAAGATGAAATAGAAATCTAAAAATATGTGGCACATGAAAATATCAATAATTCCAGTTGTGGATGGATCCCTGAGATTGACGGGGAAAGGTTCAGATAGACACATTGAAGGAATTCCTGGTAATTAATGCCTTAAAATATGTGGCACATGAAAATATCAATAATTCCAGTTGTGGATGGATCCCTGAGATTGACGGGGAAAGGTTCAGATAGACACATTGAAGGAATTCCTGGTAATTAATGCCTTAAAATATGTGGCACATGAAAATATCAATAATTCCTATTGTGGATGGATCCCTGAGATTGACTGAGAAAGGTTCAGATAGACACATTGAAGGAATTCCTGATAATTAATGCCTTAAAATATGTGGCACATAAAAATATCAATAATTCCAGTCGTGGATGGATTTCTGAGAATGACTGGAAAAGTTTCAGGTAGACACATTGAAGGTATTCCTGGGAATTAATGCCTTAAAGAAATGTAAAATATTGTACTTGTGTAATATAACAATCTGGCCCCACCCGAGGAAGTGATGCAAGCGAGGGTGTTTCCCATCGGTGAAGGGGGCGGCGAAGCGACAAGACAGGTGTTTGTGAAATACATCCTGTCGAGGCCGGAACGGATGTCGTTTTGACCTTATTTCCGACAGCGGCGGAAATGGCTACAGAGGCAAACAGATCAGGTGTCTCTTAGAATTACGTGGGCGTTGCGTGGGCGAGGCAAAACCGGAAGGAAAGTCCCGGTTCTAGAGGACTATATAAAGACCTCGACACACGGATTCGCTAGCAGCAAGCAGTCATCTTTGGATGACTGCTCTATAACCCTATAACACTGTCAGCTCTCTGCTTCCGAGCAGAGAGCACAAACTCAGTCGTGGTTGCGCCGAAGGGTAGAACCACGACTGGGTAAAAATAGACAGACATAATTTTGGCCCGGCTATATGGCCGGGAATTCCCACATTAAAATGACCATGTGTCACATCCGGCCTTGCGTGGGAAGGCTAGTAAATACAGCAGCAGAGTACGACCAGTGGAAGCAGAGAGACACTACAGGCAGACTACACTCCCGTCGACCCATTCTATGTGCGCTCTCACTCTTCCACTCCCTATTCCACACGGGTTCGTCGTCAATAATAAAAATATAACCTTATATTTTTATATATGCGTGTTTGTTGTTTTGTCGTCATACGGCGATATATAACATACGCAAATTGGTGCCGTGACAAGGATCAAGTATTCTGGGAATCTGTTTAATCAAAGAATCAGATGCAAGAAAAGCATCATATTTCTTGGCAAGCTTTTTGTTTTTCTTTAGCAGCTCTGATAGCTTGCTCTCTTTGTGCTTTTCTAACCTCAGGTTTTTGGTTACGTTTAGCCATAATATCACTGAGAGTGGCACCAGCAATAGCCCTCTGAAATTTAGCTGTTCTGCGAGTTCTCTTCTTGGTAACTTCTTCAGTCTGACCTTTTTTGTGCTTACGCCGATATAACACTGTCCAGTTGATTTTCCGTGGATTACGCTTCATCTTATAAGAGCGTTCACACTTAGCATTGAGAAACTGCATTATCTTGCCGTCAGTCTTGACCATTCGCTTTCCATGGTCAGGATAAATTTTATATCCGCTGAAACTACACACTTCAATCTTCATGATGACAGTGGCCATATGGGGGTGGATGAGACATTCCACTCAATAAAACAAAAGTATTTCTGGCCTTGTTTACTTAGAGAAATAAATGATTTCGTAGGTAAATGTATCCCGTGTCAGACAAGAAACCTAAAGAGGCAGCAACCCCACATACAGGAATGTGACTTCCCTCCTTTTCCTTTCGCAAAGGTTGCTTTAGATGTCTCAGGACCCTACCCAAAGACCGACTTTCCAGTGCACAAAAATCGACACCAACGTGTGGAATCAGACGATGAGTCTGATGTTCCATTAATGGAGCGTCGCATCATGACGCGACGTAAAATGGCGAATAAAAACGTGTCAACTATTGATAGTGATGATAGAATCGGTGGTATAAATAATGTTTCATCCACGTTCGAGGATGATTGCTCAAAGTGTGAAACGTCTGGATCTACTCATGTAGATCAGGGTTTTTCTAGGGAATCACCTAGCAGCGAAGATGTCCAAATGAGGCAAACGTCTGTTGGGGCAAAAAGCACGGATAGACCTGCAGATTCCACAGTTGATCGGAACAAAAAGAAAGAACAACTGAAAAGTCTTGTAGACTTATTGGCTGATATGCTATAGGATTGGGAAAGAAAGCAGTGGGAGGATTAACGATAGTTAAAGTGAAATAGTTAGGTCACTTTCCTTATAGCAAAACATGCGGAAGATACAAACTAAGGAATTACGAGTCACGGGTCCATTTTTTTTAGACTGAATTAAGATAGATGAAACCTCCAATCCTCCACAAGTAAATTGCATGCGGATTAACGTTGGAATCAGAGTAATTTTCTTCGTTTTCTATTGAACATATCTCGTTCAGACTATGAATGATATGTACTGCAGATAATGGCAGATTTTCTGTGTTCAAACAGAGTATGTTTGAAATTAAATTAAATTAAATGAAGTTACATGTGTAACAATAAACTCGAGCGGAAACACGCATGGTGTTGGTCAAAGGTCATTTACTCGATGTCAGTTTGGAAACTGGGGCGCGGTTACCGCCTATGATCATATGGTCGTGCATCGAGGCGTCTACGCGTATGGACAGAGTCGAGAAAGGAAACGAACATTGAAAGTTACAGAAACTTAAAAAAAAAAAAAAAAAAGACCAATGAAACATCGAGCTGGGAGAACATTATCCTCTGTATAAGTCCCAAGTAATTCTATCATCACTTTTGTGGCAGTCTCACTCATTTTGGCTTCCAACACTGCATCATGAAGCATACGCAAGAGATTCTGTGTTTTTGTACAGGAAAATTCCACAATGGACATGAACATTGTTGGGTTGCCGATGTAGGCTTCCCTATACATTTTTTTTGTTGTTTTGTTGTTTCGGCGTGTACAATTGTCGGGCTTGTGTGGCATGGGGGATGTGTGAGGGTGTTGCGCTTAAAATGTTCTTAGGTGAACATTTTGGAAAATGGGAGGGCGAGGAGTGTAATATAACAATCTGGCCCCACCCGAGGAAGTGATGCAAGTGAGGGTGTTTCCCATCGGTGAAGGGGGCGGCGAAGCGACAAGACAGGTGTTTGTGAAATACATCCTGTCGAGGCCGGAACGGATGTCGTTTTGACCTTATTTCCGACAGCGGCGGAAATGGCTACAGAGGCAAACAGATCAGGTGTCTCTTAGAATTACGTGGGCGTTGCGGGGGCGAGGCAAAACCGGAAGGAAAGTCCCGGTTCTAGAGGACTATATAAAGACCTCGACACACGGATTCGCTAGCAGCAGAGAACGACCAGTGGAAGCAGCGAAACACCACAGGCAGACTACACTCCCGTCGAACCAGCATATGTGCTTTCACCCTTCCGTTCTCTATTCCACACAGGTTCATTGTCAGTAATAAAAATATAACCTTGTATTTTTATATATGCGTGTTTGTTGTTTTGTCGTCATACGGCGATATATAACACTTGCAAAAACCGCTGACATATTACGAAGAGTTGTATCAATCATTTTGTTTAACCCTGATATCATACAACTGTTTATCAGAAAAGCCGATCAAGAGCACCACTGAGAATGAACCGGGCGATAGCAGTGTCTATCTACTTAAATTGAAAAAAATTTAATTAATTAATTCAATAACTGTTGGTGTTGGTTGGGGTAATATCTGTAAAACAAAAAATACTAAGATATTTCTACAAAGGAACATTTAAAAATATTTATATATTTTTTCGAAATAAGTCCTGGAAGTTTAATCAAAATCCAATAGTTACCTGCTTTCTGAAATAAAAATTCTAAATAAGTGTGTTTTTTATAGAAAAAAGGAGGCTAAAATTTCTATTACGAATTTATGGACACACGTTGACAGGAGAAAGGCAAAATTTTAATCCACATTTCGAAGGTTCGAAAGAGGATTTTAAAAATTTAATCATAAAGTAAACTTTGTTTTGTTATCTTAATAAAAAAAATAATGACTTTGGTTTAAACATTGTTTTTATTAAGTTTGGAGGATATATTCATCATTTATATATATATATATATATTTTTTAGCGAATCTTTGGAGGTAACCGTTGGGGGTGGGGTAACATTAATTTTAATTTAACTATTTTTACTACTATTCACATGCTACTACTTAGTAGTAAAGTTTTCAACTTAGGAACGCATATACTGATCTCTTTAAAGACCGTTTCACTAATAATAATAATAATAATAATAATAATAATAAAGAGGAATAATTGGAGAAAATTGTGTTACTTGGCATGATTGTTACATTCTTCCAGTACCTCATCAAGTATGGATTATTGTATTTCCATCGTGTGGAAGGACGGAAAAGACATATAAGTGAGGCTACTTGCTTTCAGAGAAAGAAAGAAAGAAAGAAAGATTTCATGTCTGTTCCAGTAGAATGAAAATAATGGGTAATTTAAAATCTTTTCATTTAGACTGTCTTAGTTAAATAATGACCAGCATTCATATTTATGATTGGTATTGAAATATTTTGTTAAAGTCGTTAAGCTCAAATATTTAACGATACATTAGATCGGATATTTTATTGTTGTAGAATTTGCCATGAACTTACTTAATAATTAACTTAAGAATAAAGATTCATCAGAAAATCAAAATTGTAACAACCGCAATATTTTCACCACTATTTCTAGTTTTGATATTATTTAACATGCCATATTATTAACATATTATTTAACATGCCATATTTAAATGCTACCTGGATTATGTATTTCCCCCTCAATCGACTCAATAATCAAACATTAAAACTTGCTTTCCAATTCCTTGGACGGCCTGAGAAGCATTCAGAAAGATTTCATATCATTAAATAGTTAATTAGTTAGGATTAACTGTTACGTGTTAAGATTTCTGTCTTTTTCATAGACGGGTTTATATTTAATTTGAAATAGTTCACAATTTGTAATGAGTCCGATTTTTGTAAAACTTCAAATGATCCAACAACATCGGCTAAACTTAAAAATTTACTGCGGAAAAAGGCATGTTTTTTTTGTTTTTATTTTTATATTTCACGAAAGATATTTAAATAAAGTTCCTTTCTTTTCGCGAATGACGTCTATTGAGTTTATTTTGTTTGTTTTGTTTTTACGATATTATCGAGTTAGACGAGCCCTTAATTTTATTTATTTATTTAGTTTATTTTATCGAGTTGGACGAGTTCCTAATTTTTGTTATTTATTTATTTTTTATATTATCGGAATGTACGAGCTCCTAATTTTTTGTTACGATAGCGTCGGAGGATTTTGTTAAGTTTTTTTTTTTTTTTTTTGCTTCGGACGAGCCCCCAATTTTGTTACGTGTTATCTGTAAGTAAAGGAAAAAAATGATTAACCAAATCTCAGAGATAAATCAGAGACAAATATTTAATTTACACACCAAACAAAATATTTACAAATATACAACTTTTGTAGCATTCAAAACAAGAAACATAGAGTTTACTATTGGCAAGTGTTACGAGGAGAGAAGGAGAAGGTAAGGAGTAAAATATCTTTACCCAGTTCAGTTGGCGAGGAAGTTAAGTGCTATACTTTTTGGAAATCCTCAAATGAGTATATAAAGAATAATTTTAAGTATGGTCAATGAAAGAGTCAAAAACATGTATTTACCCTTTTTGTTCCAATAAGGTTCTCTTTCAGGTCGGCAACTTTTCTTACAGCTTCTTTCGGTTTGATATAAATTCTTTAATCACAACCGGAGTTGATAAAAACAGCAAACCCTGGTAACAACTGACTACTCACTATTTTTATAGGGTCTAACACGTAATTTGCATATTTCCAGAACTTTTAGAACTATCTAGATTTTACTTGAACATTCTGGCATTTTCAAAACTTTCTATTTCTAATTTCCTTATTTTTACGACTACTTCATGAATTAAAACATTCTTGGAATAACACTTGGGACTCAATAGAATCCATTACTATAACTTTTTATACATTATTAACATTATTTTTATTTATAAATTCATCCTCGTAACATAAACACAGGAAAAATTACAAATTGTTTATTTTTTTCATAAAATAATAAGAAATATGGTTTCAATTTGATAAAAAATGTCAGTTTATAAATGTTTTTTATTAATTCCTGCCATAATTAAAAAATTTTTTTTTTCAAATTTTAGGATGGATGATGCTTTGGAAAATAATGAATTAATTTAAGTAATTTTAATTTTTTTTTTTAATCATTTCACCCCGAGCATGGTGGAAATGCCACTGATGTGCGGGGGGCTACATAACTGAAAGAAAATTAATTAGAAGAGAGAAGAGGAGTACAGACCAGTTAGAAAAGAGCAATAGAAAGATGAGAATGCAGGTGAGATGACAGTTTCAAGCTAGGAGAGAAAGGGAGGGATATAGGGGGTGGGGGAAGGGCTAGAGTCAAATGGTTAGTAGGTGAGTATTGACATTGCATTTAAACTTCTGGAGGTTGTAGCCGTCAGGAAAGCAAGAATATGGGAGCGACTTCCACAGGCGGGAAGTTCGAGAGAAGAAGCTGCAGGAGTAGAATTGTCGTCTGCATTTGGTTAACCTTACAGTAAATGGGTGGGACCCAGTTACCAATCTGGTTGCACGTGCAAACACCTGTTAAGGAGGCACCAATGACTTGAATTCGTCTGAGCAGAAGCCATGAAAGTACTTATAGAACAGTGAAAGGGAGGCCACATTTCGTCGGTGGGGAAGTGGCTGAAGTCGAGCCGCCAAGTCAGCACCTATCACGTTACTAACTCTCCTTTGGAACCTGTCGAGAACACTGAGGAGAACGGCAGGGGGCGCCTGACAATAAATGGCAGCAGTACTCCATGCATGGTCGAATGGTAGACTTGTATATATGCAGGATGGATTCAGGCGGAAAAAACATCATGGATCGACACAGTGACCCAACCTTCTTAGCAGTAGATTTAGCTATGGATTCGATGTAGCGGTTCCATTTGAGATCAGAAGAGAGGGTAAGGCCGAGGAGGCGCAGTGTATTGCACTCAGGGAGAATCGCTTGATCCATGCTTATGGGAAGCAGGAGAGGTGGCCTGTGATGGTTGACAGACAACAGCTTGGTCTTACGTTGAAATTGCCCCAATTCACCACAAAGTGTAGATCCCGTTCAAGGTCAGCAGCGAGATTATGTCTGTCCGCCACGCCAGGTTTCTTACTGATGCGGGAGTATATTGTGGTAATGTTCATTATTCTGTTTCATTTTATTCTTTTCGTTATTCTATCTCCATCCTAGTTTCATGAATTGCTAACGCTTCCGGTTGTGTTTATTATTAAGTAAATGGTTGATGTGGACCGGTGATGGGACCACGAAATGATAACTCGAAACACGGTGGTAAGGTTAACAACATATATTAAGTCAAAAATAGATACAAGAGAAACAGAGTAAATATAAGCTTGACTTACTAGATACTGACAGACAGACAGACTATGCTTAGCTGAACTAAAGCCACGAGAGTGATTAAGTCCATAGTTAAGTGGGTAACGCCCCACAACAATTATTAAGTAGGTACCTCCAATAAATCACTGCTCATTTTCGATACGTCAATTTAAATTTAATTTTAAAAAATAAAAATGTTTTCTTGAAGCTCTAATTTTAGCTTTAATTGAAAGCCAAGAGATTAAATTTACTAATTACAGTAAGCAAAATACCCTGGTTTAGTTCAAACGGAAATTATATTGATCGGAATCAAAAATTTAACTGCTGAACAAATTTTTTAAAAATTTACCGCCATTATTGACTAATCAACACATTATGTAAACAGTAGCCCAATTTCTGTTTTAAAAATCTTGCAAAAAAAAAATAAAATATACCTCCTTGACACGTTATTTAAGACGATTTTTATAATTGAAACATACCTTTATCTGATTTCAACCAAATATTAAGTGCTTAATGCCTGAAAATTTACAAAATAAATCTCTCTTTAACGACGGTAGCCCTCTTGTCAGCGTTATCTAAGGCGACAGTTGATTTATTGACAAGTAGTAGGCGTGAATGACGTTTGGATGGCGACCGAAAGTGACAAAAAATTCATGTAGCTTAAAACTTAACATTTGGAAATTTAAATTTTTTTGTTGTTTTTTAACTAAATAAGAAAATTAAAAATTTAACATAATATTTTCAGCAAGTATATAATATTTTATAGAATTTTAGTTTAGATTTATAGCCAGACTATGCTTTCTGAATAAATCAAAATATGCCTTCTGAAAAAATAAAAATATGCTTTCTGAATAAATAAAAATTTAAATTTCTTTTAAAATAATTTAATAAGGAAGAATTAAATTAAATAACTGAACTAAGTTATATTATGTTATTTATTAATATTTTTCTGAAATATTAAATATTTTTATGTTTAGATATTACATATTTATCTTAAATTATTTATTAATATGCTTTCTGAAAAATTAAATAATTTAAATTTCTTTTAGAATAATTTTAATTTAATAAAAAAAGAATGAAATTAGAATCAAAGTGTGGTTTGTGTCGTTTTCGATGTATGAGGAATTCATCCAAACACTTGTTAACTTCTAAAAACAATACGTCCTCTACGGAAACTTGTTATGACCCCTATGGAACACCGTACTTAATAAAAATTTCCAAAATTTTTTTTTTTTTAATTATTTTAAAAATAAAATGGGTAAATGATTTTTATTAAACTTTTCAATTTTCGATAGGCAATATAATAATCAATTCTTAAGTAAAAAAGAAATTCAGTAACGTTTTTATAAAAGGTTTTTAAAATATTTTTACCACTTTTATGAATTATTATAATAAAAAAAAAATAAAAACAATTATTTCAAAATTTTATTAGTAAACGAATTTTTTTTTCTTCAGACTATAATGTCCTTAATAATTATTATTTATTCCAGCAATTAAAAGTTTATCCAATTAAATTTTATCAGAGTTTTATTGCATTTTTATCTTACTCTTCGGAGCAGATTTTCGGTCAGATTGTCCACTTTAAAATAAAAAACATAGAGTGAGTCCTGCATTTAACTAATAAAAATTTTTTTACAGCTAATTAAAATTTATTGAAATTTCATGAATTTACCGAGAGGGGGTAACAGAGTTAAAAAAATATTTTCACCAAGATATTTAAAAAATAATAATTTCAAAAATAATTTCATTCATTTGTGAATGAGTACTGAAAGTTTCATTCAACTCTGACTATTATTTGATTTTTGCGAGAATTTCTAAATTAATGTGATTGTCATCGGGGAAAAAAAGCGGGTTGTGTCATCATTATGTAACCCATTGTAAAACAGAGGTAAACTTTTTTTTAGCCGCTAACTCAAATAAAAACATTTTCTATCAAAATTTCGAAAATGTTAGCAGGGATTAAAATTTTTTTAAAATAATTAAAAATTGCTTTGATCTTTCCTCTTAATAATAATATAAATATTTTGATGGAAAACGTTTGTTTTATTAAGTTTATGAACTTTTTAATTCATACTATGCTTTTTTATGCTGTTTTTTAGCCGTTTTTTTTGGAGGTACCTATTATTAAGGAAATGGTGAATAATTACTAACGGTCATTGGCTTTTTCTCCTTATCATTTCTGTCATCATTTATCTACAATGTTTGACTAATATCCTCATCTTATCCTTATTTATTTATCTGACCTTTTTTGATTGACGTGTACTTCATAAGGATTTTCTTTCATTGCTATAGTCGTTACTTTTTAAATGGACACGTGTTTGAGTGGACATCTCCGTAATTTAACAACCTAGGAATCGAGTCATCATTACTCACATAATATGAATTAAAGATATTATGATCTTTTTGTCACCAGGTAAACCACACCTTTAGAAAAACTATACCATTACCAGGCCACAGGAACGATAAAGCAAACCACAATTAACTCCTTCAGCAATGATTGTCTGTTTCTGAAATCTTATATTAATGTATTTTATAACTTTATCCATTTGTGAATAAATACCGAAGGTTTAATTAAAATCTAATTTTATATCATTAAAACTTTCCTTCTTGGATAGGCATGGAAAGCATTCAGAAACACTTCATATAATTACAAAGTTAATTAATTGTGATAAACACATGAAAACTTATAAATTATTTATTTTTTCATAAAATAAGAACAATATAGTTTCAGTTTGATATAAAAAAAATGTCAGTTTTAAATTTTTTTAAATTAATTTCTTTTAAATTTTAGGGCTAAGGTTAAAGAAGTTGAAGGACTATTAACGTGAGTAATTTTAATATCTTTATTCTGTTTATTAACCAGTCATTATAATAAATGTCATTTTTAATACATGTACTTGAATTGACATCTCTGTTATTTTAAAATGTCTTCCGATATGAATTGAACCCGTATTTAGACTGTTTAGGATAGTCTCGCCCACTACCGAAAGTTGCTACAAAACAAAAATTTCAGTATAAAAACTCGAGTTAAGTACTTAAATGTACAAGAATTTTATATGGATAAGATGCATGATGGCAATGTTGTTCATAAATATCTAAACTGTCAACTTTATAGGACCGCTTTCTCAGATCGATGTTTAAAAATGGCTTTCTTGCTAGTGAAGAGTGTTAGTCTCTTCTTTGAATTTTATGGACTGGTGCTACCGAATCTCAAACAAAGAACTGTGCCAGATTACAGAAATCATATCACTTGAAGATTTTCAAATGCAGCAGCAATTTGAATGAATAGCTGGAACTTGAAGAAAATATAATTCCAATCAAAATGTAACCATTTTACATTATTTCAAACTAAAGGTTATGATTTACACTATTTACACAATTCGAGCTGTTGACCTCATCGTTGTTGTCACATTCACGGGGTTTTGGCCGTTTTACTTTCCGACCTTGTTCAGGTGACTGAAATGGGAAACTGAATCCTTGAGGGAACATGGCTCAATGGATAAAACCTTTCATTGGATCCAGTGACTTGGCCTGAAGGGTTGTGAGTTCAATACCTGGTCACAGAAGAGGTGAACAGAAAATAATGTTGAATTAAAGGAAGATAACTGATAATGAGACATCAGGAAGGGACATGACTCGTGGAACTAGAGCTCTTGTAAAGGGAGAAGATCTCGAGAGCAGTCAGGTATTTGCTAGAACGATACAAAAGAAACAACTGTTTTATTTCCGGCATCCTTAGTGATTGAACGTATTGACGCGTTTCATTTGAGGTCTACGGATAGCTTGAATCCTAATGAGCGTTCAAGTTACCGAACCTTCCTGAGAGAACACCTGTTCGTGACAGGTGGAAATTTAGGGTCCAGTCGGTGATGATGAAGATGGAACGTCACGAGTGTGTTTTCATATATATTTCTGCGTGACAAGTCGTATCGGCGATTAACTAAAGTAGGGGAGAATGCCCCCAACCAAACCCACACACACAACACAGGTAGAGGTTGGTCACCACTCACAGAATCGGGGGTGGGTAGGTGAAGTAATTTCGTGATCAAGAGAGAATTAAACATAGCGAAGAAAGCATATTCTAAAAGATTTGTACATTTAAACAAGAACTATTCAAGATAAGACCCCTTTTTTTCTGAAAAAAAGATAAAAAAACAACAGTAAACAAAGTATGAAGTACATAGGTGTGTCGGTAACAACTTTCGGAAGTTTTGCTGGGAGGTGAAATTTCAAAGAGAGAAAGGATTGATTAGAAATTTTTTCATGACTTAAATGCAAATACGTTGTATACAATGGATTTATGATCAATTTCAATCTAAAGGCGTGATATAAAATAAGTCATCTCTGTTATATACTAGATAAAAAGCCGCAACCCTACCTATATTTAAGCTAGCTCCTGCAGAGAACTAATCGTTTCTTTGGATGAAGGCTAAAGGTACGTCGGCCAAGTTTAGAAAACAGCAATGATAATTTTGATGAAATTCACTACATGGAACGTCAAAACCTCGAATTCACACTGATTCAGGCTATAAATACATTCGACTAAAAACCTATTATCTAAATTCCAGCTTAAACTCTACATTCCATACTGACTTTTAAGCTAGCTCCTATAGAGGGCTAATTGGTCCTCCAACCAAAGGGACCTCCAGTCCAGCTTAGAAAACAGCAATAATAATTTTGATGAAATAACATTGAATTCCACAATTCACTTCATCGAACGTGAAAACCTCACTTTAACCCTGATTTGTGCTCTAAGTTCAATTCCGTTCAAAAATTATATCTGGGACGAAACTCTGATGAGTAGGCCAAAATTCTAATTCAGACTGAAAATCTGAAATCACAATCTTTACGGAACTTCAAAACCTCACATCACAAAGCTTCTCACTTCAACACTGATTTTGCTGAAATAAAAATGATTTCCCCAATTCACAATGTTTTAGAGATATTATAAACGGAATTTAAAACAAAAATTTTAAATTTACGAAAATTTTGAGTTACTTTAAACTCAATATAAATTAAAAACTTTTCAAATCACTATTTTTTTCAGTTATTTTAAAATTTCATTCGTAACTGTTCCTTCGTCATCCAAGCACAAATCCCAATGATGGATGTTCAAATATCAGATGAAGGATAGATTTTAAATCCCGGGAACATCCTGATTCCAGAAAGTTATAAAGTGTCTATGTTAAGCATGTGTAGCCCGAGTTAGAGCAATTTCAAACACACGGGCGGACAGACAGAATTTGCACTTTATTTAACACTTGAATAATTCAAAATATTTCCGTTAACAGTTTTCTATTATGATAATTCTATCTTTTTTATGACATTGGTTATTCTATATTTTATACTTCATCTAATAGCACGATAACTCAAAAGCTTTCTACCAAACTTTATTCATATTTGAGAGGTGAATCATTTTAAAATTTATTACGAAGCAATAAATTCAGTACTTAGGATTAAAGTCTTAAACATTTTTATTGAGGAAATCTTTCATTCTGTCTGATAAATTTCTTGCAGACTAACTGATGCGATATATTATGATCTTCGTGAACGAAGTGACATCATTAAGAAAATAGAAAGAAGGGAACTGTACGTCAGTCTCGGTGGCATACCAAAAAGTAAATTGGTAAGTAGCAATTGTAATACATGTAAACAGTAATACTTAATGACAATGTATTTAGTGTTACGTTCGTTTTTATGTCAAAATTATTTCAAAATACAGTACCAGGAAAAGACAGCTGAAGTTCTTGGGATGTGTAATGAGAAAGGAGGGTTTGGAGAATCTGATATTCACAGGTCAGATAGAGGTAAAAGAGAGATAGAAGAATGCAGCGCGTAACATATTTGTCGGGCTTGAGCAAGTGGATGGCAGAATGGGGTTTGGGTGGAGTAACAGGAGAAAGCATGCTAAGAGCCACTAGTGATTGGAAGATGTGGATGGCCATGACCGATACGTCCTAAAAGAACATGGCACATAGTAGAAGTCCCATAGTAAAGATGCAAATGTTATCAAACATGATGACTGAAAACAGTTTTTAAGCAATGCTACCGCTTGGTCCGTCCTTAAATATTGACAACCCGGATATGGATAGTTGATTTACTAAGCGCCGCTTAGATGTGGCACAATGCCGAAGGTATGGGGTACCCAGTGAGAATCGAATTCACTACTCAGTTGTAATAGGCTCTAGCGAGACAAGCTTGCTACTCATTACAACCCGGATGTGGATAGGGTCTTACATTTTCTTGCACAGATGCGGCAACTTTGGGTGTCGTTTTCAGTAGTTTTTACATAGATTCGACATAACGTGCAATGAATGTTTTCGCCATGTATGTGGTATCCTTGTTGATTTTTAAGGCCTGCCTTACTTAGACAGAATTGACTGCATTCATTACACGTTAGCTAAAATTCTAAGGAAATATTTCCTTCGAAATGAAGATTAAGATATAAACATATATATATATATATATATATATATATATATGTAACCTGTCCCTCTTTCTCATAACTTTCCTCCTATGTAACCCCCTGCGCACCAGTGGCAGTAAACTGCCTTGCTTGGGGCGATATGATTATAAAACAAAAACTAAAATGTTTGGGATTCTTTACTTTCTTTATTTTAATGAAGCTGCTGTATTTGTAACTAAAAAAATGCGTATCGTTCAACTTCCTTCCGATCTAATTATTCTGTCGAGTTATTGTCTTGTTGGAAGTAGAAAATATTAATTTAATGTTAATATTTATATATTCTCAAGAAGAGATTCGTCAGTAAAATGAGACAAAAAAGTACAATGTATTCGGAAGTCGGTCAATATATGCCTTGTGATACACATGACAGACAAGGCAGAAGAATTGCCTACAGTGGGATGCCGTTTCTTACTCCGGTAGACTGGATATCAACCAAGGCTATAGAATCTAGTGTGCCTTGCTAATCAAAACATATCTAGGAATAAAAAAACGTTGGCTACAAACTTTTCCCCAAAATATTTGCGCTTATGAATGTAATGAACCCGACTGGAATAAGAACACAGAGATTCAAGTACTCATTCCAAGCCCTTATCTATCACAGTACACCCATCGTGTATTATCTGTTTGCTTTGGTGTTTGTAATATTTTAGGACAGATTATTATTTGTGTATTTCTCTGTTTCTTCCTCGCATCATTCAATTGTCACTAAATCCACAGCATTTCCATCCTGATTATTGCCTTTAGTTTAATATTTTTAATTGACACTTTGTAATTATATCTTTTTATATGTTTTTCTTTACAGTTCCATGGAGATGATTCCAAAAAGGTTAGTGTGAATATGAGTTTCTCAAGGAAAATGAAAAAATTGCACGACAATAGTTTCTGTTTCAAAGGTATATATCATAAGGACGTTATCATTTGTAAGTTTATTGTGTTCATTTCCTACTGGGGCCTCCAAAAGTGTGGTCATGTACCGGATTAAATTAGATTTCAAAATACTTTTATATATTCATTCATATAAAATCGATAAAAGACAATGAAAGCTCAGTTAAAAAACGATATTAAATATTAATATCAATAATAATAATAATAAAACTAAAAATTTGGAAAAATTATGAAAATTTAATGTATTTTGAAACAAGTATTTCTGCAAAAATAGTGCTCATGAAATAACTAGAGCTACAATGTTCAATAATAAAAATATAAATTCAAGTCGATTCACGTTGAAACACTCATCAGGCCTAAACACAGGAAATCGACGAAAACAAGCAAACTTCTATTATAAAGTGATATTAAATATATATATATATTATTTTGGAGAAGACGGAACAGAAAAATATGGGAAAATGTGGTTTAAAAAGATAAATTATGGCCAAAGTTAGGATATCTCAAAAAGAAAATGGCCAAAAATTGTTAAAAATTCGTCATATTTTGTGTAAAGTTTTTCTTATATTCGTTATCTTCACTTACATATATCCTTGGGAAATATTCCTTAGGAAATATTCCTTGGGAAATATTCCTTGGGAAATATTCCTTGGGAAATATATGAATCCTTGTCTTTTTCTCCAAGGTATGAATTAAACAGTAAGACTTGTCTCACTAAATCATCATTATGTGAAGAGAAAATTCTTACGATCTAAACGTTATTATCTGACTTTAAATAACCTTCAAAAGGTTGATAGGCTGTAAAAAAGAATCAATCAACCATATTCTGGCCTTCAAATATTGCTATTGAAATCGAGAGTAAAGCCAAACAACTGTTTACCAATCTTTTGTTATTCAATTTTCATGTTGCTTTGATTTCTTATTCTAGTGCATATATCCTTGTGCCAAACTAGGCCCTTTAAAACGGAAGAAAAATCTCTACAAATGCTGATTAACGACACAGTTATGGATTTTTGTGATGTGTAAAAATACAGTTATACTTTGTTCAGAATGAAAAACATTGATTAAAATTAATATTTATTTTATGTAAATTTCAAATAAATTCACAACATTACTCATGCGTCATTTTCTGCCTCATTTTCTTTAACAGACACCCGAGCAAACCAAAGACGCCTTTTTAAATAAATTCAGTGTAAGTATCAACGTTTTTTATCCTTAACGTAATTTTACTAAGTTAAAATATCTTTCACTATGAATTTATTAAGTTGTTTTAAAAGTAATATCACATTATTTAAAAGAAGTCAAGACAATAAAATTGAAATTTATGTGCCTGAAACAAAATGGCTTCCATTAACAATCGTTTAATGTAGGGGGGCTAAGAATTTTGTCACGGATATAAAACAGACGACCTTTTGTTAAAAATCCAGCAACAGCCGTCGTCTCTACTGGCTGGAATTTCCGTTTCCCGCATTCGCGTTGTTGAAAGAACAAGGACGTGTACAGCGTCTCGCATCAGGACCGAATCTTTTGTGGTAGTAACAAATTTCATCTTTTCTATTGCGGTTGTCAGTCCGGCCTCTGCTGAAACTTCGCTTTCTGTAGCCTGGTCGTTTATTGTGGGGGTATCGTCGTCGTGTTTGTAGATAGTCTTGTAACTGTGTAGACAATATTTCTACAGTTGACTTGAGGTTGGTAAATTCCTTGTCTCTTTGTTGTTCTGGTTGCGGTTCCATTATGTTCTTCCTTTCGTTTTGTTTGTTTTTTTTTAAAATGTAGTGTATTACGTCGGGGTCACCAATTTGTAGGGGGCCTAAGATGTCCCTAAAACAAATAATAAAAAGAAAAATGCACTGCAAATAAAGTAAAATAAACGTTTGTTTATTTTCGTAAAAAAAATAAAAGAATTATTTTTTTGTACAAAAATGAAATTGTCCGTACAGCTGTAAAAAAAAAAAAAAAAGAGAGAGAAAGAAAGGAACTGGGAATGTGAGTGGGAAAGGTAGGACGATGTGTAGCGAGCGAGATGAGAAAAAGAGAGGGTGAAAGAATGTTCACTGATACGGATTCTGCCTGTTGTGTGTATGCTCGAAGCTGTCCGTGTGCCCTTTGATGTCAGCTTGTCGCTGGTCCCCTCTGGTCTGATGAGAGTTTCTCCCTTCCTTATATCTGAATGGTGAGACTCCGGGGAGATTAAAAAATAGGTTTCTTATGTCGAGCCCTGATTGGTCAATAAATCATATTTTTGACCACGTGGTGTGCTTTCCACTACGTCCGAACTTTTGGGTGCGCCGTCCTTGTTTTTGGACCCATAGGGTATGGTAAGGAGTGAATTCCCGCGTAATTGTATTTTTTTGAGATACACGTGTGTTAATTAATTTTTATTGCGTGTCTGTGTGTGTGGAAAATAAAATAAGAAACAGCACACTTAATAAAACATCAATTGTTGTTTTTTTTTTTACCGATAAAATCTGGGAAGAATTGACTTTTTTTTAATATAAAGTGGCTGAGTTATTTGGATTTTTTTATTTTCTAATTTCTTAATGTCCAGACATTGAGAAAAATAATCAAAAGGTAAAACAAATTGTAAACGGAAATTGTAAAGGATGGGAAAATGACTTCCAAATCTAATGGCTTTTTTCCATGTCTATATTGTCTGGATAGGAACTTGCATTATTTTGTTGGAGGGGGAAAAGTTTTTGCTTATCAAAGAAACAAATGTTTTCAGGTGTCATATAACTGATGAGACGCTCAAGTTATTGGCAAAAAGACCTATAGTAAAGATTTTTTTAGTATAACTTACCTCTTTTGTCTTTAAAATTTTATTTAACACCGTTTTATTTATTTTTAAGTAAATTACCCATTAAAATATTCGTACATCAGTTCAGATCTCCTGATGAAACCAATCAGTTCTTCACTGAGTAAGCAATATTTTTATGGGTATGTGGTACAAGGACGAAAGTATATGGCACTCAGTGAGGATCGAACTCACTGTACAATTGTAATGATTCTAGAGAAACAATCTTTCTAAGCGTTACTCCGTGTCAAGGTGCTCAAGCAATATTTCATATGTGGAGAAAATTGGTGTCATTAACAGATTTAATCACCACAGAAATTAATTTTTTTATTCTCTAAATATAATTCCGTGCAAAAAGAGTTTATTATTTTTTATGTTTTTCCCCACCTCTTGTTGGCGATTGCCTTGACTTAATGGGGGTTTTAAAATCTTTCGCTTGTCAAAGTGACAAAAGTTTTCAGCTCTAAGAAGATTAATGACACTCTCATGATGTTGACAAAAAGATCTGGTAAATCTTTTTCCAGAATCGACATTACTGTCAGGAATAAATTCAACTTCTACATTTAAAATATAGTTATTCTTAAAATGAGTTCAATATGAAAATATTCGTAAATCGATTCGGATTTTCTCATGACGCCAAGAAAGAAACCCGTCCCTGTGAGTACTAACAATTATGTTCTTATCTGGCCTAATCTACAGTTCAATAGTGGGGGGCTTTGGGGAACACCGGCTGATATCATTCAGTACATCCAAAACTAACATTGCAATATATCATCACCAACACTCAGTACCTAACTCTAACCCTAACCCTGATGAATGGTCATACATTCATAGAGGCTCGAACGCCTACTGGGTCTAAAGCTCACTCCTGATTTCAAAGGGCTTACGGCCTATCACGTTGAATACACCGGTTCTTGCTCGATCACCGAAGTTAAGCAACATTAAGCCTGGTCAGTACTTAGATTGGTGACCGCTTGGGAATACCAGGTGCTGTAAGCGTATAGTGACGGATGTGCGTTGTGGTGCAGTGGATATCGGCTCGGAAAGAGAAATCGGTTAGCCGAGTTCAAATTCCAGTTGAATACCCTGCATTCACTTAAGCACTGGTACCCTTGGGAAAGGTATTAATCCGTCCCTTCCCTCTAGTTATGGGTTAAATAACAAGGGTAGGACTTGGGGACCCTGCCCTTAAAAAAACAAATCCCAATGAATCTTGATACTCGAAAAGAAAAAAGTATTACTAGACACAAAATCTTACATAAAAAACAACAATAAATTGTTGAAAGAAAAAGGTATTACCAGCAATAAATAAATGAAATTTAGTTGGCAATAAATGACCCGCCGAGGTGTTGATATGCCATAAAAACAAAACAATCAAACCAAACCAAACCTGATTTCAAATGGAACGCCTACATTCATGGCATTGCTAAAAATGCTAGAAGAATGATCGGTTCCTTGTATTGCTCCAGAAAATATTCAACTCCCGCTGCCATGCGGAATCATTATAAGAATCAGACTTGATGAAGAATCGCGTTCTGCTGCCATATCTGGTTGGGTGCTGCACAATCTTTACTTCCAGTCACAACAGAATTAAAAAGTACTCATATGGTCTTGTGAATGTTGAATTATCCTCTACTTTACAATTCTTTTCCCCACAGATGAAACATCGTCAGCCTTTCATTAGATATCATTATTACAATGGCAGGTGTTAGAATAAGTTACATTAATTTTCGCCAACAACACAGGAATTCCCAATTAAGAAACGAAAAGCTTTATTCATGATGGCAAATCATCCCAATTTAATAAGAAGCAGGTTCTACTCGGACATCTTCTCCCTCAGAAATATTACTTTGTGCAACAAACTCCCGAGGGGATAGTTCCCTGAAAACAACAATATTGGTCTATTTAAGTCAAAGGTTAACCAATTTCTAACCCTTCTTGTGTTCCTAATACTTTCCTTCACCCCTCCCCTCACCTGCAATTTTAGTCATATTTAGACATAATTTTTCCTGTTCCGTGAGGTTTCAATTACAATTGGTCAACGTTGTATTTGTTTTATGACCAACAACCGTCATCTGCACGACAAGAGTCAGGTTCGAAACCACAAATCTCCGTCCAAAGAGAAACAATTTAATTGTAAGCCATTGACGACGTTTCTCTTCAGTCAATCCCATGATTGACTGAAGAGAAACAAAATCAAATTATTGCGCTCGTCCAATTCGATCAGCTCGCTATTTACCCTACTCCCCGACTTGAGCGAGGTGTGATACAAGGTCAATTTTCAACGTGGGGAATCTGAGCGCGTAGCCACAGGCCATTGGTCAAATATTACCCAGCCCCCACTTATGCAGTAACTGGGTACAAAGCTGGTTATTGCTTCCCGGTCGGCGAACAAGCAGTGAATATAAGAGAACAGGTACTACACTTTGATCCCGGCCGTGCAGCTCTGAAGGTTTTCTAATCGATGTCATATAAAATGGCCTTTAATTAACTATCACACGGCGATAAAGATTAGCAAACGGACCCCTTTGAAAATAAAGAATGCGAGATCTTGGTGCTGGACGCCTGTATATAATTCTAGACACAACTCATAATTAACAACTTTTGTATTTACAGTTGCCCCAATGTGTATGTTATCGGAACTTAAATGAAATACCGAATTGCCAATTGAGTATATTTGTCTTTTTCAGGGTATCCAGAAATGTCCCGGTAAAGAAAATCTTAGATTTGCTGTATGTATTTTTTTATTACAATTTCATGTGCATATATAGGTTAAGTCGAAAAAAACAAAACAAAGAACTTTACATTCGATTAATGAAATAGTCTCTTAAATATAGGTACCTCCACTAAATCGTTAAAAAACAGCACAGTATAAATAAAAAAAAGGTCCCAAACTTAATTAAACAAACTTTTTCCATCAAAATGTTAATATTATTATTAAGAGGAAAGATCAAAGTACTTTTTAATTATTTAAAAAAAAAAACTTTTAATCCAACATTTTCGAAATTTTGGCAGAAAATCTTGTTTCGATTTGAGTAACCAAAACGTTACGACTGTTTACAATGGAAAACCTAAAAATGATATCACCCACTTTTTTCCGTTGACAAACACATTAATTTAGAAATTTTGGCAAAAATCAAATAACTGTCGGATTTTAATGAAACTTTCGCTACTCATTCACAAATGATTTGAATTATTTTTTAAATTTTTAACTTTTTAAAAATCTTGATAAAAATATTTTTTTTTTACTCCCACCTCTACGTAAATCCATGAAATTTTAACAAATTTCAGTGTTGCGGTCTATAATTTTGTGACTTAACGCAGGACTCATTGTGGAATATAAATCATCTATTTAGAATCTTTAAAAAATTGTTGCAGTTAGATTTTTTAGTTAAGAATTGATGATTATATTGCCTACCGAATATTGAAAAGTTTCATAAAATTCGTTAAGGAACAGTATTTTTAAAATAATTTTAACTTTTTTTTGCTCATTTGATTTTTTTTTGTTTGGTGCTTTCTATGTGCAAATTAAAAAGTCAGCGTTTCCTAAATTACCTCCAAAAAATTAGTACAATTTTGTCCATTATAAACGCCATACATTTTATCTTTAATCAAGAACCTTTAATTACGACGCGTACAGCTCGAAACGTTCAAATGTGTGATTAAGAAAGAGTTTTATTCTAAATTTTACGCTATGGATAAGTCATACTTGTGTAAATCAGATTAATTTAACAGAAAATTGCTAATTTTCCAAAAATGATGAGTCGCAGATGTATATTTTATTTTTGCAAGATTTTTAAAATCGATAATTAACTTTTGTTTACAAATGTGTCGATCGTGCCAAATTATATTCAAATCAATATATTTACAGTTTGAAATAAACCAGTGTGTTTTGCTTACTGGAAATAGTAAATTAAAGCATTTAGCTTTCAAATAAAACTAAAATAAAAGTTTCAAAAAATTTTTCCATTTTTAGAAATTCAGTTTAAAAGTAACTATGCATTTGTTTCGCGATTTGCTGGGGGTATCTACTTAAATAGGAACAAGTGTCATTTTAAATTAGAAAGATGAAGAATGTGTGTGTGTGTGTGTGTGTGTGTGTGTGTGTGTGTGTGTGTGTGTGTGTGTGTGTGTGTGTGTGTGTGTGTGTGTGTGTGTGTGTTTTAAATCACAGAGTGCCTTCTCTTGCACTTCTTGCTTGTCGAACACTTTACTGGCTCCATGCTTTCGGACAAACTTTGATCTTCAAAAATTTTTTGTTTCGCGCCGCAAAGCGAATGAAGTGGGCGATTTGTTCTCCTGCCTGTTACATGGCGAATGACATTGACGTTCTTTGCTTCCCTGTCACCAACTGCGTCTGAATGCGTGTGATACTTGCTTTTTTTTACCAATGTTAGTGACGTGATAGGAACAAATCTAACATTCTCTTAGTGTCTAGAATGTACAAGCCTTTTAATATTATTACGTGCAATTGCAAGATTGTAGCGAATAGTGCGATGTTTAAATTGTCGCCAATTATGCGATATTTTAATTGTCGCGAATGGTGCGATGCTTAAATTGTTGCTAATTATGCGCTATTTCAATTGTTGCGAATGGCGCGATGTTAAAATTTTCGCATAGTAGAATCCTACAGGGTGATTAAAGGCTACAACTTTCCTCCGCGTGCCAAGTCAACGGTATTCTTGGTGAATTTGTAAGAAATTTGTTTTATCTGTGAAATTTCATTCTATTAGATTCTTTATTTTCGCATTATTGTTCCTTTTTTTTCTAGGGACATACTTACAAGTATGGTGAACCTGCGAAGAAGCATTTAGAAAATACTTTTTTTTATGAGAAGGACAAACCAAATGAAGCACGTCCCTTGCCAAAAACATATGTAGGTATATTTTTTGACTATTTATTAAATATATTTTAAGTCTCTGATATCATTAATATTATTATTATTAGTAGTAGTAGTTCCACCTTCAAGCGGAAGTAGCGTATTAGGTCGCGTTTGTCTGTATATTTGCTTGTCTGTCCGTGAAAAAATATCTCAAAACCTCGTGAATGAATTCAGATGAAACTTTCAGGGATGATTGGCCTCATGACTGCCAGGAACTGATTAGATTTTGGATTCGATCTAGTATGGGATCAACATTTTTGGGTTATTTTTCCGGTTTTTTTTTGGGGGGGGGGGTTACGTTTCATAGGATGTACGTTGTGGTGCAGTGGATATCGGCTCTGAACGAGAAATCAAAGAGCCGAGTTCGAATTCCAGTTGAATTCCTTGTTTATGCGCAAATACCCTTGGGAAAGGTATTAATCTGTCTCTGCCCTCCAGTTATAAGTCAAATAACAGGACAGATTGGGTTCTATAGCTTTGGCTGGCAATCAGTCTACCGCAGAAAGTAATGGCAACCTACTGCTGGATAATGTTCTGTCCAGTCAGCCATGTTTCTTTCGAGACATGATCGCCCAAAGCGTGTATCATGTATAGCACTTAACAGACTGATACCAAATAGTGAATTACCTCCCTTAGACGATTTTCAACACTGAATTTTCTACCTTTTTTTATTTTAAGTGTGCATTTAATTTTGAGGGCAGTCAATTTCATTTTTTGTAGATTTTCTCTTCAGATCAGTTGTGTTCATTGCAGTTATTCTTTTTCATTTTAATGATTATCTCTTGCTTATTGATGGGATGATTTCCGTATTACCCAGGTGGAGGTTTGCGGCCTGTGGCTGCTATTTCTAGCTTGCCGGTCTCTTCTGCTGAGTAAAGCAGGGTGGACTGCTTTGCTACAAATGTAACTGACGTTACACCCTGTTAGTTTATTAGTTTAATTCCTCTCAGAAACTAATCATCTTAGAGGAGCATTCCAACTTGACCTTGATTACCATTATATTGCGCATGTTTCAATTGCATGCCATTCAGAAAGAAAAGAAAAAATAGGGAGGGAATAATATTAAGCTAACACACAAGGCAAAACAACAGTTAATAAGGCAAAGCAACAGTAATAAGGCAAAAGAACAGTTAAAAAGGTAAAACAACAGTTAATAAGGCCAAACAACAGTTAATAAGGCCAAACAACAGTAATAAGGCAAAGCAACAATACTAATGCAAAACAGCAGTAATAAGGCAAAACAACAGTAATAAGGTAAAACAATAGTAATAAGGCAAAACAACAACAATAAGGCAAAACAGCAGCAATAAGGCAAAACAACAGTAATAAGGCAAACATCAGTAATAAGGTAAAACAACAGCAACAAGGCAGAACAACAGTAATAAGGCAAAACAACAGCAAGAAACAAAACAACAGTAATAAGGCAAAAGAACAGTTAATAAGATAAAACAACAGTTAATAAGGTAAAACAACAGTAAAAAGGCAGAACAGCAGTAATAAGGCAAAACAACAGCAATAAGTTAAAACAGCAGTAATAAGCAAGACAACAGTAATAAGGCAAAACAGCAGCAATAAGGCAAAACAACAGCAATAAAGCAAAACAACAGTAATAAGGCAAAACACCAGTAATAAGTCAAAAATTCAGAAACTGAGAATTTGTGTTAACACGAAAAAGGGGATACAGACAAGTGATCGAAGCGTTCAGATTTCAAGACCGGAACTAAATCAAACTAGACCGTGAAGTAGCCTGATTTTATTGGCTGGCAAGAAATCCCAGCCTGCGCCTGTGTTGTTTTGCCTATAAACGTAGGAAGTGTTGACGTTTTTGCAGTCATTGCCAATAGAGTTGGAACCAACACCTCCAGGGCAGTCTAATAGATGAGTGCTGTCATTTATCTTTTTCCGCTTCTTTATATAAAATTTCCACTCGGGACGTAGGCGATCATGGTTTTTCACAATTGCCTAACTTTCATAACTCTTAATAAATTTTTTGTTTTGTTATTTCTTCTAAATTCTGTTCTGCCATCCATTTATTCAAGCTCACTACGTAAGTTATGTGTTTTTTCCTCTGTTACTTTTACCTTCAATCTGTCCTGTACGTATCAGATTTTCTAAGCCTTCTTTCCTCATTATGAGCCATAGAAAATTTAACTGTCTTGTTTATATTAATTATAAGTTTTTTGTTTTCATTTTCTCTAAAACTACGTCATTACACACTTATTCAGTCCATGGTATCCTCAGCATCCTTCTGTAGAATTACATTTCTGTTGCTTCAAGTCTCTATTTCAACTTTGAAACGATTGTTCAGCATTCATTACCATTTGGGTTGACAGATATTACATAACAGTTCAGTATTCTTTTTTGAAGTTTCTCTGTTTCTTAATACTCTGCTTAGCTTCTGGAATGCATCTTTCACTATTCCGATGTGTCTTTAGAGCCCAATGTCACACATTCCAACCTCTGTTTTACCATATATTTAAATTTGATTTTCGTATCCCCAATTTATAATCTACAATTTGGGCTCACCAATTTGCTAAAAACCATGAATTCTGTCTTCTTACAGTTGATACTTAGCCCTTTCTTCTCGCTTTCTTTGACTTCCTTCTGTAGGAGATTTTGCAGTAAAAAGATTAGAGGGCTACATAAGAGTAAAAGATTAGATAGGAGGAGAGTGAAGAGAAAGATGAACCAGTTAGAAAGGAGCAAGAGAAGGATGGGAATAGAGGTGTGATGACAGTTGCAAAGGTGGAGAGAAAGGAAAGGATATACAGGGTGGTGTGGAAAAAACTAGAGTCAAGTGGTTAAGAGATGAGTATTGACATTGCATTTAAATTCCTGGAGGTTGTAGCCGTCAGGAAAGCAAGAATATGAAAGCTAGTTCCCACAGGCGGGAAGTGCGAGAAAAGAAGCTGCAGAAGTAGAATTGTCGTCTGCATTTGGTCGATCTAACTGTGAATGGGTGAGACCCAGTTGCCAGTCTGGTTGCACGAGTAAACATCTGTTGCAGGGGCACCAGTGACTTAAGTTCGTTGGAGCAGAAGCCATGAAAGTATTTATAGAACAGACAGAGGGAAGCCACATCTCGTCGGTGGGGAAGCGGCTAGAGTCGAGCCGCCAAGTCGGTACTTATCACATTACAGACTCTCCTTTGGAGCTTGTCAAGAACACTGAGATGAACAGCAGGGGCACCTGACCATATATGACAGCAGTACTCCATGCACGGACGAATGGTTGATTTGTATATATGCAGGATGGATTCAGGCGGAAAAAAACATCCTGACCCAACCTTCCTAGCAGTAGATTTAGCTGTTAACTCAATGTAATGGTTCCACTTTAGATCGAAAGAGAGTGTAAGGCCGAAGAGGCGCAGTGTATTGATTTCAGGGAGACTCGCTTGGCCCATGCTTATGAGAGGCAGGAGAGGTTGCCTGTGATGATTGACAAGACAGCAGCTTGGTCTTAGATGCATTGAAATTTACAAGCCACTTCTGACCCAATCCACCACAGAATGTAGATCCCTCCCAAGATCAGCAGCGAGGTTATATTTGTTCGCTACACCGAATTTCTTACTGATGCGTGAGTAAATTTTGGTGTCATCTGCGTAGATGCCTACTTGGCACTTGATCTCGTCTGGGAGATCATTTATGAAAATAAGGAAGAGCGTCGGGCCTAGGATAGAGCCCTGAGGGGCACCAGCGTTTGTACAGTAGGATGTGGAGACATGCCCATTCAAAAAGACCTTCATCATGCGGTTATTTAGAAAAGTTTGGATCAGATCAAGCAAGCGTATACCGTAACCCCGTAGCTTGCATAGAAGACCAGCGTGCCAAACCCTATCAAAAGCCTTGGAGATGTCCAGAGCAACAGCACGAACCTCGCCGGACTCCTCAAGGGCCTGGAACATGTACTCCATGGAGCCGAACTTCTCTCAGCAAACAACCGGTTGGCGTCATTCAGGATTCTCTTGCACTCATTACGAGCAGACGTGAATAGGCGCCTATCGTGGTCAGATGCATGTCTCCGAAATAGTCAGAAGTACTGGTTCCTGGGGGCAATGGAGGCCAAACAGACAGGAGGAATGAGATTTGAGACTAAACTTCCTGGTAGGTATGAAGGAATGAGATTTGAGACTAAACTTCCTGGTAGGTATGAAGGTATCAATCCCAGCTTTCACCCAGGAAGAAATCTCAGAGGCACAGTCATCAACTAGGAGATCGAACACTTTCCCCTAGGGACGTCGCATAGGAAATCGTGAAAGGTGTCCCAGTCAGCTCTTTGGTAGCAGTAGGAGGTCCTATAGGTAAGAGAATCCTTGAGAGTAGTGAGAAATATGAAGAGATACAACAGCATTGTCGGAGTTGCCGAGAGAGCAAAGCTGCGAGACTTTGCAGGAGTCAGATGTAGAAGTAAAGCATAGATCTAGTAGAGAGGCGTGTCCAGAGGGAATGCTGGGAAAGCGTGTGGGGAAGTCCACTACTTGCGTAAGGGATTGGGAAATGGCGAATTTCATGGCGTGGATACCAGCTGAATCAGTAACAGAGTCTTTAAGCCACTCCGAATACAAATATATGAGCGAATGGGTGGGAGGAAGCAGCCTTTTCTATATTGTCAGAAATGCTGTCTAGAAGGGTGCAGTCGGGAGAGGAGGGGGAACGGTAAAGGAAGAAAAGGTAGCTAACCGAACTGAGAAGTGACAGACGGAGACATTTATATTGGTGATCAGGGAATTCGAGCGATGTCACCTTAGCTACAGGGAGGTGTTCACTAACGTAGATCCCCCAGACCATGCATATTGAATCCTTACTCAATCATGGATAGTCACAATAAATATATGAAAGCCAACAGCGTGAAGGGGGTTACTTCCCAAGGAAGCAACTCCTCGCTCGGTAAGGACCGGCATGGGCAACAGGTGCCACCTGACCGTCATCCGGCGACTGTTAGCACCAACGGCGTAAAGGGGACATTTTACTCCAAAATTTGTCCCTCGCCCGGGAAAGAACGACATGAGCAACAGGTGTCGCTGGACCGTTATCCTGCAACTGTGCGAATCAAAGACAAACTCACTATAGGAACATGGAACGTCAGGACACTGAACTGTGGACAACTAGAGAATGTCAAACAGGAGATGAACAGACTGAATATCAGCATCCTAGGAATATGTGAAACAAGATGGCCTAATAACGGAGATTTCAGTAGCGACACCCACAGGATAATATATGCAGGAGGAAAAAAACACGAAAAAGGGGTCGCTTTAATACTAAACAAACAAGTGAAGAGATGTGTACTTGGATACTGGCAACTGTCAGAGAGAGTCCTCTTGGTTAAACTGCGGGGAAGGCCCCTCAATATAGCTATTATAGTAGTCTATGCGCCAACAACTCAAAGCTCAGAGGACGAAATAGAATCATTCTATTCAATACTGGACAGTGCTAAGGCTCAGTGCAAAAGCCAAGAAGTCAGGATAATAATGGGGGACTTAAATGCAAAGGTAAGTAAAGATAGAGAAGGAGACACGAACGGCAACTTCGGACTAGGAGAGCGCAACGAAAGAGGAGAAAAATGTATCCAATGGTGCTCAGCCAATGACCAGGTCATTACTAACACCTGGTTCCAAGAACACCCACGACGTTTATGGACATGGAGAAGCCCAGGAGGGGACACGAAGAACCAAATAGATTATATAACTATAAACAAGAGATTCAGGAACGCAGTAGTCCAATGCAAAACGTACCCAGGTGCTGACTGCGGAAGTGACCACGTCCCAGTCGTCTGCAAACTAAAAGTGAAACTCCGAAGACTGAAGAAACCCAGCATAACACCAAGACTGCAATACGACACACTAGAGGACGATCTCACCCTGCAGAAAGAATATAATAACAGCGTAAAAAAGAAATATGAAGAACAAATTGGAAAAGGATACTCAAAATGGGAGTCACTAAAAGAAGCAATGGTGACCTCAGCGAACAACATAGCCCCAAAGGAAATCAGACGCAGAAGAAAAAATGAGTGGATGACCGAAGAGATCCTCCACATGATGCAAAGGAGACAAAAAATAACGCCAAGACACGGAGCAGAGTACAAAAAACTTCACAGGGAGATAAGGAACAAATGCAGACAAGCCAAAGAGGAATGGCTCAACAACAAATGTGCAGAAGTAGAGAGACTGAGCAGGAACAACAAAGCAGAAATGCATAAAGAGATAAGAGAACTGACAGGACAAAAAACCTGTTCCTCAACAGGATGCATAAAATCCAAGGAAGGGACAATCATAGTAGAGAAAGAGGAAATACTCCAGCGATGGGAAGAATACATAAAGGATCTCTTTGGCGACAAGAGAGAACAACCGAGAATACACAAGGAGATGGATGGACCGGAAATACTAAAATCCGAAGTGGAAGCTGCAATGGCCAAAATGAACAGAAATAAAGCACCTGGCCCAGATGGCATAGTGATAGAGCTGCTGACAGCCTTAGAAGAATATGGCATAGAAAAGATTACCGACATAATAAACGAAATTTATAGCAGCGGAATAATACCAGACGACCTATGCAAGTCGATATTTATAGCACTGCCGAAGAAACCAGGTGCAAACGAGTGTGAACTACACAGAACTATCAGCTTAATGAGTCACATTACAAAACTGATTGTCAGAATCCTGATGAATAGAGCGAGAAGCAGAATCAGGCCAGAGATAGGACAGGAACAGTGCGGGTTCGTCAAAGACACTGGAACAAGGAACGCCATATTCATGATTAGGATGCTCTCTGAAAGGGCATTACAAATGAAGAAAGACTTGTACCTATGCTTCATTGATTACGCGAAAGCATTCGACAAAATACGACACAAAGAATTGATGGAAATGATAGGCAACCTCGACATTTTCGGCAAAGATATAAGAATAATCAAGAATCTCTACTGGCAGCAAACGGCCTGCATACGGACGGGTAACGACCTCAGTAGATACACAAAGATAGAAAAAGGCGTAAGACAAGGATGTGTCTTTTCACCGGATTTGTTCAACCTATACAGCGAGAATATTTTGAGGACCCTAGATGACACACCAGGATTCATTATTGGAGGCCACAACCTGAACAACATAAGATACGCGGACGATACAGTACTGATTGCGGACACGGAAAGGAAACTGCAAGATCTCATACAGAAAGTAGCAGTGGAGAGTGACAAGAAGGGACTACAAATAAACTTTAAGAAAACTGAGTGCATGGTCATCAGCAAAAGATACAACCCAAAATGCCAAATACAGGTGGGGGATAACAGAATCAAACAAGTCCAAGAATTTAAGTACCTAGGAAGTGTTCTAACAGGAGATGGAAAGTGCGACACGGAGATCCGAAGGCGAATTGGCATGGCAAAGGACGCGTTCCAGAAGATGAGCAAAATACTAACACACAGGAAGATCTCAATAGAAACGAAGAAAAGAGTGCTAGACTGCTACGTGATGTCAGTTCTTCAGTACGGCTGTGAATGCTGGACAATATCATCGAAAATGAGGAAAAAACTGGAAGCGGCCGAAATGTGGTTCTACAGAAGGATGCTACGGATATCGTGGACTGAGCATACAAGCAACGACGAAGTGTTAGAAAGAATGTCAACAAAAAGGAAATTGATGCTGAGCATCAGAAAGAGACAACTGAAGTTCCTGGGACATGCAATGAGGAAGGAGAGCCTGGAGAACCTGATACTGACTGGTCAGATAGAAGGAAGGAGAGACAGAGGAAGGCAGCGGATAACATATCTGCAGAGTCTGATCAGGTGGATGACGGAACGGGGGTTGCCAGGAGCAACAGGAGCAAACATACTAAGAACCACAAGGGATAGGGAGACGTGGAGATCCATGATCGCCTACGTCCTGAAGGGACAGGGCACATAGAAGAAGAAGGAGGAGGGCAGATAGCCAGGGATCGAGAAGTCAGAGGAGGAAATGATGAGTTGAGGTTAGTCTCATAGAGCACTAGGATATCAGGGGGCTTTTCGTGGAGGAAAGCTTCTACACTTCAAAAATTATTACGAATGCCTCGGATGTTAGTAAAAGAAATATTAAGAGGTTTGACTGGTTTAGAATTTTTTGGGATTTTGTTTTTCATATTAAGGTTTGTTGGTAGGGAGGGACCTTGAGTAGAGGATGCAATATACGCTGGAAGGGAAACTGGCTCGGGATGAATATCATACATAATAATGAGGGTCTAAAATGCAGGTTTTTGAGAAATACCAGGAAACCATAGACCATCAAATCTCAGGATGTTCTGCATTTGCCCCAAGTGAATATAAAAATCGTCATGAATAAATGGGGCAATATTGACACGGGACAATGTGCAAACACTTCAGAAAATTTGTAAACGAACATTGGTACGTTTATCATACAAGGCAAAATTGGTTTTGAAAGTGTCTGAAAACCATACCACGGGTTGAATCAAACCCTGTGAGTAAAATTTGGTAGACGGCTCCATTTGAGGAGGGTGATGTAGGCACCGTGTAAGACCAAAAAGTAAGACCTGGTTGCTTGTGTAGGTAACCATTGACTCCTATGAGCTAATGGTTATCTACACAATCAACCAGCGATGGTTTAAAGAATCTTCGCCAACCTGTATTGCCAAGCGCGGTGAGTACGAGACATTTTCTGAAATGACGGACACGAAAACAGTGGAAGTCATCCAGGGAGGGGGTTCCTCAAATGGAGTGAAAAAAACCCTATTCCAGATATGTGGGCGGTTCTTCTGCACCACACTTGCATGTGCATCCACATCGATGTCTGTTTTATAGATTTATTTAGAGGATCTTTATACATTTTTTCAATATTTGAAGAATATCTTTGCTGCCACGGTATATATATATATTATTGCAATAGCGTAAATATGTTTTTCCAGAACTATGAAAAAAAGATTGGAAAACAAAACACTAACTGTACAGAGCTATTGTTTATCTATCTCTCTCTCTCTCTCTCTCTCTCTCTCTCTCTCTCTCTCTCTATCTCTATTTCACCCTGAGATATATATATATATATATATATATATATATATATTATTATTATTATTATTATTATTATTATTATAATTATTATTATTAAAATAGCGTAAACCTTTTTTCATTTTTTGAGCCATGGAAAACAAAACATTAACTGTACTGTACAGACCTATTGTTTCTCTCTCTCTCTTTCATATGTGAGCAATTTTTCCAATACTTTCATGGCTCAGAAAATAGAAATTACATGTGAACATACACACACTCTCTCTCTCTCTCTCTCTCTCTCTCTCTCTCTCTCGCTTGCTCTCTCTCACTATCTTTCTCTTCCTTTTTTATATGGAGAGAGAAGAGAGAAAGAGAGTTAATGCTTCTAAAACATTATTCTTTATTCTCTCTCTCTCTCTCTCTCTCTGCGTGGTTTTATCAATTAAACAATGAATGCTATCATTTTTCTATTTATATAGATAGACAATATGTTCGCTGCGGCATTGAAAGAACCCACGATTTTCTTCTTCAGTACCGAAAAGGGCGACTTTGATGAGCTCCAACGACAAATAAAAGATCTTTCTTATAAGAACTAAAATCATTAATCATGAAAAGATAAATTGAACACATCTATCTATCTATCTATCTATCTATCTATCTATCTATCTATCTATCTATCTATCAACTCGGAATTTAGTACCATTTATATAGACCGTCACTATTAGACCTTTGGACTTTGGCGACTGTATAACTCGGACCGAAAAACAAACTCACCTTTAGAGGAGTACGACACCATTTTCTGTTCTATTTTTTATTCATTTTTTATTCATCTAGTGCAGCAAATTGTAGTAACAAATTGTAGCATTTTTGCGAAATTGGTTGACGTCACGTTGAAGTGAGTAGAGATGTGGGGGTTTAAGCTTTTAGACTTGTTTATTCTTTTTTTTCTTCTTTTTTTTTCTTCTTTTTTCTTCTTTAAATGCTTGCTTTTTTTCTGTAAAGGAACCCAATAAGCAATAAATCAATTATTCCACAAATCAAATCGAGTCGCTTATTTTATTGTGTTTTTACAAACATTATTTTCAAAATATTTCAGAAGTGAAATTTATATATTATTAAATGTTTTTAAACGGTTTTGTGTAATCTGTCAAACATTCAAACATAGGTGTACGTCTTTCTACATTTGTATTGCTCTCTCTCTCTCTCCCTCTCTCTCTCTCTTTCTCTTTGAAACTGATATCATCTATCTATATTTCGATCATGAAAATTACATTTCTTGTTACAGTGTCTTTAACGAAATTACGCTGTTCTTTTCCTGTTTGCAGTGTAATCCTGCTACCAGCTCTATTCATCGTGATCTGGGTGATAACCTTAGATTATTCGGCTTAATAAGATGATTGTCCGACGGAACTTGCATTCATTTGCACCTGTTTTTTTAGTCAGCATCTGAGGACTGTTAGAGATGTATGAGTGTAAAAAAGGACTCGAAAGATATCGAAGAGTCTGGCGTCGCTAACATACGGAAAGTACAACACAAACACGTTCCCCCCCCACACACACAAAAAACCCTGCTAAGACCTTCCTGTCTGTGGCCGCTATCAATATTTTACTAATTATTTCGTAATTTTGTTGATACTGAAATGCTTTAAGGTTGACAACAGCTCGATTAACATCTCACCTGTTCCTGCATCTTTGTCTTTGTTCCTCTTGACCAATGTTGATCGACCAGTACGAGTGATATTTTAGCTAACTTAAATAGTTTCATTGAATAACAAAGTTATTTCAGATTTAATACGGATTCCGCTTTGCCAGTTTTACCGCTGATTCGCTAACGACTATCAGTGAATATTTATACCAGGCTACGGATAATGTCGTCTCAGAAGTAGGTTTTCTACAACGAAATGCTTCTGGCCATTTGCTGTAACTGTCTATTGCAATCAAGTAATAGAAGCCCTCGAATGGACCTGCGAAAACTGCATGGATTCTCGACCATGGTCAATCTGTCTTAGGCCATGGCTGATGAGTGATCTGAGGTGCCTTGGCTGCTAAGGAACAGCCCTTGCATTTGTCCACCATTTGTCCATCATATCTTGATCCATGTTTGGCCAGTACACATAACTTCGCATTAAGGATCCCATCCTGTTCTTTCCTGGATCGCCCCTGTGGAAATCCTTGAGGATTCTCCTTTGTAGCGTTTTCGGGATTACTACTCTTTCATTATATCGCAGAACATTATCACATAACGAAAAACTGTCTGGGATATGTTTATCTTTTCCTGCAATTTTTGTTTTCGTTTCCTTTATAAATTCACTGCTTCGTTTCTTATTTCCTGTAATGTGACAGAGAGGTCTCGAATTGTACTGCATAATGATGTTCTAATATCTCCCTCATATAGTAAAGCTGCAATTACGGAATCTTCTAATGGCTCCGTGTTCTTTTATACTAGTCTCGAAAGGCCGTCTGCATGCCCGATTTTGTTTGATGGAAGATACTGTAATTTGAAGTTATAATTTGATAGAATCGTCCCCCATCTTCGTAATCTATTAGCAGAGTAGACCGATTTTTTATCCAAATATTGTCAGTAACGGCTTGTGTACTATCTGTAAGATAAAGAATCTGCGTAAATATATCTGTTGAATTTCGTAACCACAAATATAATCTCCAACGCTACCTTTTCGATTTGCGAGTAATTTTTTTTGGCTGGCAGTAACGTTCTCGACGCATGTGCAATGGGTTTTAGTGTCCCATCCGGTATTTCATGAAGTATATATGCCCCAACACCATAGGAACTCGCGTCAGTGGCCACTGTCATATCCAATTTTGGATCATAATGCGTCAAAAATAAATCTGCTGTTAGAGTCTTAATGATTTTGTCGAAAGATTTCTGACATTCGAATGACCTTTCCCAAACTTTTTCCTTCTTCAACAGTTCGTTTAAGGCAGCGTGTAATTTGTGCATGTTAGGTATAAACTCTTGATAACAATTTACTAAGCCCAAAAACCACTGTAACTCGGTTTTATCTTTTGGAGCCGGCATGTTTTTTATTGCCGTGGCTCTTTCTGGTTCTGGTCTTCTTCCTTCTTTGTCAATAATATGGCTTAGGTATTTTATCTCCTTCATAAAAAAATCACATTTATTATTCTTTACCTGAAAGCCGTATTTTTGTGTCCGCGTTAAGACCTCTTGAACGTGTTCCCAGTGTTGTTCAATATTTTTGCTATTTATTAAGATGTCATCAAAGTATGCGATCGTGAAATCCAGTCCGCCTAGCACAGTGTCCATTATTTGCTAAAATATCACCAGCGCGATCTCGATCCCGAGTGCTAATCTCTGGAACTTATATAATCCTCTAAGATTGTTTATGCACAACAACCTCGAGCTTTCCTCGGCTCCTGGTATTTGTAGGTATGCTTCGCTCAAGTCTATCTTTGAGAAAATTTTCCTCCGTTCAACTTTGTGAATACTTCCTCTGGACTAGGGAGAGGATTAGTGATAATCTTTAATCCCTGCATTTAATCCTTTCGAGAAGTCAGCGCAAACTCGTATCTCTCCCGATTTCTTTTTCACGTAAACGATAGGTGCGGCCCATTGACTATATTCTACCTTTGCTAATATACCGGTTTCCATGAGTATATCCAACTGTTTGTCTGTCTTTTCTAATGATGCAAAAGGTACATTTCTTTTCCTCTTGAAAATGGGTTGTACATTTTCTTTTAGTTCGATTTTGGCCGCCAATTTTTTATACCTCCCAAGGCCGACTGAAAATATGTCGGGGAAAACTCTTCTTTAATTTCTTCTTCAATTTCTCGGTCGATAAACTTTCCACTTTTTGACAGAACGTATTTATCGGTAAATCCCAGAGGTCAAATTTCTGCATTCAGTCAATTCCGAATAAATTTTCCGTATTTTTTTAGAACAAACATGTTTAATTTCTTGTTCATCCAGTTGAACGTCACATTTGTGATAATCTCCCCATTAAATTTGATTTTTCTTCCTGTTACCGACCTGGCTATTTTATCTCTTCTCAACATAGTCGGTTTGCTTAATTTCTTCTATGTCTGTAGGCTAATAATGGTTAAATCGGATCCAGAATCCAATTGTAATCTGATTTTTTGTTTAACATTTCCACTTGTACGTATTTTCGTATATTTATCCTGTCCGTTGGGTCAGTTATAGTGGCTCTCACTCGGCTTTTGTTTTCTTTTATTGTTCTACAGTGCGAACTTTTATGTCCCACTTTATTGCACAACAGACAAGTGTTATAGCGGTAAGAACAATCTTTGTACCAATACAAAGTTTCACAGCGATAACATGGACTGGGTGGTGGTTTCTTCTGAGGTTTCATTTGACTTTTTGTAGTAAAGTAATTGGTTTGTTTTGGGATTTTTGTGGTACTTTCCGTGTGTTAGCGACGCCAAACTCTTCGAGATCTTTCGAGTCCTTTTTTACGCTCATACATCTCTGACAGTCCTCAGCTAATTTTTGTAGAGTCAATTCTGGTTCACTCTCAAGTTTTATAAAAATCTTTCGTCTGATCTCCGCGTCTTTAGTCGAAACTAATAATTTCGCTAAGAGTTTCACGGCTTCTCCGAACGTCAACTCATTCGTTTTCCTCGGTAGGATGTGGTCTACCAATTTAGTGTGTTCGCTTGACCCTAGTTTCCTAAGTAGTAGACGCACTTTTTTCGTCTACTTTTTGGCCTACTTCAAATTAGGACTTTTAATTTTAATGGTTCAAAAATGACCAGTAAAATGGTTGGCCTTCACGCATATTCATCTCATCAAATCTGACCCTTCTTGAAAATATTTTGGACACTCCTGATTATATGAACGAATATAACTATAACGAATATATAAAAGTTTTACTACATGAAAGATTATAACAGAATGTTCAAAATTATTCATCATCTTACTCTGACATGTCCCAATTATGGCCCGCAGTTTAATTTCCTATGACTCCTATCCTCTGTCATTGAATATATCACTTACAGCTCTACTTAGTATTGTCAATCAGATTATGTAAAGTAAACACCAATCGAAGAGACTCTCACGCGTGTTATATCTTGTGCTTCAAATACACTACTTTTGAATCAGACTTGGCTCACTTACTGCAATCCAGATCTCAGTATTAAACTTTCAATTAATTTTAATAGTTCAAAAAATGACCAGTAAAATGGTTGACCTTCACGTATATTCATTTCATCAAATCTGACTCTTCTTGAAAATATTTTGGACACCTCTGACTGTATGAATGAATATAACGGAGTCGTAGCTGAGATTCAACGTTTTACTTCATAAGTGAATACAGCAACGTAGTAAACCCGGTTCCACATTTTACTGCATAAAGAAATATTACCAGTTTTTAGCATTGGTTCAGTCTTTTAACTCATGGTTATACAAAGGTCATTCAATAAATAAGGTGAATTCTTCTAATACAGGTACAAGCTTACTTTTTTTCAACGTAGTCTCTCAGCAGTGTCACACACTATTCCCATCTGTGCACAAGGTTTCGTATTCCCTTAGCGTAAAAATCTTCGGACTGATGTCTCAGCCAATCTCTCACAGCACTTTTGACTTCATCGTCACTTTCAAACTTCTTTAAATAATTTAGCCCACTTGTAGACATTTTTTGGCTGAAACATGTGGTACTATACACAGTTGACATTCTCTTTTGAATTTCAACTGGTTTGCACTCTTCAGCAACTAAAAACTTGATATAATTGACCTCTGTTCAATGCTGGAGCATGCTTCTTGGTCGGCCATTTTTGTTAATATCCAAAACTGTCAAAGTTATTTTCAATCTGTAAAGAAATTAAATCCCTCTGAAAAAGAAGTAAACGATTTAAAAAAAAAAGTAAGCTTCCATCTGTATTAAAAGTCCTTATACCGAGAAATTCACTTTATTTATTGAATGACCCTCGTAGAAGTTCTTATACCGAGAAATTCACCTTATCTGTTGAATGACCCTCGTATATAACAACTTGTCAACATAAATTAAATATTCTATTTCATGAAGGAATATAGCAGTGATGGTAAAACACGTTGAACATTTTGCTAATATACATTAATAGATATAAATATATGGTAACACTAATTCAACATTTCACCGCAGGAATGGATATAGCATCGAGATGACACTGCTTCATCATTTTAGAACATGAAAGTATATGTTGTCGTCGTTGGTTTTTATCTTGTATCCAAGAATTTAATTTACTCTTATATGACGATGACGTTGATGACTAAGTAATTCTTGCATGAACGAACTGATGGCATTGACTACATAACGATGTCAGCTGCACATGTCAACGTGGTGTAATGGTTGTCTCGCTAGATCTGTGACAATTGAGTAGGAAGTTCGGTCTTCACTTCTGTCCTTGTGTGACATCTAAGATGCGCTTAGAAAATAACCATAATAGTGTCAGTTGAGGACGTGATCGATTTTACCGAGACTTTTTTCTTTTGTTGTTTGACGTCTTCATTTTCTCTTCTAGATTTTTAAGATTTTAGTTTGATAATAATAGAACATCAGTTGATATGTTCCTGTGTTAGTATTTCAAAGAATTTGGGTTCATATCCAGTGGCTTTCTCTATTGTTCCTAGTTGGTCTGTGCATCTTCGAAGTGGGCAACCCCGTGTTTATTGTCCTGAAGTAAGCTCACTGAATAAGACTTGACGTGGAATCCTTGACTTTTTCATTCATGCGACATGTTCAGACCATCAAAGACGGTGTTTAATGATCAGCGATTTGATGCTTTGATTTGTGGCTCTTTCCAGGCTTATTGAGTCACGTAGACATTTAAGCTTATATAACAGTGTAGTGAATCTGATTCATAGTTTATATATATATATATATATTTTTTTTAATCATCTCACCCCAAGCAAGGCATTCCACTGCCACTATTGCGCATGGGGCTACATAGGGGAAGGTAAAGAGAAGGAGTGGATAGACATAGGGAATGTCAGGAGGAAGGTGACAGATAAGTAAGGATAGCGAGGATGAGGGTTGGGCAGATGGGAAGATTGTTTGATAGAATGGCAGCAGGTTAGTGTGTTAGGAGGTGTCTATTGACCTTACATTTAAACTCCTGGAGATTGTAGCCGTCGGGGAAGCAATCGTTTGGAAGAGAATTCCACAGTCGGGAAGTGCGAGGAAAGAAACTGTTGGAGTAGAAATTACGCCTGCATTTTATCGGTTTCACTGTAAAAGGGTGGGATCTAGTTGCTAATCTAGTATCTCGCTCAAATTCGTATTTAGGGGGCACTAGTGATCTAAGTTCATCGGAGCAGAAGCCGTGAAAGTATTTATAGAAGAGACACAGGGAAGCCACGTCACGCCGGTGGGAGAGAGACTGCAGGCGGTCTACCAAGTCGGTATCTATCACATTACAGACCCTCCTCTGAACCTTATCGAGAAGCTCGAGGAGAACAGCAGGGGCACCCGACCAGATATGGCAGCAGTATTCAATGCACGGGCGGATGGTAGATTTGTAAATGTGCAGGATAGATTTAGACGGAAAAAACTTCCGGGCCCTACACAGAGAACCGACTTTCATAGCAGCGGATTTAGCAATGGATTCGATATAGTCATTCTATTTGAAGTCCGCTGAAAGGAGGCGCAGTGTTTTACTCTCTGGGAGGCAAGCCTGGTCCATGGTAATGGGAGGTAGGTGAGATTGTCGATGATGGTTAATTGAGAGTAGCTTCGTTTTAGAAGCATTAAAATTTACTAACCATTTTTTACCCCAGTCCAATATGGATTGGAGGTCTTTTTCAATCTCAGCTGCGAGGTTAGCTTTGACGCCTACACCAGATTTTTGTAGGAGGCGAGAGTAAACTGTGGTGTCGTCGGCGTACAAACCTATTTGGGCTCTTATGGAATCAGGGAGATCATTAATGTATATCAGGAAGAGTGTAGGACCTAAGATGGAGCCTTGGGGGACACCTGCGTTTGTATGGTAGTTCTGAGAGGCATGTCCGTTTAATACCACCTTCATTGTGCGGTTAGAGAGGAATGACTGGATTAGTTCAAACAAATGTCCAGTTATACCATAGCTCCGCAGTTTACATAGAAGGCCAGCATGCCAAACTCTGTCGAACGCCTTAGATATATCCAATGCAACGGTTCGGGCTTCGCCATTCCTGTCGAGTGCCTGGTATATGTACTCGGTGATGGTCGTTAACATATCAGCAGTAGACCTGGTGAAGCGGAAACCATATTGCTTGTCCGAGAGGAGCCTGTGTGCTGTGAGATGCTGAACCACCTCGGCGTTGATAATGGCTTCGAACACTTTGCCAAAGATCGGAAGAAGGCTGATAGGGCGGTAATTTGCAGGGTCAGAGGGTTCTCCAGTGTTTTTAAATATAGGAACTACAGAGGAAGATTTCCAACAGGCAGGAAAGCAGGAAGCAGATAGGCAGAGATTGTAGAGCTTAGAAAGGACAGAGGAGATTTCAGAGGCACATTTCTTTAAGACTATGGTTGGGATTCCGTCCCCACCGCTCGCTTTGTGAGGGTCAAGTTTTAAGATTATCTTAGAGACAAGCGAAGGTGTAATGTGGACATCATTCAGTTGTGCCTCGGTTCTAGGTGAGAAGTCGGGTGCCAAAACTCCAAACGAGTCCAGACTCGAATTGTTCGAGAATCTGCGGGCAAAGCATTCAGCCTTATCTGCTGGGGAGGTGAGGACCTCAAATTTGTTGATTAGCGGGGGTATTGTGGACTTGCTCTTGTTAAGTACTCTTTTGCAGAGTCGCCAGTAGTCTTTAGAGCCGAATTTAGAGCATGCTATGCGTTGCTTCATTCTGGCAGCAAACAACATCTTAGCTTCGTTAAGTATCCTTTTACACTTATTACGAGCTGAAGTGAAAAGGCGCCTGTTTTGGTCCGACGCGTAGTTACGATAGAGTCGGAAGAAATGATTCCGGTGGGCAATGGCAGCCGAGCAAGCGGGTGAGAACCATGGAGACGAATGAGATTTAAGCTGGAATTTCCTAGCAGGGATGAAGGCATCGATGCCAGCCTTAACCCAGGAGGAGACCTCGGATGCACATTCTTCGATGGGAAGACTAAAGACGTTGTTCCAAGGGATGTCACAGAGGAAGTCTCGGAACGAATCCCAGTCTGCTCTTTGATAGCAGTAGGATATTCTACTTGTCTGGGTTTCATGGGTCGGGCGGGAGTGGAGTGAAATATTGACGAACACTACAGTGTGGTCAGAGTTTCCGAGTGGGCAGAGTTGTCTGGTAGTGCAAGAGTCTGGGATGGAAGTGAAGCAGAGGTCTAAAAGTGAGTCCCTTCCGTTAGGGTTGTCGGAGAAACGCGTGGGGAAGTCCACTACTTGCGTAAGGGATTGGGTGATTGAAAAGTTCATGGTGTGGACACCAGCAGGGTCAGTGACAGCGTTCTTCAGCCACTTGGTGTGGTGGGCGTTAAAGTCACCAAACACGAATACATGGGCAGAGGGATGGGAAGAAATGGCTTTGTCAATATTGTCAGAAATGATGTCAAGTAACGAACAGTCAGGGGAGGAAGGAGAGCGGTAGAGAAAGAAGAGATAGCTAATCGAGCTGAGAAGTGAGAGGCGGAAGCACATGAAAGAATGATCTGGGGCTTCAAATGATGACACCCTAGCTAAGGGAAGGTGTTCACTGACATAGACACCAAGCCCATGCATATTGGAGATCATTGGAGAACATTGGAGTCCTTCCTGAAGAGGGGAAGGTAGCCAGGAACGTAGAACTCAGATGAGGGGATAGAAGGGTTAAGATTAGTTTCACATAAGGCTAATATATCAGGTGAGTTATTATGGAGGAAAGAATCTACGCTGGGGAAGTTGGTGCGGATGCCGCGTATGTTAGTAAAAGAGATGCAGACAGGTTTGGGCGTTTTCAAATGAGCTGGTTTAGTTTTGCTGTTATGTTTGCTTTTTTCCATAGTGATTCAGTTAAGGAGAGGTCTTAGAATAGAATCAGTCGGTCAATTATTTGCAACTTGTGAAGGATGGAGACTGGCGCGGCCTACAACATAATGTGGCCTCGTGGTTGCCCACCGAACGTTATGGCACTACAAGAACCCCGGTATTATTCAACTGTTGATTAGAGCAGCCTCTCAAGACGCTACGCAAGAGGTCGGGCTCCTAACTACCAGTCGGAAGCAGCAACCAGGAAACTGCCAACCCGGTACCCTCAGAATGTAAAGACGTTGCCACCATACTCAGTAACTGCAAAGAGCTTCCAGCTGAACTAACACTAAGACCGGAGAAGGGGGATGAACCGGGAACCCCTTCCTAAACAAGAAACAAGGCGATCATCTCTAAACTCATTCAAAAGAAGGGGGTGGAGTGTGAAACCGGGCGATAGTAGGAACTATCTACTCCAATTAAAAAAAAAGTGACTGAGGTTTACAAAGTTTTAACTTAGTTAAAGTCAAAAATAACCTTGAATTGCAAAATAATTTACACAAACTAAGTGACAAAAAAAAAATCAAAGACAAACAAAAAAACGAAAAGAAAATAATTTCCAAAAATTACAGAAAAACAGACTGAAAAATGGACTGAATCCCGGTTGACTTACCACAAGCAGGTAACACTGTAAAGTTGATTTAATTCAATTTCTGAAGACAAAAATAGAAATTAAACCGTTTTTTACAGAATATGGTCGAGTTATGCTGCTTGCGTTCGCTGGCCAACCGTTACGAATTCAATCTCTCGAAGACAGAAATTTAAATCTTCTACAAGACAAAACTAATGGAAATAATTGAACCGTGATACTATTTATCTTAAGTCAAAAATAACCTTGAATTGCAAAATAATTTACACAAACTAAGTGACAAAAAAAAAAAGAAATTAAATCAAAGACGAAGAAAAAACGAAAAAAAAAATAATTTCCAAAAATTACAGCAAAACAGACTGAAAAATGGACTGAGGCCCGGTTGACTTATCACAAGCAGCTAACACTGTGAAGTTGATTTAATTAAATTTCTGAAGACAAAAATAGAAACTTAACCGTTTTTTACAGAATATAGTCGAGTTATGCTGCTTGCGTTCGCCGGCCAACCGTTACGAATTCAATCTCTCTCTCTCTCTCTCTCTCTCTCTCTATATATATATATATATATATATATATATTTATATATATATATATATATATATATATATATAATTATTTGTCCTTATACACGCTCAATAGCCAGTGTGATCTAATTCATTAGTGAATGAGCGATGCGTACATGCCAGAGTAGCTACTGTTTTTCAAAGTCTCCCATTCTTCCAGAGTGCTCAATCAGGGTGTGAGAGCGTAAATAGTCATCCGCAGACAGATCTGTTTCGCTGTATCACAGCTCATCAGTACGGTTAGGCTCCGATTGAAACCCGACCGAAGTGGCGTCAGTCGGCGGTTCTACCGCTGGGCCATGGGCGCACGGTAGAAGAAGGCAGACTTTTTAGCATGTATATTGTCCTTATACATATATATATGTGCCATTCGGCAGGATGACACACATGATACTGCCAAATGACACACATGATGACACACATGATCCTGCCGAAAGACACACATTTTCGCAATAAAAGTTTATCGTAATTAATCATGCCAGTAGATATAAATATATAATACTGTTTAATTAAAAAGAGAATATCTACTTAAATATGAGTATCAATCAAAAATAATGTTCAAACAAATCATTTCAAATTGTCGGTTGTTTATAACCAAGTTTCGTTAATCATCGTTAATTTCCGTAATATATATATATATATATATATAATGTTTCCACCCCAAGCAAGCCATCACAGCCACTGGTTCGTAGGGGTTACCCAACAGGAGAGTTAAGAGAAAGAGAAACAGGTCACAATGGTTGTCGGATAATGGCTAAGAGAATTATGAGATCATTGGTGTGAAGAGAGCTGCGTGAAAGTAGAGTGGAAAGGGAGAACAAGATACAAGAATTGTCGGGGAAAGGACGCGAATAGTCACATAGTAATTTCGCTTGATATTGCATATTTAATGAAAGATTTGATGGTGAAAGAGCTGCAAGAGTTGGTTGGAAGTGAAAGAAAACCAGAGTAGAGGAAAATGGCGATGGCGTGAATTTGTTTAAGATTGATTTCACCTTTCCAGGAAGTCGAGAACACTGAGATGAACAGCAGGGGCGCCTGACCATATATGGCAGCAGTACTCCATGCACGGACGAATGGTTGATTTGTATATATGCAGGATGGATTCAGGCAGGAAACACATACTGGCATGACACAGTGACCCAACCTTCTTAGCAGTGGATTTAGCTATGGACTCAATGTAGTGGTTCCATTTGAGATCAGAAGAGAGGGTTAGGCCGAGGAAGCGCAGTGTATTGCTCTCAGGGAGACTCGCTTGGTCCATGCTTATGGGAGGCAGGAGAGGTTGCGTGTGATGATTGACAGACAACTGCTTGGTCTTAGACGCATTGAAATTGACAAGCCATTTCTTGCCTTAATTCAACACAGAGTGTAAATCCCGTTCAAGGTCAGCAGCGAGGCAGCGAGATTATGTTTGTCTACCACGACGGGTTTTTACTGATGCGGGAGTAAATTGTGGTGTCATCTGCGTAGAAGCCTACTAGGCTCTTGATCTCATCTGGGAGGTCATTTGGTTTCTTGACCTTCCTCTACGGCACATGTGGAATGAGACATGCAAAATCTAGTTACGAAACAGTAGCGGACTGCCGCTGAATGGGGTTATAATTTCGAGTGACGCCTTCTGTAGCATGTCCATGATGCGTAGCCCTCTTCGTCCGTTGGTCAAAGCGTTGAGATATGTTGTAATCATCATGCGCTTCTTCCACTTTTGGAGACTTTAGTGTTAGTTGCTCTAAGTCTGAGTCCTAGTTTTCAATCTTGCCGCTCAAGTTGGCCCTACCAGAGGTTTAGAAACCCCGACGGCATCCCTCTCAAATAATTGAACCAACTCCTTCCCCACGACAAGGAGCGACTATCAGAGGTTGCTTCTTTTTGGAGGGATATAGCAATGATATTACCTGTTCAATTTACATGAAATATAATTGTCTAGTCAAACTGATTCACTATTTTGCTGCTTGAAAATGTATAATTATTTGGCCAAACTAATTCTGCGATTTACATCATATGAGCCGTGTCAAACTAATTCACTGCATTACTGCAGAATTGTATATAAACGTGAGGTCAAGCTGACTCACTATTTTACCACATGAATGTATATAACTGCGTAATTATATTGAATGAAATATAATAACTGCGTGGTCAAACTAACTCACCATGTTGATATTAAATTCATTAAGGAAGGCACCGTAGTTTCTTTTTTTAAATTTTATTTTTATTCTTATTTTCCCAAGTACTTTCAATTTCAGCTGAAATCATCTTCAGGGATGAACTGCTAAAACAAAACCTTAATGTAATCGATATTTGTGATCTTTTCTGTAAGCACACATGAACGCACTTTGTTATAATTTATTTAATTTTAATTGAAGCTGTGCCTTTTTTTTACGTATTTCATTTTGTCTAAGAAAGTAACATTAATGTGTATAGTTATAATCTATTTGATTTTGTTCAAAAGTATTTTTTTATGTAGGTAGAAAGTTGATAGTAATAGCAGAACACGAATCTCCAGACAACAAACGCCATCGTTAAATGTATTGTGATACTGGGATCACGTGACTATAGATATTTAGTATATAAAGAACTCAGGCAGAATTTTCATTGTCGGACTCTCTGCCATTTCTATTGTAATGATTTCTCGCTCTTTCCACCAGAGAAATGTCCTTGTTTCTTTGTCTCCTTGCTTCAAGCTTCAAAAATTTAAATGCAACGTCAATTGCAATCTTCTGTTTTCTTGAATAGCGTTTATCTTTTTCCTTTCCTCAACCCTCCATTTTCTCAATCTTCTCTTTCATCTTAATTCCCTTTTTACTCACCATTTTACCACATGAAAGTATATAACTGCGTATTTATATTGAACTAACAGTGTAGCCCGGCGTTGCTCGGGCGTAATGAAAGCTTTAAAACTAGTCCTTGGTCAGCTCAGACTCTTTGGACGTTAGCACGAAAGACTAAAATGTAATATTTGTTTCCAGTTAAAGAAAAACCGTAAACTGAAAGAAAAATAAATGGATGTAAGTCAAATTTTGATTTCCTGATATCAATATCAAATAAGCATTTTTCGTCGTAAACTGAATTTTGATTGCTAAGTAAGTCCTCTGAGTAAATGGTATCTTGGCTGAGACTAAGAACTACAATTATACCTACTTAGAGCCAAACCCGAAGCAAAAACTAAAATAAAAGGGCTGAAAAAAATACAGACATACAGGCAGAGAAACAGACACACACACACACAAACATCTTGCCTTTTCGATAATATATATATATATATATATTATCGATTTTCTGCACTATTGTAAGAACTGCAACCTTGAAACTTCTGAATATCGTTTCTTATGTCTTTGTCTATGAGTGTATCAAATTTAATTAAAATCGGACCACTGCTTCGATAATCCGATTTTTTTGATTATAGATTTTCGATATTTATCGGGGGTACCTCGACACAAAACCTAGCTACGAACACTCGCAGAAGCTTATAGTACAACTGTGTAAATTTTCAAGAATATCGGTTCAGCCATTTCGGAGTCTATAGGTAACGGACACACACACACACACACACACACACAGACAAAGTTCCATTTAAAAATAAGTTTAGATTTAGATGAAAGTATATCACTGCGTGGTCAAAATATATAACTGCGGAGCGTAGTCTGTCGGACTCTTTGCCCTCGGGCAGAGAGTCCGACAAACTAGACTCCGCCGAAATTCAGAGTCTCGTCTGGTGAAAAATAGACAATAAATTTTTGCCCTAGCTTAAGGGCTCGGATTTTCTACTTTTAATGACTTTGTATCACATCTACTACCTCCCCACTTGGGCATCCGCCCTAGTGGGGGGGGGGGGTAGTAGATATTGTTGTGTCTTGTGCATTATTCTGGTGTTATGCGTCATTGAAGTGATTGTTTTTTGAGCGAATTACTCGAGAGAATTTTTTCAAGAGCATTGTTGTGTATCATTCGAAGGATTTGTTTAGTATCCTGACTTTACGCGAAGATACCGTAATATTATAACTTGCTAATAGCGAGTTACCAAAGGTTCCCTTCAGAATAACGTTATAAAACATTTCTAAACATTTTTCTAAAAAAACATTGCTATTATAAACATTGTTGCTATAGTCATAACAAATCTTATTTATATAGAGAACTCTAAGAATTTTTTAAAAATTTCTATTTTCATGGTGTAGTATACTTGTGTTATCAAGTACTTTTCTGTATTGTAAATGTGGACAGGAATGTTTCATTAAGAGTTGGGCGATAAAGCTTGCAACCGTTATATGGTGTGTAAGCCGTCTTGATAATGCCGTTGTAGTGAAGACTACATATGTATGAACAGCTTTGTCAAAGATACAATCTCCTAAAGGACATCTATAATTTTTGTTTTCTGCAATTAATCGAACGTTTTTCTTTGAGAAATTTTCCTTGCTTTAGTTTTTCGGTGTTACATTTTTATGTTCTACATCTCTACACATGTACTACTTTAAATTCGTCTCAGAGATATAAACTTCCCCATCTGAAACATGGATTAATTTTTCTTTGGTTTCTTGAGTTTGCATTCATTTTTTTATCAATTTTCTTCTGTATCACGTCCCAGATGTAGGACCCTGACATTCGACCGATATTTTCTGTAGTGTTAGTTTTTTATTCTGTTCCAGTTTTGTTAGAATTCTAGCACGCTTTTTTTATCTGTTAACCCTAGAACAAAAATTAACCCTAAAACAAAAACAATTCTTTAAGCATATCCTCGTTTAATGCAAATCTTTCACACACCTTGTTAACGATTCCTGCATATATACCAAATTTATAGTCTTTTTTTTTTCGTCAGATATATACACTTCCAACAAGTATTGAAAAACGATATTTTATCAGTACAACTTTTAGTTAAGAAATTTATCGTTTTTCAAAGCAAATTGCTCCTGATTTTTTAAAATATCATTTCATCCCAGTGCGCAGTGGGTTACAGGGAATTAAGATGAAAGAGAAGATTGAGAAAATGGAAGATTGAGAAAAGGAAAAAGATAAACGCTATTCAAGAAAACAGAAAATTGCTGTTGACGTTGCCTTTAAATTTTTGAAGCTTGTAGACAAGGAAACAAGAAAATTTATCTGGTGGAAAGAGCAAGAAGAAAAAAACGCAATTCCAATAGAAGTGGCGATTGTATTCAGCTATTTCAATACTAAAATGGTGGAACCTAAAATCCAATCTAGTAGCACCCGTAAATATATTTATGTATTCGGGTCGTTAAATCAGTTGCCATTAAAATATTTGTAGAAAAGATAAAGGGAAGCCACGTCATATTCATGAGAAATTGACTGAAATCGAAATACCTGGTAAGAATTGAATAACTTACAGATCATTCTTTGTAAGGAGGGGATTATGTTGAAAAAGAATTTGTTTTTTCTAAAGTTGTTCATATTTTTACCAATTGGTTGATCATTTTTTAAAGGATTTGAATAAAAAAGTGAAAATATTGAATTTGATTTTTAAAGCTGATTTTATGTAGCGGCTTTCTTTTAAGTTGATTTCTGTTTAACTGGAAATTGTTGTATTTTCTGGATAAAATAAATCCTTTTTTATCATTAAAGTGATCGATAGAGTACGTGGTGACAGTGAGAGATTAACAAATAAAGAAGAATTAAGAAAACAAGAGAGAGGAAGATAGAAAAACTGAGTGCAATGGACAGTCAGAAATATACATCTTAGAGGGGTGATGGATATTTGATGAGCGTTGTGGTGCAGTGGATATCGGTTTAGAACAAGAAATCGGCAAGCCAAGTTCGAATTCCAGTTGAAATCCTTCCATTCACTTACGCACATATACCCTTGGGAAAAGTATTTTTCCGTCTCTTCCCTCCAGTTATGGGTTAAATAACATGCCATGGCAATCTACTGCGGGATAATGTTCTGCCCAGTCAGTCATGTCTCTTTCGAGACATGATCGCCCAATCGTGTATTACGTATGGCACTCATCTGACTGCTCTTAAAGGGAGATGAACAAGCGGAGATAGAGAATGAAAACGCTAACAAAAATAGAGATTAACTGAGATAGAAAGAAATTTTAATCCCATAATTTGTGCATATTTTAAAGCTTTGTAATAATTGTACAAATTATAAAGACTGTTATGTTCTATCATTAGTCCCTATAATAAAGCGCATTCATTAGGCCCGAGTATGTGGCCTTATAATATTTTACCTATTATAAACCACAACAAATTTAAGCTATATTAACAAGACCTATGATCAGGTACTATTAGAAAGCTCTACAATTTTAGGCCCTATCATGAGACTCTTTACTAAATCCGCATGATTAGAACTTGTAAGATTGCCTTATGATTATACTGCATTATAAAACCCTATGCTTAGCACTATTATTAAGTCATAATCATGTGATTTTAAAATACGGTTTATTCATATGCTTTATTATAGAGCCTATTCTTGAGACCTGAAACTGTAGATCCCTGTAAACAAGCCCAATTTTCAAACCTTAATTTCAAGCCCATTGATTAGGGCCTATTATAAAACCCTATAATGAACAATTATTAAATACTATAATTAATCCCTTTTATAAAACCCAATGAATAGATGGAAGCAATTCTGGAACTTCTTTTATGGGAGCGAGCAGCTGCCTCGTCAGAGTCTTTTGGATTTCCTTGCTGTCGTGAAATCGTGTTCCTTTCCTTTTGTGAAATGTCTGCCAAAACCATAACAGATACCAATTTATGGGGCATTTCCAGCGAGAGCAGGAACTGACTGACGACTTGTTGAAAGAACACGATCATTTTGATCATAAAAAGTTTGCATAGCAGTTTCTTGTGAAGATTGCATAGAAGTTTCTGTGAAGATTATATTTTGTAGCGTGACATCAAGAATCCGTTTCAGTAACACACTTTTTATTGTGGTTTATGAAAGAAGCTATCTCTTGGTTATCTTGTGGGATGACACCCCCAGATCACGTCGATACAGCCTGTGCATAGTTCTCTCCCACAGTCCAGTCTCCTCAGTCAATTTTATCAGTGGTCTTCTTGCATTACGATTGTCTCACGTATCTAATAAGTTTTGGCGTTCTAAAATGCGAGGACGCCCTGATCTCGTTCTATCTTTGATAGAGGAAGTCACGTTCTATCGACCGATTTTACATTTGATAAGGATTCTATTAATTCTAAGTTGTTTTGCAACTTTAAAAATCTCAGGTGGAATCAGTCTCTTTTCATGTTCCTCAATTATATACTTTCTATAAATTTCTGTAGTGATTGTTGCTAATAAATGCTAAACCAGTTTGAAAAAACAAATATTATATAATGTTCGGTGAGTTGATACACGCACAACAACGTATACGTATACCATAAACAACAATATAATGATTTTTTGTAGCAGTATTTATGCCATACACTATATATTTGAAGGCAACTCATTGTTTAATTTTTCTCATTCTAACGAAATACATGATTCAAAAGAAGTCATTCAATAAAATATGTAATTATTTAAGAAACAAACGGATAACTAACTGCACCAAAATATCGCAACTTGACCAAAAGAGCTGTGAGTTCAATACCAGGCTACAGCAGTAGTGAACAAATAACTTAGAAAGTTGAGTTAAAGGGAGATAACTACATTGCACATGGAATGAGAATTATATACCTCAGTGATCGAAATAAAAGATTCGGTTCAAAATTTCTAGCACCTGAAGAAGCCCGGAGCGTAAAACGGTAGAAACGTCATAAACATGGCAATAAGGATGAGGACAACAGTCTGAAAAGTGTAAATAATGTAAATACTATCTCGTATCAGAATTATAAACAAATACCGCAACTGCTGTTTAGAAGCATCTAGTATACATCAATCCGCTATTTTTAAAGTTTGCTATGAGAGGGAAGCAGTATTTTCTTAAAAACTGCCAAGTTAGGTGGTTACTAGTGTGAAGTTTTTCAATTGCCAACTCATATAATTCATTCTGTATCAAGCATAGTGACATGCCAGTGACGATAATTTTTAACACCCGTAGATCAATCACGAAAAGACTGGCTGATATTAAATACATCTAAAACTTAAGTAGTAACATTTTTCACCACCGAGAAGACCCTAAACCTGGACGAATATAAATGAGGAGCCATACCGTCAAAGAAGCTTTTTTGCCTCGAACGGCTACCGGGTCCAATGCTCACTCTAGACTTCGAGTTGAACACATATCTTGGTGCGACCGTAAAAGAATCTGGTATAAGGAACAGTTACTTGTATCACTCCAGAAAATGCTTAGCTCCTGCTGTCATATAAAAATCTTTACAAGAGTCAGATGTCTGACCAAGAATAGATTATTGCTGCCATACCTGAGCTGGCGCTGCCCAATCTTCATCGACATCGACAGAGTTCCAAAAGCGCTTACCCGGTCTGGTTGGTAATGAATTATTCTCCATCTGCAACCGTTGTCACAGGGACGAAACACTGCTAGTCTCTCACTACTATATCGCTATTACTAATGTTCGGACGAGCAACATTCCTTAGTTCCACCAGTTCACACCTTCACTGCTAAGACCCACCACGCCTTGTTTACGCTTTCAAACCATCTCCATTCTTTTTGCTGTTCCTTTGATAAAAACAGGTTCTACTCAAACATATTCTTCCCCAGAACTGTTACTTCGTGGAACAAACTCCCGAGGAAATGCTTCCCTGACAACTACAAATTTGGTCACTTTAAGTCTAGGGTCAACAGAAATCTATCCTATTCATCTTCGTAGTACTCAATTGCTTCCCACTTACTTAAAACCACACTCGGAAACACTCTACCTTGAGTGATCCTTGGTGAACTAACAGTAAAAAATATCAGAAAATGAAAGAGAAGATAGCAGTATCATTGATACTTTTCTCCAAAAGTCTTAATAAGAACTGAATATAAGAACTTCCGAAGTTCGAACTCAGTTCGAAGTTTCTATTTTTCAAAATAACCGTTACACCACTTCACATATCGTAGACAAGACGAAAGAATGTTATGAAATATAGTTTCGACACACTGTGAAGAACTCATCAGTAGACAGAGAGGATATTTAGAAAATAACAACGACGGAGATACTCGTCCAAATATAACGTGGAACGCTGTAATATCAGTCAGGTAATTGCTCTACGTGATACGCGCTTGTGCATGTCTCGAAAGTGACATGACTGACAAGGCAGAAGATTTTCCAGTGGGTTGTCATTATTTTTGGCGGTATACCGGTTGCCAAACAAGGCTATAGAATCCAGTCTGTCCTGTTATTCAACCTATAGCTGGATGGAGAAAAATGATACCTTTCCGTAAGTAAATGAAACGAACTTGACTGGAATTTGAACTCGGCTCTCTGATGTCTCATTCCGAGCCAATATCCATCACACTGCAATTCATCATCTATAATATGAAATGCAAAAAGAAAAAAAAAAGAATGACCGTTTATTTGAAAGGCAACATTTTTATTTCAAATGAGAATACAGAATACAATAAACAAAAACAAAATTGAAAAGTATGCAAAATTACAGAAAATAATGCAAATTATTTTATTTAGGAATAATGAATGAATGTTAGAATAAATTTATTCAGACTTTTTCAAAAAACAAAAAAATGAAAGAAGTCATGAAATAAATACGAAACGTACAACTTATTAAAAAGAGAAAACCTACAACCAGAAAATATTCGAAAGAATATTAGAAGAAATTTGCTTTGAATTCGTCTAGTTTGAATTTTTCAAAATCCCTCTAATTTTTAAATAAATAAACTCATTAAAAAAATCTCCATGCCTTAAACAAACAATCCTGGAATTAACATTAAACATATGTATATTACGAAATGTTACGGAAAGTTACGAAATGGTATTAACCAACATATTTATTTAAATAATGTTCAAACAAAATAATTTAATTATAAAAAATATGTAGGTTTGAAAACAGAATCATCAAAATATTCTTGCGGTTCTGTCATGTTTAGATTTTACAAGTACTTATATTTCTCCTGTATGGAGAGCTGGTCTCTGGAAGAAGACCCACTGGGCAGCCACAACTGCGGTATCGTTACACATATGAAAGCTGTGGGCATCAATACGGAGTTATGGGAGAGCGTAGCAGTCAACCGGTTCAAATGGAGAGGAACCCTTAAATCAAGGGAGGAGCAACCAACAGAAGTTGCCATGGAGAGGTGGGTTCGTAGGAAGCAAAATGCCTGCTCTAACAGACCAGAAACAAAACATAAATGCAGCCTCTGCAACAGGGACTGTCACTCCTGCATCGGTTTCTACAGTCACAGACGCCGATGCTCCAGCCAAGTAGACAACTAGGATGCTACCCATAGTCAACCCTGACCGACGGAGGCCTACTACTACTATATTTCTAATTATTATTTCGAATCACTCCGGATTTGGTGATAGGCTTCTCCGGATTTGGTGATAGGCTTCTCCGGATTTGGTGATAGGCTTCTCCGGATTTGGTGAGAGGTTTCTCCGGATTTGGTGAGAGGCTTCTCCGGATTTGGTGAGAGGCTTCTCCGGATTTGGTGAGAGGTTTCTCCGGATTTGGTGATAGGCTTCTCTTCCACAAACTTATTCTATGTTGAGATATCGCCTTTATAGAGCACGGTTTTGAGTTCATTATAATTTTTCATCCTTTGATCGGTTTTTGCTTCGTCTGTTTATTGATTTAACCCATAGCTAGGGGAAAATAAATTCATATCTTTTCGAAGACGCAACCAGAACTTGAAACCGGCACGCTACCCGCTTACTTGCACATTTATCTTACTTTAGTAGCCAATACCTCTTACCTACCATATATTCATACTATTTTTTTTTGTTTCCTGATAATACTACAAATCGTAAGTGATTCCAGTGCCCAGCGAGGTTTTCTCATAATCTTCAGGAAGACCAAGGTAATGGTAATTAACAGGGGCCGCACACACTTCTTGCTGGATAGAGTCGGTGGTGTACCTGGGCTCCACTATGCACACCCAGGGCAGCTCTAAGCTGAAGGTCAAGAGAAGGCTGGCAATAGCAAGAAGTGCTGCAAAAAAATGTAGGAAAACGTCTGGAATAATCTAAATATAAACATCAGTACTAAATTGAAATTACTACAAGCCACTGGCTTTTGCCATCGCCAGATACGGATGCGAGTCATGGCCACTGAGCCAGAGGGAAAGACACTGGATCGATGCTTTCAAGATGTGGACATATAGCAGAGACTTTAGAGCGCCATGGACAGCAAGACTCACTAATAAGTGGGTGATATATATCCTAAGAACAAGTTGCATATTGAGAGAGCGGATAGCACTAAGGAAGCTTCGTTACTTTGGACAAATTATAGGACGGAGCGGTTTCGATAAAGGTATTCAAATGGGCCAAACGGAGGTCAAGCGGCGCCAGGGACTCATGTCTTGAGTTGGGAATATTAAGAAATAGACTGTAATGATTATGGTTGAAGCTCTAAGGGGAGCATCAGATACACACAGATGCAGGGGAGTGGTAACCACAGCGGCAAAAAATTGCACTAACTGAATATATGACTGAATTATTACATTTTGGCCTTTGACCTCTTCAGCTTTTCTGTGGTAATTGTTGCATTTTAAATACCGAAACCTTGTCGGAAAACAATCCTTACACGTTATTTGAATTCTTATATTTTTACCCATACAGATGTAACAATCCAGGTCAACAAGAAATAAACCGTAGAATAGGCACTCACATCAAAGGATAATACGATTTAATTGCGACTTTGTCTTGCTTACCATCCACCCAAATTCAAAGCATAGTATTTCTCAGAGTTCTTTTTCGTTCAGACGACAGTAGAATAAATTTGGTTCAAAATCTAATGAGATTAACAAAATTGGGTTTTATGGAAAATGTTACTGGAAAATCTATAACAACTAAATTAGTGTATATATGATATTCAAAATGCAAATATTTTGCTGGCGACAGAATAAAATAAATTAACACAGTATGCAAAATTTGACCACGATTTTCCCAAAACAAATATTTTTTAATTATTAAATTAAATTAAATTTTAAGCAGAGGACTGCATGCTGAAATTGTGTTTGCCTTCAACCACAGCTCAGCATGAAAACATAGGAAAACCAATTTTGAAAGATTCAGTCGATACGTTTTTCATTTCCCTTTCGTATAAATTAATGCTCGAAGTTTTAAAATTTGTCATTTTCAAAAAATATTATGCGATCAAATTATTTCAATTAGTAGATAAGATTCATAAAGTTCACAGATAGATGTATAAATATTTTCTATTGAACACTTGATTCGTTAAGATCATTGGCAAACCTTCTCATCCTTTCCCGAAGGTCATCAAAGTCGCCCTCTCTTGTACTGTAGAAAAAGAAGGTTGGCTCTGCAAATGCTGCGGCAAACATTGCATCTATCTGTAGACAAATAGAAAAAATAATAACATCGTTTAATTCATCAAAAATACATCAATGCAGAAAGGCGCAGAAGGAGAAATAAAAAGGTTGACTACGTTATATCGCCTTGGTTTATCTCTTTACATATAAAACGTACCAGAGATTTGTCAGCATCTTCTTATAATTTATGACGGCTTTTAGCATTTCATGTGTCACCATGGACATAAATTCTTACAGTGTTCTTATAGTGTTTTAACCTTTAACAAGGTTAAAACACTAAATCAACATTTCCTGATGACGAGGTAAAATCTCGAAACATAGAAATTTCCGTGTCGCAATGTAAATTAAATTAATTTGAAATAAAACACAAATTTAATTAAAATTGAATTTTGCTCTACCATATATGGTTTACTGAGCACTTAAAAAATAAAAACGTAAATGCCAGAGAACTCGGAATTCTAAAACTGTTGGTTCTCTTCACCATAGATAGATAGATAGATAGATAGATAGATAGATAGATAGATAGATAGATAGATAGATAGATAAGGAATAGCCTGAGATAGATAGATAGATAGATAGATAGATAGATAGATAGATAGATAGATAGATAGATAGATAGATAAGACAACAGACATTTTACTAAAAAAATTCCGAGGAAATTTTGCTGAAAACTAAATTCAACTTTCTAACTTTGGACAATTTTTGTGACGAAATAAATATCCCTAAAAGGAAAATATGAATAAAAACAAAAGAAAACTTATCTTAGCTGATGTGTTTCATTCTATGATGGACTTTATTAAGACATGTACATTAATTTTATTTTGAACAAGTATTTATGAACAAAACTAAAAATGTTAATTTTTTAAAATTCCTAAATTTAAGAGACACTCATGAATATTCACCAGATAAACTGAAAAGTCTCGCTTAAGTATGGAAGACTAGCAGTAGAACCCGGCAAGCTTTAAAACTCATCCATAGCCCTGGAGCTCAGACTCAGCCTAAAGAATATTTGTGTGAAGTTTGGTGAGAATCGGATAAAAATTGGGGATTAGTATAAAGGACATACAGACAGATAAACAGACACACACACACATCTTGCCTTATATATATATATATATATATATATATATATATATATTATCGATTTTTGGCTGAACCGATTTTCTTGAAAATTTACACAGTTGTACTATAAGCGTCTGCGAGTGTTCTTAGCTAGGTTTTGTGTCGAGGTACCCCCGATAAATATCGAAAATCGATAATCGAAAAAATCGGGTTATAGAAGGAGTGGTCCGATTTTAATCAGATTTGATACACTCATAGACAAAGACATAAGAAACGATATTCAGAAGTTTAGGTTGCAGTTCTTACAATAGTGCAGAAAATCGATAATATATATATATATATATATATATATATATATATATATATATATAAAAGCAAGATATTTGTGTGTGTGTGTGTGTGTGTCTGTTTATCTGTCTGTATGTCCTTTATACAAATCCACAATTTTTATCAATTTCACCAAACTTCACACAAATATTCTTTAGGTTGTGTCTGAGCTCCAGGACCATGGATTAGTTTTAAAGCTTTCATTACACTCGAGCAACGCCGGGCTATACTGCTAGTATATATATATATGTGTGTGTGTGTGTGTGTGTGTGTGTGTGTGTGTGTGTGTGTGTGTGTGTGTGTGTGTGTGTGTGTGTGTGTGTGTGTGTGTGTGTGTGCAAACTAAATCATTTTAGATCAGATTATAGGGAAGACCAGCCGATTACAATGCCTTGGTTTCGAACTTGTTTGGTTTAGTGAGGCGATTTGTTTTGATTGATGGCTAAACGGTTAACGCCTTTATAATTTCATAACCGGAACTTCTAAAGGTGTGGTTTGTTATTGAGAATCCTTTCATCCGGGTTTTTTATAATGGCGAGTGAAAGAAACTTGCTTAATGTCTACTAATAATCTTAAAGTATTAGACTATACATTTAGCATCTTTATCTGTGGACATTTACGCCTGTAACTGGTGAGTATCCAGATGGGATTCAGCGCAAAGGAAACATTTCCTTGTCATTTAGAGTGTTTTGTTTTTAACGTAGAATCCATATTTTTGTATAGATTGACCCTTAAATAGTAATGCTGTTTTCACCCATTCGTTGTCGAGCTGTTAATCTGGGATTGAATACTGATAACCTCATTATTTTCGATCCGTTTTGTCTAATTTTGAAGATCTCCAGGACTTTTAAATAATCCAAAAAGTGCAAAAATCTGCACTCTTGGACAGCATGGCTTCATATTCCAAATTCATAACTGGTTTTATTTTCATTTAAGTTACTTTGATAAATTTAATTCTATTCATCAAACTCACTCTTTCTATTTCGAAATTTAAATCAACTTCGCTAAAAACACATTGATGTCTTTAGACTTTGTGTTTTCTGTCTTTAGAAAAATCCACTTGCTTATCTTAATCTAAGATTATTTTAATGTTAATCAAAGTTGATGCTAATCATGAAGCGCTTATCTAATGAATGCCTTATTTTTTTTTATCATAATGTGTTCATGTCTGTATCTCTCATCGTACTGTGTTTGTATTGATTTCGCGATCCCGAAAACAAAAAAAGCCTAATACTCGTGGTTTAATAGTAAAAAGGTAACCGCTCTACTGGCAGGAAATTTAAAGTCTTCCTCTTTTTATCAGTAAAAAGAGCACATAGTTTTGAGTTGCTCCAGAAATGAAGACCAAAGATAAGTTTCAAACAACTATCACGTTTTCATGTTTAATTTTACCTTTTAATGAGCAGAGTAAATGATTTATTTGTTCACGACTAATAAAGCCAATTTTCTCAACAACATTTAATTTCTGAAAGTTTAATAAATTTCCTACCTAAAAATTGATGGGATTCTAAAACTTTTATTAAATAAATGTCGCGATCAGCTAAGATCGTAAATTGATATTTTTCCAAAAATGAGCAACTCCAGTACAGAAAAACGTTAGCTAACCATGAAAATCAAAGACCATTTTCGGAATCAAGACCATCAAATTAGCTAAAAAACGTGTTTTCTTTCTTAACACCAAAAATCGTGTTGACCAGTGTAATAAATCCTTACATATATAAATATATATAATTATTAATAATCAGTTTTTGGTTAAAATTAAATTAGACGACTACACAGTTGTATTAAAAGTGTTCAATGCATATATATTGTAGAGATTTTGAGTATCTTTCATTTCAAAAACAGTTATTTATGCAACCTTGTATATATATATATTAGGTACCTTCCCGTAAATTGCTGAAAAAACAACATAATATGAAGCAAAAAAGCCTAAAACTTAATGAAAACTAAGTTTTTCCATCAAAATGTTTATGTTATTATTAAGAGAAAAGGTCAAAGTATTTTTTAATTATTAAAAAAAAAAATTCAATCCCTTGTAACACGTTAAAGATTTTGGTAAAAAATTTTGTTTTGATTTTAGTTAGTGGATAAATAAATCATTACGACAGTTTACATTTGAAAACGTAATATTACATAGTTTTTTTCCCCGTTGACAGTTTGGAAATTCTTGCAAAAATCAAATAATTGTCGGATTTTAATGAAATTTTCAGATCTTACTCATAAATGAATGAAATTATTTTCGAAATTATTATTTTAAACAAATCTTAGTAAGAATAATTTTTAACATCTTTCCCCGCTTCAAGTAAATTCATGAAATTTTAAGAAATTAAATTTTGTTGCGAAAATAGGTTTTATTAGTTAAACGCAGAACTCATTGGGGGAATGTAAATCATCAGTTATTTTTGTGAAACATTTTACCTTTATTTCCGAAAATCTGCTCCAAATTGTAAAATGAAAATGCAATAAAATTATAACATCAATTAATTTGATAATCTTTTAATTGCTTTAATAAATAATATAGAGCAAGGACATAGTTTTAAGAAGAAAAAAAATTCTATTGATAATAAATTTTTAAAAAAAAGTTTTCATTTTTTAATTATAATAATTTACAAAGTTTAAAACATATGATTAATTGATAATTTTATATTTACTAACCGAAAATTGAAAAGTTTAATAGAAATCGTCGTGTCTTCACATTTTTAAAAAAATGTTTTTAATTTTTTCTTTTGTGCAGTTGTAGTTTTTTTTGTATAATAATTTTGTTGTATTTTTAATTTTTATGTGTACATTAAAAGATCATGTATTTTATGGTTTCTTCCCTTTTCTGAAAAAAATTGTACACTTATGTCACTTGTGATCGCCATGAACTTATCTTATCTCGTATCTGTACCAGAAAGTTCAACTCTGTATTTCAGAAACAGTTTCCTTCTGAATTTCATGTTATAAATAAGTAATACTTGTGAAAATAAATTAATTAATTAAACATTAAATTTGCTAATTTTCTAAAAATAATGTGTCACATATGTACATTTTATTTTTGAAAGATTTTTAAAGCCGAGAATTAATTTTGTTTACAAATGTGTTGATCTCTGAAAAATTGCCGAAACATTAAAAAAATGTAAAATTTTAGATTCCAATCAATATATTTCTGTTTGATATATACCAGAGTGTTTTGTTTACTGGAAATAGCAAATTTAATTATTTAGCTTTCAATTAAAACCAAAATAAAAGTTTCAAGAAAACATTTTATTTTTAAAAATTCAATTTAAATGTTAGTTATCGAAAATGAGTGGAGGCACCAAATATATATATATATATATATATATATATATATATATATATATATATATATATATATTCTATTTTTAAATGAGATATTTCGCTACCCATGAGTGGTGTCTTCAGGCGATTTTTAATAACTGATTTTACCGTTTTTCTTTTTAAGAACGCTCTTGTAACAGTGTTTTATTCGAACGTTCACGTGACAGGGAATTTATGAACGCGCAATGTTTAAATTATGACGTTTTCATCTATGATTGTATGAACCTAAAAGGTACTTTTTAGTGTGGATGTATTTGGTCATAATTTGATCATAAAATCACCTAAAAACACCACTCATCGGTAGAAACCTGGGTAGTGAAATAACTCGTTTAAAAATGGAAAATATTCAAAAGTTCTACAATATAATTGTATCGAACACTTTTTAATACATGTGTGTACTGGTCTAACACTATTATGATTAGAAAAATAAGTATTAAACAATCAATATATATATATATATTACAGAAATAGTAGGAGGATTTGAATAATTAAGTAATTCATCGATTTTTTATCGACCTCAACAGAATGCAGAAAACACTGGACGACTGTTTCGTCCGACATTTGGGACTTCTCAACAGTGCGCATCAACTACCAGGAAGTGAAACCCGACAATTAGATTATTAAGCAAACGTCATACCGACTGTCCCACGTTGACGAAGAGGTAACGAATTAAACTCGATGACGCACCGCTCATTCACAAATTCCGTGGTGAAAATCATCCAAATATAGGATGAAACGGCCGTCCAGTGTTTTCTGCATTCTGTTGAGGTCGAATAAGAACTCGATGAATTACTTAATTATTCAAGTCCTACTACTATTTCTGTAATATCTGTTGCTCGAACCAGCTTATAATGCTCTGGATTGAGTGGCTTGGTCGAATAAAAACTCGATTAATTACTTATATATATATATATATATATATATATATATAAACCCATCCGTAGACAGATCTGTTTCGCTGTATCACAGCTCATCAGTACGGTTAGATATCCGATTGCTTTTAACCCAGAATTGAAACCCGACCGAATATATATATATATATATATATATATATATATATATATATATATATATACGAGTGAGTATAGAACGCGGAGAGAAAAGACAATTTTTTTTCCCGTCCAAAACATTAATTTAAAACAGTGCTCGATATATGATGTATAGAGCTATGACAACAGACATCAATCAATTGAACGATACCCAACCATAAAGCCGCTCTAGAAATTCCTGAGGTCAACAAGCAGGATGGGTTCCTAAATCACACACACAAAAAGAACACCCACACAAACACACAAAACTGACCAAGTAGTAAAGCCACTCCATACGCAGATTTCTTAGAAATTCTAACCAAAAGATATATCCGACCGATAAAACGTACATTCCAACAGATAATACCATTAATCAACAATTTCACATCTACGACACCAGGCTCTTCAAAAGTCTAACGGTCAAAAGGAAAGACACATTCCCTTAATTATTAATAACCCCAACCAGACCTACAACAACAACGAACCAAATATAAACAGAGGATGATTCCAAACTCTTACTCTTTCCATCCTCCTGATGATATGTTGGACTCCCAACATTGAAACAAACATATGATTGTAGAGAAGAGGATATATATAGAAAAAATTATGTACATGTTCTAAAACATAATTTATAATATATATATATATATTTGGTCGGGTTTCAATCCTGGGTTAAAAGCAATCGGATGTCTAATCGTACTGATGTGCTGTGAGATATATATATATATATATATATATATATATATTATAAGCGTTTCACCCCGAGCAAGGTATTTCACCGCCACTAATGCGCAGGAGCTACATAGAGTGGAGGAAGGATGGTTAAATATGGGAAATGTCAGAGGGTGGGTGATAGGCGGGTAAGGATACCGAGAATGGTTAAATATAGGAAATGTCAGAGGGTGGGTGATTGGCGGGTAAGGATACCGAGAATGGTTAAATATAGGAAATGTCAGAGGGTGGGTGATTGGCGGGTAAGGATACCGAGAATGAGGGTTGGGTAGATGACAGTGTTCTGAGAATAATTGGAAGTTAGTGTGATAGGAGGTGTCTATTGACCCTACATTTAAAGACCTGGAGATTGTAGCTGTCGGGAACGCAGGCTTGTGGAAGGGAGTTCCACAGGCGGAAAGCGCCAGAAAAGAAGCTGTTGGAGTAGAAATTACGGTTACATCTTATCTGTTTAACTGTAATAGGGTGGGACCTAGTTGCCAATCTAGTATGTCGTGCAAATTTGTGCTTAGGCGGCATCAGTGATCTAAGTTCATCGGAGCAGAAGCCATGAAAGTACTTGTAGAAGAGGCACAGGGAAGCCACATCACGCCGGTGAGAGAGAGGTTGCAGCCGATCTGCCAAGTCAGTATCAAACACGTTACAGATTCTCTTTTGTATTTTGTCAAGAAGCCCAAGGAGAGTAGCAGGGGCACCCGACCAGATATGGCAGCAGTATTCAATACATGGGCGGATGTTTGATGTTATGATGTATATATGTATATTTTACTAACGAGAAACAAGAGTCTAACAAGGTCCATTAGAACAAGTTCTCATGTATACGACATGAGTGCTTACTCTATGACTTGACACTTCACCAGCTGTGTTCTTTGATCGATTATGTGTCAAGCTATTGATTTGGGGTTAAATACTGATAACCTCACTAAATATCTTTGATTTCTGCTTGAAGTTTTGAAGTTATACCGGACTTTTCAAAAATGAAATATATAAAGAAATTAAAAACGTTCTAAAATCAGCATATTTCTTCCGGGTATGTTGGACAGCATGCTTTCATATTTCAAAGCCATTACTTATTTCACTTTCATTTATATTTTGATAATTTTTATTCCATTCACCAATTTTGATCATTTTCCAGCTATTCTTATTTTGAAACTTAAATCAGCTTCGAAGTCTTTAGACGTTACGCATTCTGTATTTGATGACTATCATGAGAAATTTGCCCGCTTATCTTAATCTAAGATGATGTTAATCTTAAAGAGTGCCATGTAGAGCTTATCTTTTAAATGTCTTATTTGCCTTATCACAATTCGTTTATGTCTGTATCGCTGATCGTACTATGATCTCATGAATACAATAGTCGGCATTACAAACATGAATGATCAAAGACACATCTTCTGAAAGTATAGAGCTGAATATTTGAAATTCCTGAATAAATATTAGGCAAAATTGCTTTTATGAGTCAGTGATTTAATTATTTTTTACACTCATACACACTCCCCGTGATGAGCTAGAAGCAAATCCTGACGATGAGAAGAAAGACGCCTTTGGTTAGAAATATGTAGAGACTTGAAGGAAACTTTTTATGTAAAACAGCGACTCGAAAATACAGATAATAAAATAGTAAAAAGAGAAATCCTACTTACGTCAGATTCCGGTAAGGATTGAGCATTTTCTGGATCATACTTTGGATAAAAATAAATTCTTCTGAAACGGTTCTTTGCCATTCTTCCATATTTGAATGACTGACTCTGTCAAAGACAACATTTATATAAATTCTCTTTTTTTTTAACATTTTATCTAAAGTATTCAACAAAATTCTACAAATAAAATATTTTCGTAAAAATTTACTGTATATTATGTATTTATTTATAGTGCTTTTAATTACTATTTTTATTAGTGTGATGTGAATACTAAACAAAATTATTAGTGTGATGTGAATACTAAACAAAATTATTAGTGTGATGTGAATACTAAACAAAATTATTAGTGTGATGTGAATACTAAACAAAATTATCAGTGTGATGTGAATACTAAACAAAATTATTAGTGTGATGTGAATACTAAACAAAATTATTAGTGTGATGTGAATACTAAACAAAATTATCAGTGTGATGTGAATACTAAACAAAATTATTAGTGTGATGTGAATACTAAACAAAATTATTAGTGTGATGTGAATACTAAACAAAATTATTAGTGTGATGTGAATACTAAACAAAATTATTAGTGTGATGTGAATACTAAACAAAATTATCAGTGTGATGTGAATACTAAACAAAATTATTAGTGTGATGTGAATACTAAACAACATTATTAGTGTGATGTGAATACTAAACAAAATTATTAGTGTGATGTGAATACTAAACAAAATTATTAGTGTGATGTGAATACTAAACAAAATTATTAGTGTGATGTGAATACTAAACAAAATTATTAGTGTGATGTGAATACTAAACAAAATTATCAGTGTGATGTGAATACTAAACAAAATTATTAGTGTGATGTGAATACTAAACAACATTATTAGTGTGATGTGAATACTAAACAAAATTATTAGTGTGATGTGAATACTAAACAAAATTATTAGTGTGATGTGAATACTAAACAAAATTATTAGTGTGATGTGAATACTAAACAAAATTATTGGTGTGATGTGAATACTAAACAAAATTATTGGTGTGATGTGAATACTAAACAAAATTATCAGTGTGATGTGAATACTAAACAAAATTATTGGTGTGATGTGAATACTAAACAAAATTATTGGTGTGATGTGAATACTAAACAAAATTAAAGAGATAAAAGTATAACTTAATGAAAAATTCCAGCTTTTATCAAAAATGAAAAATTTGCAAAAACGCGGAATATTTAAAATTCCTTGAAAAGAAAAATGCAAAAGCTATTTTCTCAAGAAAAATAGCGTTGTAATTTCAACAGTTATAAATCGGAAAAAAATAGCATTTAATTTCTACGGTCATAGAATAATACAACAATACTGAGTTGATATCAGAAAAAAGTAGCATTTCAATGATAAATTCTAATAGTTTCTTACGTAGTTTATTTTTAGTTTAAATATTATTTTTAATTTTTACAAGTAAATGATATTTGAAAGAAGGAAACATAATATTCGACAATTGGTTTGGTTTTATTAATTATTGCTTGCAGTGGCTTAGAAAATAAATTGAGTAAACATTATCAATGAAAACAAGTAGAAATATTCGCTTACTCCACAATGTTGCAGACCGCGCATCAACATGAAATTTTGATTCTCGTGTTAATTTAAAGAGCCAACTCTTCCTGATGTGGAGCAATGGATATCGACTCGGAACGAGAACTCGGGGAGCCGAGTTCGAATTCCATGCATTGGGAAAGGTATTAATTCGTCTCTTTCACCTAGTTATGGTTAAGTAATAGAAAAGATTGAGTTCTATATCCTTGGCTGGCAACCAGTCTACCGCAGAAAGCAATGTCAACCTACTGCGAGATAATTTTCTGCCCAGTCAGTCATGTTTCTTAAGAGACATGATCGCCCAAAGCGTGTTTCACGTATGGCACTTAACTGACTGACTGAATATAATAGTTGAAAACATGATTAAGGCATCTACTGGGCATAGAGTGGGAGATCGGTTTTCTATTGTTATGAAATAATAAACTGATCACCCATTAATTAATACTTAATAATAAAACACATTTCTTTCCCATCCAGCTGTGAGTCAAATAACAGAACAGATTGGGTTCTATATCCTTGGTCGGCAACCAGTCTACTGCAGAAAGCAATGGCAACCTACTGCGGGATAATCTTCTGCCCAGTCAGTCATGTCTCTTTCGAGACATGATCGCCCAAAGCGTATATCATGCATGGCACTTAACTGACTGAGTGACTCTTCCATGCTGGCTCAAGGCATTTTGGAAGAGAGCGTTCATAAGATTTTTCCCACAGTTGGTTGCTATTTCTTACTACGGTAGACTGGTTGCTAATCTGTACTGCCATTTAACCCATAGCTGGATGGAGAAGAGATGGATTAATACCTTTCCTGAAGGTATTTGAACGTAAATGATTAGAACGAATTCACATGGAATTCGATCTCGCATATCCGATTTCTAAATCCGAGTCGATATTTATTATATTACCCACACATCCCATGAAAAAACTTTGTTATAGAGAGAAAACTTTGAATTTTAATTACACTTTAACCGATTTTATTTTAATTCGGTCGATAGATCAATTAAAATTGCATCATAATAATCATATCTTGTCAATAGCTACTGCGTAAAAATCTTCCGTCCAATCAGTCATGTCTCGAAAGAGACATGATCGTCCAAGCGTGTATCACGTATGGCACTTAACTGAATGAATAATCCTTTTTTGTTAATAAGCTATCACTTCGGCAGTGATTAAAATTTATTCCAATCTACACACTGATAGAAAAAGTAGCATTTAACTTTAACCGTCTGTTATATCCCGGGGGGAGAGGATAAACAGAGAAAGAATAGTGCAAGAAATAACTCTTAATACTGTGGATATATAAATAAGGATTTGTTATACCTCAGTACAATAAACCAAATACAAGTACACCAACGAACTGTAAACACGAATAACAAGAAGGTAATGTCTCTGTATAGGACGTATGCGTCCGTCTTGAGAAGAAGACTTCCGTCTAGTGACGTCTAACTCTCGTCTAAGTCCGATGGCTCTCGACAAAAGTCGATGACTCTCGTATAATAACGAAGACTCTCGACTACTCCCGTGTAATGACGAAGACTCTCGTATAATCACGAACACTCTCGATTATACATGTAGTTCGTTCTAGTTTTGATCTTTTTAACCCGGGCCATACCCATTCCTGGGTAAGACAGGATATTCCTCCACAACACCGTCATAAAATAATGTTATAATATCAAAGATGAACTGACATTGAAAAATTGACATTAGACCAATGGATAATAAATAACGTAATTTGTTATTGGTTAAGAGATTTTTACAAATTTCTAACAGACGGAAAATAATTTTACTGTGAATTTCTCTCTTCCATATTAAGTTAAGAAATATAGATAATAAATCGTAATTAGTTTATTTTGAAAAGCTTTTCTGTGTGGAAGAATTTACGAGGGTCGGCTGAAAAGTTCATTGGTTGGTTATGAAGGAGTGATGCTTGAGCTGTGAAAATGTATTAATTTCAGTTTTTCTTATATGTAACTGCATTATTTTTTCCGGGACAACTTCACGTCCGATTGTTCAAAAAAGACTCCACGAGAAACATGTAGCGACGTGTCTTGAAGATGGATCCAATTTGGCATCGGTGTGTTATCAAGAACCTTCAGAAAAATTGTTTAGCCCTCAAGGACATTCATGCTGATATGGTTGCTATATTAAAGGATGCTGTTCCAGTTTAATCAACAGTGCAAAAGTGGGTAGTTGAATTTAGGAGAGGCAGGAAAGGTCTTGAAGACTAACCAGGTTCCGGACGTTCTGTGACCGCCTCTAACGAGAAAAACATTGATCGTGTAAGGTGATAAACGATTGGCTATAAATCATCCATTCAGAAAATTGAGAATATTCTGCACAATGAACTTGGCATGATGAAGGTTTTCAGCTCGATGGGTTCTACATCTTCTACCTGATCAAAAGGCACCAAGCTGACGACATGGCTAGAAAATTTGATAGTCTTCGAGGTAGAGACATCTGGTATCTTCGAACGTTTCCTAACCCAGGATTAGTGCTAGGTTCATCACTTGGAGACAACGACAAAGAGACAATCTATGTAGTGGAAACACCCTCTTATTTACTCCTAAATAGATCAAAGTAGTTTCAACTGCAAGGGTGATGATGGCCACAGTTTTTTGAGAATGCAAAATATTTACCGGCTATCTTCAAAAAGGCCGCAATATCAATGAAGAGTACTATACCATCTTCCTGGCAGAGTTATGAAAGGTCATGAAGGTCAAACGTACAGAAAAACTGACGAAAAGGGTTCAACATACAAGTCTTTGATTTCAATTGTTATTTTGTGTGACTGTGGTTTTGACGTCCCTGTTTATTCCCTCGATTTTTCCTTATCTGACTATCATCTGTTCCCCAACATGAAAAAACACCTGGCAGGGAATCAGTATCGCAGTGACGATGATGTCATATCTGTTATTAATGACTTTTTTACCACAATGATAATTTATTCACCAATGAGATCAAGAACTGCAAAACCGAGGGTTGAATTGCATGGATCTCAAGGAGGACAAAATCGAAAAATAAACCTCACTTTGCCACATTTCATGAGGGTATCGTAGCAAGAACATGCACCTTTCAGTCGACACTTGTAACTAATTAAAAAGTGAGAAAGCTGTAATTTGAAAGACTTTTGTTTAACTAAACGACTGATTCCTAAAACCACATTTTATATTTTTAATTTAAAGGGATACTCGTTACGATTTAAGACATTATATCATCTAAAACCTATGTTCTTTTTATTTCTAATTTTGAAAGAATACTCATTACGATTTAAGGCTTTTTATTATTGAAAACTCTTCTCTTTATAATTTAGAAGGTTCCTCATTACAATTTAAGCCATTCTTTCTATCTCCGTGTTTTCGAATTATTTCATATATATATATATATATATATATATATATATATATATATATACACACTATTATATACGAAATACTTACACCGACTCTGAGTTCTTCCTTGGTAGGAATGTCCTTGGCGTCCTGAAAAAGAAATTCAAATTCTCATTTCGTAAAAACAGAAAATAAAAGACAGTCAAATATTAATTTGATAGGCTAACATTTCATATAAGCCCATTGATATAATCATTGGGGTAACTGTAATGACGAAACATGTCTAAAATTCTTTACACGCGTACAGCGTAAATATTCCAGTAAAACATATTTGAATTAATGTTCTTAGAATATTACAGATAACTTTCTGTTATTGCCTGTTGTGAAATGACAATTCAATGCCTGTTTTATATGGCACGGAATTCAGAGCTGGCTGAATCAAACGAGTTCAGTAACTTCGGTTAAGCCCATCTTAGGGTTTTGCAAGGAGCCCGATGGCTTACAATTAAATTGTTCGTATTTGGACAGAGATTTGCGGCTTCAAACCTGACACACTCCCTGTGTCTAACTATTACTGGATATAAAACTTATACAATATTGTCCAGTTTTAATTGACACTTCGCGAAACAAGAAAGACTCTATCTAAACATGGCTAAAATCAAAGCGGAGAGTAAATGACATGTCAGGAAATGTTTTGCCGAATGATACTCGGCTGGCTACAAAAGTGGACAATGAAAACGAATCTGATAAATGAATTACAGGATATAACAAGCAAAAGCAAACATATACAAACAATGAGGTTGAGGGAGGAAATATGTCCCTTGGATAAAGCAACTCACTTATAGTTTAAACAACTAATAGGTGCATTTTGGAAGAAAAAACTCCACGCTGAATCGCTTCTGGATACTCACTACTTCCTACTTACTCAAGTCTAATGAGGAGCGCTGAACCATGGGAAAGAATGAGAAAAAATTCAAACGTGTTCAGCAAACATGACTGGATTTTTCAGAGCTAAATAATTAAATATTAACGTGTGAACTTGCATAATTTCTATACGTGTACATTTAACGCATATTCATCTTGTCAAAAATGCGTTTTTTAATCATTTCATCTTAAGCAAAGGCAATAAAGCCACTAAGACACTGGTGGTAAAGCATGATAAAATATACTATTAAAGAGAGAAGAAAAAACGAAAAATAATGATTGACATTGCATTTAATCATCTGAAAATCAAAGTTGACTGGGAGACTAGAAGCCGGAAGAGACTTCCACAAACGAGAAGTGCGACAGAAGAAACTGTTACCTAAGGAATTACGATTATATTTATCCATTTCAACTGTAAAATGTAAACTTTGCCGCCAATCTAGTCCTACGATTAAATTCATAAAGTACGACAGACGAACGTTCATCAGAACAATTACCATGAAAGTATTTATTCATTAAAGGCAACGGTAAGCAACATTACAGTGTGTTACATATTGTCTGAGCTGGTGCATAAATTCGAAATGTGTATTTTTATGAAACAGCAAAAATATGTAATCTGGCAAACAAAAAAATAGACATTGTTTTTATAAATATTTGTTTGTCATCAAAGTTAAGAATGCGGTCAGGAAAATATTTGATTACATTTAAACCAGCACAGCCAAGGTCAGATAATATGGGCCTTGAAATGATGTTAATAATGTACTGAAAGATGACGTAGTCGCTTATACAAGAGACAGATTGGTAGTAAAAGGCAATCAGTGAGATTTGAGAACGGAACCCAGACCTAGAAAGACACAGAGAAAAACCGCGGACGAGCGCGGCCTCTAGTTGGTTCGATGCGTGTGTGCTGACACCTCCGACCCCATCTCCTACTCTACGTTACGTCAACTTAAGATTGAATAAAAGATATATTGTCTTCATTTGCTTATATATACGTGTTACACGTGTCATTTTATTAAGTGAGAATGTCATCTTTTTATCAGCGTGAAAAAGCAAGCGATTTTATAAGAGAGAAGATAACAAGTTTTGGAGCCCCGTCGTTAAATTAATAATCGTCGTTCCATCGAAAGGTTTACAACATATATGTCGTTTTGGCTGCAGTTTAATTTTCATCGTCTTGGTATAGAATACACAACATGTTGGTCGTTTTAACGAAATAATAATCGTCATCGACGAACTCATATATTACAAAGTGGTGAGAAAGTGAATGAAATCAAGATGCCAGATCAGGACCAATAATTTTCTAGATTTTTATTTTTAAAGCGACTAAAAATATTCATGCAATAAAAGAATTGACTTAATATAATGAAATTTTTAGTCAAATAAAAATTATATTTCTTTTTTTCTTTTTTTTTTTTACAAAAAAAAAAAAAAGCTGATACTTACTTTAAATATATCCAGAAATATGTCTATGGCTTTCTCGTCAGTCTATGAATTAAAGAAAATCACATTATCAAAAATTGATAATGAAAAATAAACTTCTAAAAATCCAGTATTATCCCTAAATGGCTTTTTAAAATCATTTCACCCCATGCATGGAAGTAAAGCCACTAAGATGCAAGTGGTTACTGGGTGTGAGGAATAAGAAAGAAAAAAAAGAGAAACATAATTAAAGAGGGAGAACAATAAAAGAGTAATCAAAAGGACAGTAGGTAATGATTGACATTGCATTTGAATTTTTGAACATCAATTTTTTCTGGACAGCATAGAGCTGGAAGAGAGTTCTACGGGTGAGAAGTGCGAGTAAAGAAACTGTTAACCGAGAACGTACGGTTACTAAATCAAGTTAATTCGACTGTAAATTGACGAGATCTTACCTCCAATCTTGTTCTACGCTTAAATACTCTTATCCAAACAATTACCAAGAAAGTATTTATAGAAAATGGACAGTGTATTCAAATTACGTCGGTGCGAAAGTGATTGAAGCCAGGACGCGAGCACTGGACCAATAATATAGTTGATTCTTCATTAGATTTGATGACGAATTTCTAGATGTACAGCAGGAGAACTTGGCCAGATGAATCTTCTTTATGTGCTGTGTCCCTTCAGGACGTAGACGATCATGGCTCTCCACAATTTTCTGTCTTTTGTAAATCTGAATACAGTTTGTATTTCTATTATTTTCGCTATCCATTTACTAAGTATTGCATGCGCTGTTTTCCTGTCTCTCTTGCCTTCAATCTGTCCTGCGAGTACCAGATTTTCTAAACCCTCTTTCCTCATTATGTACCCTAGAAACCTCAACTATCTCTAACTGATGTTAAATATAACTTTCCGTTTTGTTTCCAGTTTCTTTATTAATTCGCTGTTGCTCACTTTTTGGTCCATGGTATTCTCAGTATCCTTCTGCACATCTGCTGCTTCAAGTCACTTCTTCATGGTCATAATCTGCAATGTTATTAGTCCTGACCTATCATCTCACATTCAGTCATTCTTCTACCGCTGTAATGTAGCTTCTTTGTGCCTTTTTTATGAATATTTTCTTGGTAATTGTTTTAACGAACATTCCTCTGTGGTTCCTAAATGTTAAGAATTTAGAAGCAGTACTAGATTGGCGACAAGACCTCATCATTTTACAATTAAAATGGCAAAATATAACAATAAGTTTTATACTAACAGCTTCTTTTATTGTACTTCTCGGTCGTAGAATTCTATTTCTGTCTCTAGCTTCACAATCAATTTTGATCTGAAATTTAATTTAATTGCAAAATCAATCGTTATCTTCAGTGTTCTTAATCATTGTTCTTTTATTATTCTCTCTTCTTAATAGTATTTTTCTTCTTACTCATACTCTCTATCATTTGGTAACCGCTAGTGACTTAGTGGCTTTATTGCCTTGCTTGGTGGGGTGAAATGATTTAAATGTTTCTGTTCTATTATTATTATTATTATTATTATTATTATTATTATTAGTAGTAGTAGTAGTAGTAGTAGTAGTAGTAGTATTTCCTTCGATTTTTATTGTATACTCATTTCTTTCCGGGTCCCAACCAGAGACCTAAGATCAAAAATAGCATCATGACATTATTATTATTATTATTATTATTATGTCCCAATCAGAGACCTAAGGTCAGATAAGACTTCATAACATTTTCCGCTAATCATTTTTAATCACACATTTTACATAGATAAATCTCTTCGTAATGGGTTAGCTGTACTTGTGAGTACAATTTTTTGTATTTCTTTAAGGTATGACCAACCAGGAATCCCTTCAATCAGTCTTTGAGAATCCTTTTCAGTAAATCCGGTGGATCCAACTACAACTGGAATTACTGATGTCTTCATGTATGACATTTTCTTTATATTTCCGCTTCAATATCCTTTTAATTGAATACGGTTTTTTGAAGATTTTCTAAGATACATAACAATCCTCAAGGACCGCCATATCAGCAAGGAAGCATATTCTGTTCTTGTGTCTTTGATAACGGTGTCTGAGCAAATAGCTTTGATCGCTCTATCTATGTCGATTGTAAAGTCCCATATGATTGTTACGAGTCTTATTTCTGTTACTGGCTTTGTATGTTGTTCATACAAATTCCTTGCAGTTTCCTACACGTCATCCTAAGGCTGATGTCGATCAACATCAGCCTTAGGATGATGCATGCGGCGGCAAATGAGAAGCTTCCTTGTTTTGACATCTATTCGCTTAATGTCAGCTATGGTCCAATTAAGGATGTTGAAACTGTATTGCACCACAGGGACAGTCCAAGTATTTATTACTGATATTCTTCTTTTATGAAATCAACTTGTTATTTAACAACAAACGCACACTCCTGTAATATTCTTTTCTTACTTCTTCCTCCATTTGGGTATGCTGTATTCCATCTCCTTGACTGACCCCCTAGTTCGTTATTCCAATTCCCCAAACTTCATGAGAGAAATCTTGATCTATTGAGTGTGTTTCTGTAATTCTCTCTTTCTTGAATGTTTTTTTTTTTTTGCACATTTATCCATACCAATTTCATCACTGAAACATCTTACAGTATTAGGAATACACTTCAACTCATTGTCCTCTTTGGCAAAGAGTTTGATATCACATGTAGAATATGTGATTATTATTTTTAACTGTGTTTTCATTGCTTTTTATCAATTTTTTTATAAATAAATATGTAAAGGTATTTCGAAATCTTAAGTTAGTCTGGTACAAGTCTGTCGTGAATACGGAATAAAAATGACTCTTTTCTTGACTATTTTCAAATTTGCGTGTCAGTGCGAAAATTCATTTTTGTCCAACAAAAAAAGGATTGATTCAATTCTGAAACAAAAAACACAAGGAAAGTTTTGCGAGCTTGTGTGAAATTTATTCTGACCAATATAAAAAGGGAGCAACTTACAAATTGAGAAAAAGTAGCGAGCCGATGTAAAATCTCCTTTTGATATTAATTGATGGAAAAAATTGGGTCAAACGAAAGAGAGCAGAGTCTATGTCCCTACGTCACTTACTTCAAATCTTATCTGTTTAGAAACCTCAGTATGGATTGAACATAATAAACTTACGAATAATGAGGTTCTTATGATACATACCTTGGAAACTCAGACTATATTATCATGCTATTTTTTATTTTTGTCGAGAAGCGCATATTCACACTTACTTTTTCTGAATCATTATTCTGGAACTGTAAAGAAAAAAAATATAAAAGGAAACATTATTTCACGCCAATTAAAAAGATTAAAATAAAGGCAACAATAAAAATAGAAATGACGTAGATTCGATGACAATTGAAATAACACGCGGGAAAATCAAGGAAATGCACCCAAATAATAATCTGTACTAAAATATATCAAACATTAAACCGCACAGATATGACAATATGACAATAAAGAAAACGGGTGAAAGTTAAGAAAAAGCGAAGAACAGTTTTTCAAAATAGACAGAAAGAAAGGCTGACGTTAGGAAAGTGATAAAATCACACAACCTACCAAAACATCCGGGTCAAATACTCGTGAAAATTTCATGGTTTTCCTATTTGAAATTTCTGATTAATCTTAATTCTTCAGTTACAGATTGAATAAGTTCATGGCGAGTTCCCCGGCAATAAAATATCTGTAAAAATTCCCTTACCGTATCATTAAATATTTGATTTTAACAACTTTAACATTTTGCAATAACAATAATAAAAATATGAATGCTGATCGTTATTTTAAGACGTGGATAGAAATGAAAAGATTTCAAATTTACAAGGTTTTTTTTTCATTTCATTGAATCAGCCAAATATCTCCTTTTCTCCCTTTCTTTCTTTCTTTCTTTTATTTGTACGTCTTGGTTTCCTATGCTATCAAAACTTAATAGTCTATTATTTATGAGCTGTTGACAGGAGACATTAAACAATTTCATCTTCCCGTCTTTCTTTCTTTCTTTCTTTCTTTCTTTCTTTCTTTCTTTCTTTCCAAATCCCCGTCTTACGAACATTCTCTTGATAATATGAACATCGAAATTGAAGGAGTTTTTGCAATATATCAACCCGAAAGTGGCACCTCGATGTGGCGTAATGGTTAACAAGTTTATCTCGCTATCATCATTAGAATTGAGTAGTTAGTTCAATACTCGCTGGTTGCTCTATAGTTTCGGCCTTGTGCCACATCTAAGCGACTCTTAAAAAATCAATATATCAACCCGAAAACATCACCAGCCAGTAACACTTGGGACATGCAAGGGTGATGGATAAATAATAATAACAATTAGAAATACTCGTGAAAATTTCATGGTTTTCCTGATTATTCTTATTTCTTCAGTTACAGATTGAATAAGTTCATGAGTTCTCCAGCAATAAAATATCTGTAAAAATTCCTCTGAATACAAATGAAAAGATTTGAAATCGACAATGTTTTTTCTATTTCACTGGAACAGCCATTAAACACATAACTTTCCTTCCTTCCTTCCTTCCTTCCTTCCTTCCTTCCTTCCTTCCTTCCTTCCTATGTCTTGCTTTTTAACGCAATCAAAATGGAATCGTCCATTATGTATGAGCTATTGACAGAAAACGTTAAACAATTTGATCATTCTTTCTTTCTTTCTTTCTTTCTTTCTTTCTTTCTTTCTTTCTTTCTTTCTTTCTTAATCTCCGTCTTACGAACATTCTCTTGATAATATTTTCAAAATAATTCAACAAACGATGTTATTTTATTTATGGTAAATGAATTTTTATCGATTGCCTTACGCCAGAGACATCCAAATCCGGCTCTGAAGACAATTACGGCCTGCAGTCAAATTTCAGATAGCCACCATACTCTGTCATACATTGTATCACTTACGGGCAGCCGGCATTGTCAATCAGACTGTTAAATACACACCTAAGAAATGCAATTTCATATTTTACCAAAAGATAGCAGCAGCACTGTGTGACCGCCCGCTAGCAGTGTGACACTGACCTAGGCCTTTTTCAACTAATTTCTAAAATCAATGCCTTTGGACCAGACGACTATCTCTGGATCAGATCTGGCCTACATCCTGCAGTCCAGTTCTCAGTATCACCCTTCACATTAGTGCATGCAAGATATTTGTTTTGGTCATCTGAGATGAATATATTTTAAATATATTTTAAAATATGAATGAATTGAATTTATTTTGCGTTGGCCAGAATCAGTTATAAATCTATCTGGACACTTGGCCTTGTGTCACTTTTCTATTTCTTAAGATGAATGTTGGTGTTATTTTCCTAATCATATGTTTTTAACTTAAAAGTTGACAGACAACATTAATTACCAATAATATGTAACGTTTAAGATTAAATTGGGATATATTATAGCTTCCTGGAAGTTCATTTTTCTCAGACCTATTTTATATCATTTTATGTTGCCGTCCAAACTTTTTCAAAGAGACCAAATTTGATGAGCTTAATATGCGTGAGGGTCAATCATTCTGCTTGGCATTCTTTACAGGATTAGAATTAAACGTAAATTAACTATTTTATAAACAATTACTGCAAATGGTATATTTTCATTTCTTTACAGAGATGACAAATAAATTTAAATAGGCCTTAGCAAAATCATTCAGCCTGTTATCTCTGAAGCCAATATATGATAAAGTAAAATATGTCCGAGAAAAAAAAACTGAACTGCAGTATGTATGCCAGATCTGGTTTAATGGCACCGATCTGGTTTAAAGGCAATGATCTGGTATAAAAGCAATGATTTTGTTTAAAGGCAATGATCTGGTTCAAAGGAAATGATCTGGTTCAAAGGCAATGATCTGGTTCAAAGGCAATGACTTGGCATAAAGGCAATGATCCGGTATAAAAGCAATGATCTGCTTTAAAGGCAATGATCTGCTTTAAAGGGAATGATCAGGTTCAAAGTCAATGATCTGGTTCAAAGGCAATGGTCTGGTTTAAAGGCAATGATCTGGTTCAAAGGCAATGGTCTGGTTTAAAGGCAATGATCTGGTATAAAAGCAATGATTTTGTTTAAAGGCAATGATCTGGTTCAAAGGCAATGATCTGCTTTAAAGGCAATGATCTGGTTCAAAGGCAATGATCTGTTTTAAAGGCAATGATCTGCTTGAAAGGCAATGATCTGGTTCAAAGGCAATGATCTGGTTTAAAGGCAATGATTTGATTTAAAGGTAGTGATTTTATAAATTGACTAGAGAAAACGGTAATTGGCTACTGAGTCGAACTTTGGACATGCCTGGACATACTTTCTTGATAATATGTCATCTAGTATATCTGCAAAAATTGAACATTGACAGTAAACGTCAATTCTGGAGTCTTACTAAATATTCAGAATGTTTGCAGTTGAAGCTGATTAGTGATAGCAACATGAATCTTGTTAAATCTTTGCTCGGGAGAAAATTTATTATCCAAACCTTTTCCTTTGTTATCATAGCCTTGTTTGCCAAACCAATGATAAAATCAAGCCGAGTTGACGTTTTGCTACTTAATATTATTAATTCAAATACAAGGCAACCAAAAAAATGCTGTCCGTTTTTACATGAAAAAAAGAAAACGCTTCACAGTATTTATAACTTATATTTAGTCTCCAAAGTAATTGCCATCGGCATCCAGCACCTTCTGCCAACGTAGCTCTAGCTTTTCAATGCGGTAGAACTCGGGGGTGGGGGGTGACGCAAACATGTCCGTGAGGGCTTTGCGCAAGTCTGCTTCATTGGTGAAGGATTTTCCCAAGAAAATGATTATCCAGGGAATGGAAGAAGTGGTAATCGGATGGCGCAAAGTCAGGTGAATAAGGTGGATGGCACAAAATCTCCCACCCATGTTGCTGTATGGTATCCCTGACCACTCGAGCGACATGCGGTCTGGCGTTGTCATGGAGGAAAAGCATACCTTTGCAATTCACCAGTGTTGGCTCCTTCTGGCGCAATGCCTGTTGCACACATTTCAATTGCTGCGAGTGTAGGTCTCTAGTGATCGTTTGGCCCGTTGGAAGCAATTCATAATGAACCACTTGACGACCTGTCCACCAGACACAAAGCATAATCTTGCGTGGGTGCATAGACGGTCTTGCGGTGTGAGGGACAGCATCCTGAGGAGACAACCAATGTCTGGAACGCTTGGGAGATTCGTACAGAACCCACTTTTTTTCACTGGTAAGCACTCGATTGAATAAGGATGCGGTACGGTGGCGAGAAAATAGGCTGCCACTCCTTGTCCCTTGTGGACCTCCAACAGCGTTTGCGGAACCCACTTGCTCAGTTTGCACATCTTATCTAGGCAGTGTAATTGAAGTCTGTGTTATCGGAAACGTTGAACTGTCTTGCAATTTCACCATACGTTAGACTACTGTCCTCTTCAATGACCGCCTTCAGGACTCCATCATTCAAGAACCTGTGGTCGTCCACTGCGAGGCTCATCATGGAGAGACAAATCTCCCGACTTGAATTTTCGAAACCAACGCCTTGCAGTACGTTCATCCACAGCACTATTCCCAATCGCTTGACATATGCGCCAACTTGATGCAGCTGCTGATAAGCCCACTTTGAAGTCGTAAAGCAAACAGCCCCGAACGAAATCTCTAGACACTTCCATACTTCTCACAGCTGTCCAGCTTATAACTGATGGCCGGGCACGGTGCGCGTGTTGTTTTTTATAACGTCAGATGTTCATACTTCCGGCTGTCCGAATTTGAAAACAATTGCTACACGCATTTTGTATATATTTCAACTTCATTCAATGACTAATCAAAAACGGACAGAACTTTTTTGGTTACTTTGTATTTATCGTTTTACTTTTAAAAAAATCATTTAACCCCCAATCAAGGCAATAAAACTACTACGCCACAATAGGTTGCCGAGTGTTAGAGACTACGAGAAAAAACTACTATTAATGAAGAAAGACAAGAGAAGAACAAAAATTAAGAAGATTGACATTGCATTTAAATTTTTAAAGATTAGAGTTGATTGGTGGAAATCAAGATGGTTGAGGTGAGAAGCGCGAGAGAAGAAACTCTCAGCATAGAACTAATGGATACCTTTAGCCATTTTGATTATAAAATGATGAGACCTACCTGCCAATATAGTACTGCTTTTAAATGCATAAAGTCGATGTATCAAGGAGAAAATTCATCAGAAAAATTACCGTGAAAATATTTATAACAAAGATTCAAGGAAACTGCATTACGCGGGTGGGAAAGTGAGTAGAGAATGGATACCTGGTAAAGATCGATAGCAGTTTAGATTGTTCTTTGTTATAAATTATTTTTTCACTCAGACTAAGTTTCGACTCTCGTTTGTTTGGCCGGGTGGATGAAGGTAATAGAATAATTTACCGAAACCTGAACTTTGCCGTCCAGCGTAAAAATCTTCTTGACCAGGAAGTGGAGTGGGTCAGTTGAAGACAAAGGAAAGCGAATGAGTTTTTTTCTGGTATAATAATTTATTTTGATAAACGGGATTTTTTAATCAATGTCTACACGAGCCGGAATATGTGTTGTGGTGCACTGGATATCGGCTCGAAACGAGAAATCGGGGAGCCGAGTTCGAATTCCAGCTGAATTCATAGCATTCACTTACGCGTAAATACCCTTGGGAAAGGTATTAATCCATCTATTCCTCCCAGTTATGGGTTAAATAACAGGACAGATTGGGTTCTATAGCCTTGGTCGGTAACCAGTCTACCGCAGAAAGCAACCTACTGCGGGATAATTTTCTGCCCAAGCGTGTATCACGTATGGCACTTAACTGACTGACTACACGAGACGGCTGAAATCTGAAATGCTTGTGTTGACCGCCAAAATTTGTTCGGTAAATCGGAGCCGATCTTTGTTCATAAAAAGCCCTTCAATATCGATCATCACCAGCAGTAAAAAGAACCAATGCCGGGCACTGGTAGACGCAACACCGAGCGTAGGAAACGCAACGACACAGAAGTGGGCGATCCGATGTCCTCTAAAAACACGCGTAGACTCAAAGAAACTAACTCCTCAACGAAGTCCTAACTACCAAATTGTCGTCTTCCCGATAGAATTACAGCCGACTATTGTAACATATATATATATATATATATATATATATATATATATATATATATATATATATATATATATATATATATATATATATATATATATATATATATATATATATATATATATATATATATATATATATATATAAAAAACATAACGGATGGTCGTTGTGGCGCAGTGTATATCGACTCGGAACGAGAGATCGGGATGCCGAGTTCGAATCCCAGTTGAATTTCTTGGTTTGTTTACGCACAAATACCCTTGGGCAAAGTATTAGTCCGTCTCTTCCCTCCCGTTATGGGTTGAATAACCGGACAGATTGGGTTCTATAGTTTTTAATAAAACTCGTTTTAGTTTTATATTTCACTGAGTATCTCTCGTCGTTTTTTACAGTGTGCCTTGTTGCCGCTTGACCTCCATTCTCCCCAATCTCGTTTAACCGAAACAGCAAAAATATACAATAATAGTTTCTTTTTTCTTCTATAATTTTGTTCATATTTTTTAATATTATCAAAGATCTTAAATACATAGCAGGAGCTTTATAATAAATGCCACAGTAAAATTCAATACATGGACGCTTGTAAGTATTGTAAAACTACTCTCAAAGTGATTTTCAATGCAACAAGTCTTTCTTTTCAACTAAATACTTAGAAGTATTGAAAAACTACATTCAAAGTGATTTCATCTTCAATTCAACAGGAATTTAGTTTCAACTAAATACTTAAAAATATTGAAAAACTACATTCAAAGTGATTTCATCTTCAATTCAACAGGACTTTAGTTTCAACTAAATACTTAAAAATATTGAAAAACTACATTCAAAGTGATTTCATCTTCAATTCATCAGGACTTTTTCTTTCAACTAAATACTTAAAAAATATTGAAAAACTACATTTAAAGTGATTTCATCTTCAATTCAACAGGACTTTTTTTTCAACTAAATACTTAAAAGTATTGAAAAACTACATTCAAAGTGATTTCATCTTCAATTCAACAGGACGTTTTTTTCAATTAAATACTTAAAAATATTGAAAATCTACATTGAAAGTGATTTCATCTTCAATTCAACGGGACTTTTTTATCAATTAAATACTTAAAAGTATTGAAAAACTACATTCAAAGTGATCTCATCTTCAATTCAACAGGACTTTTTTCAATGAAATACTTAAAAGTATTGAAATTGCTACTCACCAGTTTCTTTTTTGTTATGCCACCGAGACTGACGTACAACTGCCTTCTTTCAATTTTTTCAATGAGCTTACTCTTTCCACGAAGTTCATAATAGATCGCATCAGTTGACTCATTTGTTATTCTGTAAAGTCAAAAAAATATCAGTTGAATTGAAGAATTTACGCATAAAATACGAATATGATCAAAATTATAACATTTACTACTGAATTTCATTGTCGGTCGAAATAAATTTCAAAGTTATATAAGTGATAGTGTAGTGGAACTTTGGATCCTGATTGGTCATGAAATCGCAAAATTCAAAATACGTCAGAGAAACGGTTTTTCCATAGCTAAAGAAAAAAAAATCGTTTCTGAGCCACCCCACGTGACTGGATTAAATATTTAAAGATGGTCTCTAACCGGTCACGGGGGTCAGTCAGAGGGGGCGGATTGCTGACACACAACTAACATATAATGGCCACTTCAAATCCACCCGGAGATAAGGTCAGGTCGCATTATAGTGCTATCTTATTTATTCTTTTCTAGTTGTAGTAAGATTCCGTTCTAGCGAAGGGTAATTGTATACTGTTTCAGGTTAACGGCCCACTGTAAGTCATAAAATGATTATAAAATTAAGAAAGGCAAATTGAGTTGAAAATAACATTTATATATATATACACATATCAATTAATTTTTTACAATTAAAGCAATACTTGCAATAAAGGTCCAACGGAGGTTAGAATGTCCACGTCAAATAATGAGCTGAAAGAGATAAAAGGCTTAGGAATGTGGGGATCGGAGGTATGTGAGGAATGTCTTTGAAGTAGTCGCTCCTGAGGTCAGTAAGTACTTTTGAGACACTGAAGAAAGAAATAAACAAGCATAGTAGCCGCTCGACTTAAGTCAAGGGGAGACACCGGTTACTCTCGCCTGTCTGTCTGTCTGCTGGGGTCTTGTCTGTATCCGCTTTTTATATTTCCTTTTTGGATCAAAACAACTCGTTTTTGGATTTCATACTTGTATTTGATTCTGGGCTTCCCATTGGCTGGTAAATAAAATTCGCGTAGGCTCGCGAAATGGAAATTTGATATTTGATTAATTTTTATTTTTCAACCAGAACATCTGCGTGAATACACCTGCGCAGAGACGATTTTTGTTCATTTGCTTTCTGGTTGTTATAGAGCAAACATCCGGTCTCTCGCTTTTGCTCGGTATCACCACAGCATCTTGTTCTTTTTCTCTTTATCTCTCTCAACAATTACTGCTACAATCATTTTGTATGAATTCCTCAACTTCATCATTGAACACAAACTCTACTCATAACTTCTTACTAAGGTTTATGACTGAACCTTAATTTCTACAATTCTTGTTATTCCTTCTTTTAATAAGTTTCTATTTTAGCATTCAAAGTGTATATTTTATTATCCCACTCTTCTACACTAATCCACACATTCCAACTGCCGACAACCAACCTTCTGATGAAGACCTGATAATTATTTTGATGATGATAATTCAACATAAAACTAGTAAGCTGTAGGGAGGTTGTTTAAGTAAGACACAAGGCCGAACAAAAGAAACATTAACCAGCTCCCCTTACACTTTAATAGATAACAAACGGAAGGTTTGTTAAGGTGATGTTGCTTGAATAAAATTAAATAGAATGATCATGGAGAAAATCTATTATCAGAAAGTGTTTGAGATTGTATCGTAGGGAGCTGGTTAATGATTCTTTGATTCGGCCTTGTGTCAAACTTAACCGAACTCCCTACAGCTTAGAGGATTTTAAGCAGAATTATCATCAGGATTTTTATCAAAAGGTTTTCATCAGAAGGTTGGTTGTCGGCAGGTTGGAATATGTGGATTAGTGTAGAAGAGTGGAATAATAAAATAGAAATTTATTAAAAGGAGGAATAACAAAAGTTGTAGAAGTTAAAGTGCAATTAGAACCATTATTAAGAAATTAAGGGTAGAGTTCGTACAAAATGTTCGTAGTAGTAATTGTTGAAAGAAATAAGAAGAAAGAGAACAAGTGCTACACGTGTTTCTGGTCTCGCGACCTTCTTCAGGCAGAAGGTAGTTGTCAGTCATTGTCTTGTTTGTGTGTGGCAGATGTTCATATCTTATATTCGTAAGGGAATCTTTTTCCGCTTTAATGGGTAATAAAGTAAATTAAGATGGGTCAAATATCAGACCGGGGAAGGTTTTGATTTTTTTTTTTTAATTGACATATACATAGACATGTAGCGTAGGGAGGTGGTTAATGATTCTTTGATTCGGCCTTGTGTCATACTTAACCGAACTCCCTACAGCTTACAGGATTTTATGCAGAATTATCATCAGGATTATAATCAAAAGGTTTTCATCAGAAGGTTGTTTGTCGGCAATAGTGTGGAATAGTGTAAGAATAAAATATACATTTTTTATCTTAAAATAGAAATTTATTAAAAGGAGGAATAACAAAAATTCGTAGAAATTAATGTTCAATGAGAAAGTTAAGGGTATCAAGAGTTCGTACAAAACGTTCGGATAGTTAATTTTTGGTCATAATAAAATTAGATCAGTGCATAGTTGTATTAAAACGTGTTTCCTACATTTATATTGTAGAACTTTTTATATATATATATATATATATATATATATATATATATATATATATATATATATATATAGTGATGTTAGACTAGTTCCAACGAAAGAAAAGAGTATATTTTAAATAAAAAGAGAAACTGCAAGTGTTCTTTTATAAAATATAATGTAATCTTTTTATTATATATTCTGCTAGACGTGTTTCTGATCTCGCGACCTTCTTCAGGCAGAGGGTAGTTGTCAGTCATCGTCTTGTTTGTGTGTGGCAGATGTTCATATCTTATATTCGTAAGGGAATCTCTTTCCGCTTTAATGGGTAATAAAGTAAATTAAGATGGGTCAAATATCAGACGGAGGAAAGTTTTGATTTTTTTTTTAATTGACATATACATAGACATGTAATAGGGAGGTTGTTAATGTTTCTTTGATTCGGCCTTGTGTCATACTTAATCGAACTCCCTAGAGCTTACAAGTTTTATGTAAAATTATCATCAGAATTATTATCAGAAAGTTTTCATCGTTATCAGAAGGTTGGTTGTCGGCATGATGGCATGTTTAGAACAGTATGAAATGGTGTAAAAATAAAATATACATTTTGTATTTTAAAATAGAAATTTATTAAAGGGAAAGACTAACATATGTTGAAGGAGTTAATGTACAATTAGAAACATTAACAAGAAGTTAAAGGTACAGTTCGTACAAAATGTTCGTAGTAGTAATTGTTGAAATAGATTTTTTTTTAATCATATCACCCCAAGCAAGGCGGTAACGCCACTTATGCGTAGGGGTCTAAGGAAGAGTGAAACGATTGGAAAAGAGAAAGCCGGAAACCACATCCTAAACAGGGAACAACGGATGAGCCTCTTCACCTGTTCAATAGACGTGGGAGGAGTGTGAACCGGGCGATAGTTTAGTGAATCTACTCCAATTGAAAAAAAAAATGTAGAAAGACAATATCCGGGTCGCTTGTAGTTTGAAGTTGCATTTTAGGTGTGTTTCTCTTCCGCTGTTCCTATCTCTCTGATTCTTGACTGACGACGTCATTTATACAGTCATTTTGAATTTAGCACTGAATCGCCAAGTCCTTCCAAGTCTTATTAGTCTCTCCCATTGGCCAAAAATCATTTTAACACCTAATTGCGAAATTTGGTTTCGACCTTTTCGTTAAGCAGATGGTCAATCCTTTTTCTATTTGGGAAAACCAGGATTTCACACATCGTTGTGAATTTTTGTAAAAGTGAAGAAAAGAGTTGATTTTAATTAATTTCTTATCCGCTACAAGATAACGTTTTGGTGACTGAATAAAGTGTAGTAAATTTATATAGTAACATGATGTAAGGATGAGAAAGGAAATCTATAGAAAGAAAGTGTTTGAATTAACGTTCAGTTGTCAGAAAAAAAACGTAGTCGATGTATAGAATAATCAGTTTTAAGAAAAAGCTAACAAAAGAAACCATCTTTTTATTATCATGCTGTTGTCTAAATAAAGCAAAGAAAAATGTATACAATAATCAGTTTTTAAAAGTATAACTGTAATGGAATAAAAACTATTAAAAAGAAAGAGTTTTAGCCGTGCTTTTGTTTTAATGAATATAATAATCGGTTTTAAAAATAGAAATACCACGGAGGAAATCTATGAGAAGAAATTATTTCAATTATATAATATTTTATAAAAAATTTAATTATCATGGAGGAAATTTTTCATAATTAATCGTTTGAATTTTCGTATTTCTGCCTTGATAAATCGTAGGAAATATACAGAATAATGTTTTGTTAAAATATTTAATTATTATTGAGGAAATTTATCAGAAGAAAGCGTTTGAATTTTCGTACTTCTGCCTTGATAAATCGTAGTAAATAATATTTTGTAAAAAATTATATTTTTATATCAAAATTCTATTAAAAGTTTGAATCATGGTGCTGTTATCTGATTAAATCACTAAATGCAATGTCAATTCCTATCTCTTATCCCCTTGACTCCAGCCCTTTCTACACCACCCCGTGTATTTTGTTCTTTTTCTTTCTCTCTACCTTCGCAACTGTCTTCGCTCCTGTGTTCACATCCTTCTCTTACCCTTTCTCTTTCACCCCTGTAGCTGGTTCGTCTTTCTCCTCAATCTTCTCCTGCCTAAAACTTTAACTCTCTTATGTAGCCCCCTGCACATCAGTGGCGGTACCGCCTTGCTTGGGGTGAAATGATTAAATAAATTAAAATAATCAGTTGTAAAAATGACTTATCATGGTGGAAATTTGTGAAAAGTAATCGTTTGAATGATTGTGCATTTGCCTGAATAAATCGTAGTAAATGCATAGAATAATCATCTGTAAAAAATAGTATTTCTTGGAAGAATGCTATTAAATGCAAGTATTTGAGTTGTCATGCTTTTGTCTGGATAAATCTTGGTAAATATGTAGAATAAACTTTTGTAAAAAAAAGAGAATTATCCTGGAGAAAATGTATGGTGTGTTTCAATAATTTGGACCGATTTAAAATGTGAATTAAGTTTAAGCGTCTAATGATTTTTTTTTTCAATTTCTTTCTGGTAAAAAAACTACGGCCTTTGGCAATTTCAACCATGGAAAGATTAACAATTGAAGAACGTGTTAAAGTTATCGAAGCTTATTACGAAAATAGACGTTCAAATAGGAATGCATTTGGCTTTATTGAAATAGAAGTTCCCAGGTCGCAGCATCTCTCGAAACTGTGATATAAATCGGCAACCACGATCGTGCGACTTGACGCCTTTAGATTTCTTCCTCTGAGGTCATCTAAATAGTTAGGTTCATGTCAACAAGCCAACAGGCCAACAAAAATTCAACAGCTGAAGAATGAGATAAGTCATATTTTTGAGATCGAGGAGCAACTATGCAGAGACGTCATCAAAAATTGTGACAATCGACTCAAGCCTTAGCGGACATTTGGGCAATATTATTTTTCATACATAATTGTCATGACTCAAATAACATGATCCAATAGTGAAATCAATAAAATTGTACGAATAACACTTTTTTGTAATGCTCATTTCGATCCGTCTTAATGGAACGCCCTATATTAGAATAAAACATTTGAATTATCGTGAATTGGTCTAAAAAAGTGAATGAAAAAATAGAATTACTATCATGGAAGAATTGTATCATAATAGAGCGTTTTAATTATCGTATTACTAGCAGTATAGCCCGGCGTTGCTCGGGTGTAATGAAAGCTTTAAAACTAATCCATGGTCTTGTAGCTTAGATTCAGCCGAAAGAATATTTGTCTGAAGTTTGGTGAGAATCGGATAAAAATTGTGGATTTGTATAAAGGACATACAGACAGATGAACAGATACACACACAAACATCTTGCCTTATATATATATATATATATATATATATATATATATATATATATATATTCTGCACTATTGTAAGAAGTGCAGCTTGAAACTTCTGAATATCGTTTCTTATGTCTTTGTCTATGAGTGTATCAAATTTGATTAAAATCGGACCACTCCTTCAATAACCCGATTTTTTCGATTATCGATTTTCGATATTTATCGGTGGTACCTCGACACAAAACCTAGCTAAGAACGCTCGCAGACGCTTATAGTATAACTGTGTAAATTTTCAAGAAAATCGGTTCAGCCGTTTCGGAGTCTATAGGTAACGAATACACACACACACAAACATTGTTCCATTTATAAATAAGTTTAGATTAGATTGTCTGAATAAAGCAAAGTCAATATACAGAATAATCATTTGCAAAAACATACAATGATCATGGACAAAATCTATTAAAAGAACTCGTTTGAATGATCGTGCTTTTGTCTGCATAAGTTTGGCTAAATGTATAGAATAATCTTTTAAAAAAGTCATGATGGTGAAAATTTATTAACGTAATTGTTTGAATGGTGGTGAACTTGTCTGAATAAATAGTAGTAAATGTATAGAATAATCAGTTGCAAAAGCATAGAATTATGATGGACAAAATCTATTAAAGAACTCGTTTAAATAATCGTGCTTTTGTCTGCATAAATGTTGCTAAATATATAGAATAATCTTTTAAAAAAGTTATGATTGTGAAAATTTATGAAAGTAATAGTTTAAATGATTGTGAACTTGTCTGAATAAATAGTTGTAAATGTATAGAATAATCCGTTGCAAAATCATTGAATTATAATGGAAAAAATCTATTAAAAAAACTCGTTGGAATTGTCGTGCTTTTGTCTGCATAAATCTTGCTAAATGCCGTGGAACCGGTTAAGAAGTCCAGCAAGAAATAATATAACAACAATCAAAATAGGAAATAACGATATATATATATATATTAAACACAGCAAAATACAAGTACGCGGAACTCTGTTAGTAGAACGAATAAATACGGGTTAGATTGTAATACTATAACTGGGACTCGCAATAGTCGTACGATAGCAGTCTTGGCTATCTTTGCCTATCGCCCACTGCGTTATGCTGATCTGCTGATCTCCTGCGGATCTCTCACTCTAATCTGCCACCTCTTGTGAGGGGAAGTATATGTCGTTGTAGGAAGAGTTCAATCCGTTGCAATGGATGATGCCACTATGACAGTAAATATATAAAATAATCTTTTGTAAAAAAAAGTCATCATAGTGAAAATTTATTAAAGTCATTGTTTGAATGATTGTGAACTTTTCTGAATAAATAGTAGTAAATGTATAGAATAATCAGTTGCAAAAGCATAGAATTATCATGGACAAAATCTATTAAAGAACTCGTTTGAATTATTGCGCTTTTGTCTGCATAAATCTTGCTAAATGTATAGAATATTCTTTTAAAAAAGTCATGATGTTGACAATTTATTAAAGTAATTGTTTGAATGAGTGTGAACTCATCTGAATAAATAGTAGTAAATGTATAGAATAATCAGTTGCAAAACAGAATTATCATGGACAAAATCTCTATCAAAAGAACTCGTTTGAATTATCGTGTATTTGTCTGCATAAATCTTGCTAAATGTATAGAATAATATTTTTTAAAAAAGTCATGATGGTGAAAATTTCTCAAAGTAATTGTTTAAATAATTATAAACATGTCTGAATAAATAATAAGTAGTAAATGTATAGAATAAACTGTTGTAAAATATAATATTCTCCGAGAGGTACTCTATTTGAAGAAAGCATTTGACTTATCGTGCTGCAGTTGTAATAAACTGTGGCAAATGTGTAGAATAATGAATGGCAAAAAATAAAATTATCACGTAAAATAATCTAATAAATGAAATGTTTTTTTTTATGGTGCTGTTGTGTAAATAAAAAATATTAAATGTACAGATCTGTAAATGCATAATCAACTGTAAAAACGGAAGAGTCATGAAGAAAATCTATGAAAAGTTAGTGTTTCAGTAATTAGGCTGTTTTCTGAATTACTTTAAACATTTCGTAAATCCTCTGCATGTATTTATGTTTGAGTCATGAGAGGGTGAAAACTTTCTAATCCCAAAGATCAAAGTTGTCTGTTTTCGACCATCGATAAATCTCCCGGAAGTTGTCATTCGCTCAGCCATCGATATACCAATGGATGCAGGTTCGACACACTACATCGCCAGAAAGACGACGACTTCGTGTGTGATGATTGCGCATTTCCCACATGCGTGCCACTGAATTCAAGCCCTTATATAAAGTCTGAATGTCAAATGTTGATTTTTAGGGCATTGTTTCTAATTACTTAAAAGACTGGCTCCGCATATACTTTCTACTGTTTCCTCTTACTTATTCCTGAACAGAAGGATTAAGAAAGCCAAAGAGCAAAGGATATTACTTGAGGGTGCTTTTTTTCTCTCTAAGCATCAGGATGTGCGTTGTGGTCCAGTGGATATCGACTCGGAACGAGAAATCGGAGAGCCGAGTTCGAATTCCAGTTATGGGTTAAATGACAGGAGAGATTGGGTTCTCTAGCCTTGGTTGGCAACCAGTCTACCGCAGAAAGCAATGGCAACTTACTGGCGAGATAATCTTCTGCCCAATCTTTCGAGACATGATCGTCCAAACGTGTATCACGTATGGCACTTAACTGACTGACTGACTGAAGTATCATGTTACAGTTATAATACGTTACATACAGTGTCAGTGTGTACAACCTCTGAACCCCACAACCGAGGTTAGGATCGAGCCAAATTGGGGACCCTTAGTAGTGTTTTGGTACCCTCGCTATCTGATCAAGATTTGCTTTCTTCTGCCTATATTGATATACATTACAAATTAAATTAAGTTCAACTGACTATTAAGGGATGAAAAGTTTCTCCGATTTTGACGTCATTTTTTAGTCTTTTTTTCGTCAAATTTTGTTTGTTTACTCATGCTAAGTTTCGAAAAAAATTATAAAATTCGTCATATTTTTTAATCCGTAATTTTGAATGTGTTAAAATCATTTGACTTTTTAGCAGGAAAAACCTCAAGCATATGTTAAAAATTGCCTCAAAACACTGTTGTTTTTAAGATGGCATGATATATATATATCATACCATATATATATATATATATACGTCTATGAAAACCTAGACACAGGATCAAAGTAAATACATGAATTAGGTCCACTAACAACAGACATCAACCAATTAAACGATAGCCAACCATAAAAATGACCACTCAACAGCGACCTCTTAGAAATCCTAACCAAAAGATATACCCAACCGATAAAAAGATAAAACATACATTCCAACAGATAATACCATTGTTCAACAATTTCACACTTACACACCAAATTCCTCAAAAGTCTAACGGTCAAAACGAGACATTCACTTAATTACCAATAACCCCAACACCCCCCTCGACAACAACGAACTAAATATAAACAGAGAATGATTCCAAACCTTTATTTCCCCTGAAGAAGTGTTTAAATCCAAACACTGAAACAACCATATGATTGTAGGGAAGGGGACATATATAGAAGAAATTATGTACATGTTCTAAAACATAATTTATAATATATATAATTAGTTTACAATAAAATATATATTTTGTATGAATTCTGCTTTAAAGTGGGGGGCATATTATAGATTCGACGGGGAGACATTTGCATCGGCCCTGGTGAAGCAATAAACCGTGGGGGACTTTTTATTAAACAGAATTGTTTTCTTTCATTCAAAATGTAAGCATACAGAGTGCGATTACCTCTTTTTGGGACAGATGAATTCACGAGGGTTACCTGACGGACGGAGGGTGGAGTCACTTCGTAAGATGGCGAGACACTCGCTGATGCAGACTGCTAGACGTCTTCACAAGACAACAATGACAGGAAGAACAAGAGAAGCCCGCGTAGTATGACGAAGGACATTGAAGATACCACTGGTCTGGCCGTATTCTCTGTGGTCAATATTAAAATTAAAAACGCTCATGCCTTTCACCACATCCACACTGGTTTTTGTAACGGTGTAAAAGAATCTCTTTGAGAACAATATATGTTTGTAATTCCTTTTTTTTTTTCAGCTATTCTGTTTCGTCAGTGGTGTTAAGGCAGTGTTTTCAAATCTTATTTTCTCTGGGTCCCATTTTCGGAATTAAAATTTGCTCGCGTCTCAAATTAAAAAAAGAAAACACAGACTGTTAAAAGAAGATAAACTCGGACTCGAAGTCAAAACAATATCATTGATAACTCTCTCCTCCAATTTGCAAACCCTAGTTACTACATCCTTAATACTTGATATAATGCAAAAATATGACAATGATAAAATCGGGTAATAATTATTTATAACCATTTATACTGGGATTTATGCATGCAATTACAAGCAATCCATAATAATATTTTAAAATTCGAAATCATATTTATTTTTGGCATATAATGTATTTTTCTTGCAATTATTCCGTCTCACCTGCTATCCTATTCAGCTGCACTTATTAAGCGAGCCGCACCTTTCGGGAAACACTGTATTCAATTTTTGCATATAAACGGATATACTAATGCCTATAATGGGGGAAATATAAATTAGACATATTCTCACTTTCCTACAACCCACCATTAAATGCTGACTTTTCCGATGTAAAAACGAAATACAGTTTTAATACGTATTTCTAATCACGGTGAATGTCGGAATAGTAAGGACAATATTATTGTCACAGAAAGATCCTGAATTTTTTCTTTTTTTTTTTCCTTTTTAACAGCAAAGTTTTTTTTTTATGATTTCTTACTCTTGAGAATCCAACTGGCCATGCGCGAATATTTCATTCTGGAACCAAATTGCAACTTTCTCACAAACGCAGGTTGAACTTGAAACTGGAATCTTGTATGTATAAAAACCTAATGAAAATATGTGAAATAAACAGGATTGCATTTTTTTAAATAAGTATTTGTCATTTTGCTTATTAAATTGATTTTAAATTAATGGGAGTATCTTTTAATCTCCCTCCCAGAAATAATGTAAACTTATTGTACTAAGCTACTCTCTCTAGTAAAACCAACTGTACTTCGTACCTCCTTACCTTTCACTTCTCCCCTAAATTTGGTTTCGATCGGTCAATGTATGGCAGTTTTAGAGGATATGTCATGATTTCATATAATGTAATAGTTGGTACGTATTTTTAGTGCTTCTTACATTCTATCAAGATATTGCAGTAGATACACCTTGATGTGTAGTTTCTGCCGTGTGTGTGTTCAGGTGTGTGTGACCAACAAGTAGCGAAGGAAAACAAGAAAAAAAGGACTAAACATAAACTACAAAACTGAATGCATGGTCGTCAGCAAAAAGAGGAACCTAAAATCCCAATTATAGATCGGGGTCCTAAAATCAAGCAGGTACAGAATAAATATCTGGGATCTGTAACACTGAGATTCAAAGGCGTATTGGGATGGCCAAAGACGCATTCCAAAAACTAAGCAGAGTATTAAAAAACAGGAAAATTTTGTTGCAAGCAAATAAAAGAGAACTGAATTGTTTCGTGATATTTGCCCTTCTGTATAACAGCGAATGCTGGACAATCTCCTCAAAGATGAAGAAGAGACTCGAAGCAACAGACATGTGGCTCTACAGAAAGATGTTGAGGATACAATGAATCAAACATGTGAGCAACGACGAGGTTTTGAAGAGAATGAAAACAAAAGGGAAACTTATACTTAACATCAGGAGGAGGCAGTTGAAATTTTTGGGACATGTAATGAAGAAAGACGGCTTGGAGAATCTGATACTCACAGGATTGATTGAGGAAAAGAGGGACAGTGGAAAGCAGCATAGTTGATGGGCTTGAGTGGATTGATGGCAAAACAGGGTTTGAAAGCAATAAAAAAGCGAAGTTTATTAAGGGCTACAACAGCCAGGAGGATGTGGAGGGCTATGGTAGCCTATGTTTTGAAGGGGCAAAGCACATAAAAGAAAAAGAGGAAATTACTTACTGCAATTGTCCTTCTTTTACAGCATCGTCAAACCTAAAATTTGAAAAAATAATTAAAATTTGAATTTATTATTTTATTGTATTTTCTGTAATAATCACTTATTTTAATTACTTTTTCATTATTTTCCCATTTGTTTATGTATTTATTTATTCTTCATATTGACATTTTTATTCAAAATTTAGATAATATTTAACAATAAGACAAAGTCAAATGGACAGTTTTTCCCTTGAAAACGCAATTATTTTAACTACCTTAACTCCTCAGCAATGTTGATTCTTTTAAAAAGTGATCTTTATAATTGTAATAAAACCTAAATATATGATGAAAGTGAATTTATTTTTTTGTTCTTCAGAATTTACAACAAAAATATAAAAAATACTATTTGGTTTATTTGTTTATTTATCAGAACAATTTTATATTTACAACATTCTAAGAACTAATACAATTAGAATTAACGCAATGCGATATTTATCATTTACCAACTTATAAAGAAATAAAATGGAAAGTAATTTTTTTGTTCATAAATTTATAAAAAAAAAACTAATTATTAAAATATGTGCACTAGCTGTAAAGAAATCAGTATTATTTACGATTTTATAAAATTTGAATCAATTGGCTGATATTTTGCCAAATATTCCGATAGATAATAATATCTATCTAAACTTATTTATAAATAGAACTTTGTCTGTGTGTGTGTCTGTGTGTGTGTATCCGTTACCTATAGGCTTCGAAACGGCTGAAGCGATTTTCTTGAAAATTTACACAGTTGTACTATAAGCATCTGCGAGTGATTTTAGCTAGGGTTTGCGTCGAGGTACCACCGATAAATATCGAAAATCGATAATCGAAAAAATCCGGTTATAGAAGGAGTGGTCCAATTTTAATCAAATTTGATACACTCATAGACAAAGACATAAGAAACGATATTGAGAAGTTTCAAGATTGCAGTTCTTACAATAGTGCAGAAAATCGATAATATATATATATATATATATATATATATAAAAGGCAAGATGTTTGTGTGTGTGTCCGTTTATCTACCTGTATGTCTGTATTTTTTCAGCTCTTTTATTTTAGTTTTTGCTTTGGGTTTGGCTCTAAGTAGAAGAACAACAATTATTGTTGTTCTTAGTCTCAGCCATGATACCATTTATTCAGAGGACTTATTAAGCCTTCAAAATTCAGTTTACGACGAAAAAAACTTATTTGATTCCGATACCAGGAAATCAAAATTTGACTTACATCCATTCATTTTTCTTTCAGTCTACGGTTTCGCTTTAACTTTAAACAACTATTGCTTTTTAGTCTTTTGTGCCAACGTCCAAAGAGTCTGAGTTCCAGGACCATGGATTAGTTTTAAAGCTTTCATTACACCCGAGCAACGCCGGGCTATACTGCTAGTAATAAATAGGGTAAATAAACAATTTAATAAATAAATTTGAGTTGAATAGAAAAAGGAGAAAGAATTGGGCTTATTGAAGTTCCTGTCTCAGAAGCAAAAGACTTTTGACATAGAGGAAGCATTAAGAAAACTTTCAAGAATTATGTCGGCTGTCTTTTGGTTTTATGAGACAAAGTAGAAGAAAAAATTATTTATTTACGAGTGTGCTCCTGCTGTCAAATAATGACGCCAAAATATTTAAGATTATTATCTGTTTTCTCATAAGTTATCTTTCCTGAACCTGACAAGACTGAATATATATACATATAGTCATCCACAGACAGATCCGTTTCGCTCTATCACAGCTCATCAGTACGGTTAGACTCCGATTGCTTTTAACCCAGGATTGAAACCCGACCGAAGTGGCGTCAGTAGGGGGTTCTACCTCTGGGCCATGGGCGCGCGGTAGAAGAAGGCAGACTTTTTAGCATGTATATTGTGATTATACACGCCCAATAGCCAGAGTGCTCTAATTCATTAGTGAATGAGCGATGCGTACACGCTAGAGTAGCTACTGTTTTTCAAAGTCTCCCATTCTTCCAGAGTGCTCAATCAGGGTGTGAGAGAGTATATATATAGTGTTTAATTGTGATAGTATTTATCATCAATATTGTTATTTTTCAGTGGTTATTACTAATAAAATATCCTGTAGCAAACTTGAAGAAGAAAATCATCGGCCTCTCTGTAAAGGGTTAATTATTGAAAATGGAGAAAGCTTTGGCGTTACTGCTGAAAATGATGATTTAATAATAAAAAGTCAGGCACAAGGCTTCAAGCTTCATACAGATAGAGATCTTCTGCCAAAGTTTGTAGATCTGATGCTGGTTTATCAAATGAAGACCTGGTGTTATCAGGTGCCCTGTACAGAAAGCCATTTTAGTAACAGAAATAAAAAAATTAGCTTCCTTTTTTGATTGCTGAAGAATCTCTGGTTGGATAGGAATAGATAAGCTAATTTAAGTAGATAAATTCGCCTGTGGCCCGCTTAACACTTCACCCCGGTTTTTTGAACAGGAGTAGAGGTTTATCCCTTGTTTACTTTTTAGGGTTGGGTTTCTGGTTGTTTCTAAATTCTTCTCATTTTCTTTCACTTCCAGTAGATCTTTGCGTCTTATGGACATTATTGCATTGCTTGGGGTGAGTTGATTAAGAAAAAATCCTCTCATTGTCAATCCAACGAACGTTTCAACAAAATCATAAAGTACAACTAATGCCAAGTCCAAATATTGAGTTTTTAGTTAATACGTAAGTATTGAATATATGGCCAAGAGCTTAGAACGTTCATTTTTCGACCATGAAACTAAGTTTCGAACCTCATCATGGTCGATTTATGAAAAAGGTGAGCGGTGGAGAGTGACAAAAGAGGACTACAAATAAACTTTAAGAAAACTGAATGCATGGTCATCAGCAAAAAGGGCAACCCAAAATGCCAAATTCCGGTGGGGGGTACTAGAATCAAGCAAGTACAAAGATTTAAATACCTAGGAAGTGTTCTAACAGGAGATGGAAAATGCAACACAGAGATCCGAAGGCGAATTGGCATGACAAAGGATGTGTTCCAGAAGTTGAGTATAGTACTAAGACACAGGAAAATTTCACAAGAAACAAAGAAAAGAGTGCTAGATTGCTATGTGATGTCAGTTCTTCAATACAGCAGTGAATACTGGACAATATCATCAAAAATGAGAAAAAAAATTTAAGCAGCGGAAATGTGGTTCTACAGAAGGATGCTGCGGATATCGTGGATTGAGCATGCAAGCAACGATGAGGTGTTGGAAAGAATGGCAACAAAAAGGAAATTAATACTGAATATCAGGAAGAGACAACTGAAGTTCCTGGGACACGCAATGAGGAAGGAGAGCCTGGAGAACCTGATACTGACTGGACAGATAGAAGGAAAGAGAGACAGAGGAAGGCAGCGGATAACATATTTGCAGGGCCTGATCAGGTGGATGACGGAACGGGGGTTGCCAGGAGTAACAGGAGCAAACATACTAATAGCCACAAAGGATAGGGAGATGTGAAGAACCATGATCGCCTACGTCCTGAAAGGACAGGCACATAGGAGATGAAGAAGATATTTTGATTTTACTGGTATAGGAAGACGATACAGGCGTTCGGCGTGAAAGTGCCTGAAAACGGGTCAACTCGTGATATGGTTGTGAGTGAAATTTTAGCCGAATTGATATCATGCTCTAGGGTTTGAACGTATTGGCTTTGTTATCTGTGCCAGATTATTTGCGTTCTCCCAGAAAAACGCATTCGTTTGACAACGGAAGAGTTCTCTCCCAAAATGCTTCAAAATGTCTTTGGCAAAGCTCAGGATAGATTTGAAATTTGTAGGGATACAGACGGGGCACATGTTGAAAATTTTCAATAGAGTTTTGACATAAGATTTTTAAATCTATGTTTTGTATCATAATTAATTAATAACAATATAATTGTGTCGGCTTTTTTAAAAAATTGCTCCATTTCATTGAAACAGTTCATTCTGAGGCCTCCTAGATATGAAAATTTTTGAATCAATCGAAATACATGAGAATAGCTTCAGTATTAAAACTTTAAAATCATAGAGTATTTAAGGAATGACTTACATTAGGCCGATACAGAGGACCACACGGTGTTGGTAAGCGTGTTTGAAATTCCATCGTTTTAAATGATATATTGCATGGATATTCTCTTTCAGCTGAAAATAATAATAAATGATAATTTTAAACTAATCAAAAATTAATAATAATGATAATGATAATACTCACTACTCGACTAGAGATTTATCAGCAATGATACATCAAATAAATATAATTCAGGCCTTACGATATGCTCATTTTAGAGGCAACAGGAGAAATGTAATCGACCTCCTGTAACTAGTGAGTTTGTCGTGATACAAAAAAAGCAATTATTTCCCTTTGGCCGAGATAGTTACGTGAGTCACGTGACGTCTACTTTGTGAAGTCACTCCGTACAGTGAACAAAGTGTAAGTCCTTCAGTCGGTTTTACAGAAGTCAGACCAGGAGTTTACTAAATCTTTATCATCTAGGATTTGGTAAAGCTTAGAAGCCCAGAGTGCTGTTTCATTTTACAAATATCAGTCAGTTGAGTGCCATACGTGATACACGCTTAAGCGATCATGTCTCGAAAGAGTACATGACTGACTGGGCATATGATTATCCCGCAGTAGGCTGCCATTGCTTTCAGCGGCAGACTAGTTGACGACCAAGGCTATAGAACTCAATCTGTCCTGCCATTCAACTCAATGCTGGAGGGAGAAGAAATAGATTATATTACATTATTATATTAAGTAAAATTAGTGGGGGATCAGTCTATTACTTTATAACAACAGAAAATCGATCCCCCACTTTATGCCCAGTAGAAGTTTTAATTATGTTTTAATTATGTTTCCATCTATTATATTCAGTCAGTTAAGTGCCATACGTGATACACGCTTGGGCGATCATGTCTCGAAAGAGTACATGACTGACTGGGCATATGATTATCCCGCAGTAGGCTGCCATTGCTTTCAGCGGCAGACTAGTTGACGACCAAGGCTATAGAACTCAATCTGTCCTGCCATTCAACTCAATGCTGGAGGGAGAAGAAATAGATTATATTACATTATTATATTAAGTAAAATTAGTGGGGGATCAGTCTATTACTTTATAACAACAGAAAATAGATCCCCCACTTTATGCCCAGTAGAAGTTTTAATTATGTTTTAATTATGTTTCCATCTATTATATTCAGTCAGTCAGTTAAGTGCCAAACGTGATACACGTTTGAGAGATCGTGTCTCGAAAGAGACATGATTGACTGGGCAGAAGATTATCCCATAGTAGATTGCCATTACTTTCTACGGTAGACTGGTTGCCGACCAAGGCTATAGAACCCAATCTGTCCTGCCATTCAGCTCATAGCTGGAGGGAGAAGAAATAGATTATATTACATTATTATATTAAGTAAAATTAGTGGGGGATCGGTTTATTACTTCATAACAACAGAAAACCGATCCCCCACTTTATGCCCAGTAGAAGTTTTAATTATGTTTTAATTATGTTTCCATCTGCCATACGTGATACACGCTTGGGCGATCATGTCTCGAAAGAGACATGACTGACTGGGCATATGATTATCCCGCAGTAGGTTGCCATTGCTTTCTGCAGTAGACTGGTTGCCGACCAAGGCTATAGAACCCAATCTGTCCTATTATTTAACCCATAACTGGAGGGAAGAGACGGATTAATACCTTTCCCAAGGGTATTTGTGCGTAAATGAATGCAATGAATTCAACTGGAATTCGAACTCAGCTCCGCGATTTCTCGTTCCGAGCTGATATCCACTGCGCCACAACGCACATCCAACTTCCCCAAATATATAAAGAAACTATCTCCGGTTCGCAACCCTCAATTTGGGGAAATCCAAGACTCACTGCTTCGTGTTTTTAAATGTCCTCGATTGTGACATAGTAGATGAATCCATCCATCTTAACTCTAAACATGGCATCTCCAGAAACACAGAAGGATTTCATATTGTATGTAGCATCTTACTATTTTCACTCTGCTTCTGGTGTAAATATATGTTATATTGGCTCTGTGCGGGGCACGTGTAAATGTGTACATCTAATTTTGTGTATGACTTAGTGGAATAAAAGTCTCGCTGAGAACAAAATGTTTGTCATTCCTTTTCCTTTCAGCTGTTTCGTTCCGTCCATGAAGTACGGTGTTATTATATCAAGGATATAATAATGCCCATATTTGGGGAAAATACAAATAGGAAAATAAACCTTTTCTTCCAACTCTCCTATTATATTAGCAGCAAAGTTACGTGTTTGGGTTAAGTCGTTGTTACCTCTACGTTTGATTCCTGTAAAACCGACGGAAGGACTTTCACTTTTGCCAGTAGTTCCCACAATTTTTGTCTGGGCCGCATTTTATGAATGAAAATTTGCTCGCGTCTCACCAAAGAGAAGACCCGGTGAAAAGGCACAATTCTCTCTACGGCAGAGAAGGTACAAAAAGATGGTTAATGGGAGATAACCGCGTATTCGAAGTAAAAACATCATTGATAACTCACTCCTCCAATTTGCAGGCCATAGTTACTATATTCTTAATACTTGATATAATTAGAAAATATGACAATGTTAAAATCAGTCAATTATTATTTATGAGTATCTATACTGGGACCAATCCATAATAATATTGAAAATTTTGAAATCATATTTATTTCTGGCATATGAATTTTTGTTTTGCCCTTCAATCATTCTACCTCACCTGCTGTCCTTTTCCGCCGTACTTATTAGGTGCGCCGCCCTGTTTGGGAACCACTGCTATACGCAGTGACTATTTCATTAAAGAGATATAATCTAGTACTACGATTAAGTTCATAAACAAATGTTCATCAGAACAATTACCATGAAAGTATTTATGTATTAAAGACAGCGGTAAGCAATATTACAATGTGTTACATATTGTCTGCGCTGTTGCATAAATTCGAGAAGAAGTGTATTTCTATAAAACGGCAAAAAATATGCAAACTGGCTAGCAAAAAAAAAAAAAAAGAAAAGAAAAAATAGACATTGTTTTTTATAAATATTTGTTTGTTGTCAAAGTTAAGAATGCGGTCAAAATTTTCCATGTCAGGAAAATCATTGATTGCTTTAAAACCAACGTAGCTAAGGTCAGATAATATGGGCCTTGAAATTATGTAAACAATGTGCTGAAAAATGACGTAGTCGCTTATACAAGAGACAGGTTAGTAGTAAAAGGCAGTCGGTGAGATTTGAGAACGGAACCCAGACCGAGAAAGACAAAGAGAAAAACCGCGGACGAGCGAGGCCTCTAGTTGGCTCGATGCGTGTGTGCTGATCTGTTTTAATCGCAATGTTGGTCAGAAACAGAAATGTTGCAGTGATAGGAATAAACATGTAACTCACTGCTATTTCAATAGTTGTGCAGGAAAATACGTCAGAAACGGAGAACATGAACGTAGCATTTACGATGTTTAAGAGTTGTCTTTTCCTTGTTTCGAACTGATTAATATAAGGGCCCATGACAACTCAAAACCGCCGATTGAACGCCGAGACTACTCAGAACCGAGGCAATTCAGCACCAGAAAAGCATAACTTTTTAAAAACCGAATAAAAGTAATTTACTAAAGACTAAGGCCTCAATTAATGATCATTTTTCTTCAAATAAGGCATTTGAAAAGGCATTATGCTAAATATGAACCGATTTTTTCTTTTTAATTATTTTGATAAAGTAAATCGTAAAGAAATTTATTTTAATAAATTAAATTGACATATTAAAAAATAAGTCAACTCATTTTTAATTATTTTTTTATGAAGTTAATTGAAAAATGCAAAACAAAATAAAGCAGTTTTTTTTTATTTTTAACCATTTTTAATGAAGTAAATTATAATTTCATTTATTTTTTAATGAAGTGAATCGAAATACTAAAATACTTTTTTAAAAATATTATAACATTTAATGTTCTGAATTATTGAAATTAATTACTTCATCAAAACGTAAATGAGTTGGGTTTATTAAAAATAAATGAGTTGTCTTTTTTTATATATTATCTTGGTTCAAAAGTTCTTAAGCAAACTGACTGTAAAGAACATTGAACTCAACTCGTCCAGAAATGTTGACAAGGTCCATTGTCACAACAGAGTCTGCTGCGGTTATATTATATTATATTATATTATATTGTATTGTATTGTATTGTATTATATTGTATTATATTATATTGTATTATATTGTATTGTATTGTATTATATTATATTGTATTGTATTATATTGTATTATATTGTATTGTATTGTATTATATTGTATTGTATTGTATTATATTATATTATATTATATTGTATTGTATTGTATTGTATTATATTGTATTATATTATATTGTATTATATTGTATTGTATTGTATTATATTATATTGTATTGTATTATATTGTATTATATTATATTGTATTATATTGTATTATATTATATTGTATTGTATTATATTATATTATATTGTATTGTATTGTATTATATTGTATTATATTATATTGTATTATATTGTATTGTATTGTATTATATTGTATTGTATTGTATTATATTATATTATATTGTATTGTATTGTATTATATTGTATTATATTATATTGTATTATATTGTATTGTATTATATTATATTGTATTGTATTATATTGTATTATATTATATTGTATTGTATTGTATTGTATTATATTATATTATATTGTATTGTATTATATTATATTATATTGTATTGTATTATATTATATTGTATTGTATTATATTATATTATATTATATTATATAAAATAAGTCAATAAAACACACTCATTTTTAATTGTTTTTTTATAAAGTAAACTGAAAAATGCAAAACAAAATAAAGCAGTTCCTTTTTATTTTTAACTATTTTTAATAAAGTAAATTAAAACTGCATTTATTTTTTAATGAAGTGAATCAAAATAGTAAAATAGTTTTAAAAAAGTATTATAACATTTAATGTTCTGAATTGTTGAAATTAATTCAAACATAAATGAACTGGGTTTATCATAAAATAAATGAGTTGTCTTTTTTTATGTACTAGCAGTATAGCCCGGCGTTGCTCGAGTGTAATGAAAGTTTTAAAACTAATCCATGGTCCTGGAGTTCAGACTCTTTTGACAAAGTTCCATTTATAAATAAGTTTAGATTATCTTGGTTCAAAAGTTCTTAAGCGAACTGTCTATAAAGAACATTGAACTCAACTCGTCCAGAAATGTTGACAAGGTCCATTGTCACAACAGAGTTCTGCTGCGGTTTATGTAGTTCTTGGTAAAACCAGAACTACATAAACCAGCTGAAGATTAACCCAACAATCCGTTTTTTTTTCTTTTTTTCGTTTGTGAAGATATTTCTCCTTAATATCGCTCACGCCAAAGTTCAACCCAGCGCTTCGATTACTTCGACATTCGATCTTTCACTACTCTGTGATCAAGAACGTGGGCAGAGTGGTATTTAGATCGAAATAGCCAGCGACCAACAGCCAGCTAGAATTAGCAACGATATTTACCAGCGCAGGGTTAGCCCTGTGGTCAACACATCGACCTAAGACCCAAAGGGCCGGACCTCTGTGTTTTTGCACCATCGGATGTAGGCTGCGTGAAAAGGGGTTATATGGGAGAAGGGTTGGTATGTTGAAACGCAATTCATCGTCCTCACTGATTTTGAACGCTGTCAATGCTAAAAAGTTTTGATTGTGTCGCTTCAACCCAATGAGGATCAAATTCCCAACTTAATGCTCAGCTGAACTCTCGCACTAAAAGTTCGTCAACAGTGAGGTGTTGATCTGTATCCTTATTGTTTTGAGCTTAGCTTAGTCTGACACAAGGTCACACGTCTTAAGCACCAAGGAAAATCAACAAAAACTGTACATTGTATGTTTTTATCTGTTTTTTATGCGTGTTATGTGTGTATATGTATATGTAAGAACGTTTATGTAAGCTTGATATTATATGTATTCATTTACGTGTGTAGCTGTTAATGCGTATGTATGGAATACTAAGTTCTTCTATGTGCCGTTATGTGCTTCAGAATATAGGCGATAATGGCCCTCCACATCTCCCTTTTCCTTTGTCGTTCTTAATACACCTTCTGTTATCCCACTCAATTACGCTCCACCATCCATCTGCTCAAGTCCATTGGGTAAGTACAAACCTTTAAAGAGTAGCAAATATGCATTTTCCCGCCGACATTGAGGACCTTGGTGTGGGCAAAAATCCGCATGTAATCGAAGTTGGAATTCTGGCCAAGATAAAAGGCGTCTCGAGCGAGATAATCCCATTTATCAACATCGATTCCGTTCTCATCATTGGAAACAATCTAGAAAGAAACAATTCTAATATAAATATTAAGAAAAACAAGTGTAGATAGAAATGTAGATTGATAGAGGGATACAATATTCCTGTTTGTTTAAAGTTTTTAGTTTTTCAGTAAAAATGTGATTCCGTGAGATAAGTTCTGATCGTTTATTTTGTAGTTTGTGTTGGTCTGGGGAGGTAAGTATAGCGATTTTTCCCTTCGAGGAAAAATTTACAGTTCTGGGATTTATTGTTGTAGGATGTTGAAAATATCTTCTTCTTTCCTTATTTATTTGTATATATATGTGTGTGTGTGTGTGTGTGTGTGTGTGAGAGAGAGAGAGAGAAAAAAAATAGAAAGAGAGAGAGAGTAAGACACGCTAGGTAGAATGCGATTACATATCAATGAGAATTTTGTTAGGTTCGGATAACATCATTAAATCGACTGAAATATTGTGAAAAGTGAAATAAAGCAGCGAACAAAGGGAGGTAAATCTGAATGTAAAGAAGGAGTAGGTTTGGCTCGATGTAAAAAAAATAATTAAAATAACAATATGCTACGAGAAAGTTGATGCAATATAGAGATGAAAGGGAAAAGAACTGGAAAAGTAAGAAATAATTAAAGAAAATAGAAACTGTCATTTTTAAGATCACAAATAAGACACATTTTAGTACAAAAGTGAATTAAATCAATTGAAAAATAATTGAAAAAACACTGCTTTGTTTTGAATTTTGTTGTTAATAATGTCCAATTTTAGAATTAACTTTTATACCTGAAATAATGTATTTAGACATTGTTTAAATAAAACAAAATAGCGAACGATGCTGCTATCTAATATCCATCATAAACAATCGCTTCTACCCCTCATTAGCATGGAACACTCCCTAAGAGTAAAACACTACGCCTCCTTGGCCTCACACTCTCAGCGGACCTCAGGTGGAATGACTATATCGAATCCATTGCTAAATCCACTGCTAAGAAAGCCGGTTCACTGTGCAGGGCCAGGAAGATTTTCCCGTCTGAATCCATCCTGCACATATATAAATCTACCATCCTCCCATGTATTGAATACTGCTGCCACATCTGGTCGGGTGCCCCTGCTATTCGCCTCAGGGTTCTTGACAAAATCCAGCACAGAATAGGTAATATGATCGATACCGACTTGGCAGCTCGGCTGCAGTCGCTCTCTAACCGGTGTGACGTGGCTTCCCTGTGCCTCTTCTGCTCCAATTAACTTACATCATTGGTGCCCACTAGGTATGAATTAGCAACTAAGTCCCACCCTTTACAGTGAAACTGATAAAATGTAACCGCAATTTTTACCCTAAGAGCTTCTTTTCACGCACTTCACACCTGTGGAATTCCCTTCCATATACTTGCTTCCCTGACAGCTAAAATCTCCAGGAATTTGAATGTAAGGTCAATAGACATCTCCTATCACACTAACTCGCATCCATTCCCTCAAGCACTTTTTTCATCTACTCCACCCACATCCTCGGTATCCTCATTCGTCTATTACCCTCCTCCTGACATTTCCTATAACTAACCCCTCTTTCTCATCACTTTCTCCTATGTAACCCCCTGCGCAACAGTGGCAGTAGAATGCCTTGCTTGGGGTGAAAAGATTAAAAAACCCTGAACATCTATACATTTCCCTCATCAGTCTACAAGTATATTTATGTCTTTACAATAAAGCTCTATTGGTTTGAAAGTAAAGGCATTTTTAAATACAGTTTCTGCTTCTTTACGACGCAATGTCTTTTGGCTTAAAAACTTGTCAAGATGCTTGTAAAATGATAGTGTTTATAAATTTATAGAATTACTTTAATTTTTGTATTATATTGTTCGGACTGTTGTCCTCATCTTTATTGCCATGTTTACGACATTTTCGCCGTTGTACGCCCCGGCCCTCGTCAGGTGCTAGGAATTTCGAACCAAACCCTTTATTTCGATCACTGGAGTATATCATTCTCATTCCATGTGCAATGATACTTCTGGTAGCCATGTAGTTATCTCCTTTTAATTCAACTCTTAAAGTTATTTGTTCACCACTGCTGTAGGCTGGTACTGAACTCACAACTCTTTGGGTCAAGTCACTGGAACTGAACTCACAACTCTTTGGGTCAAGTCACTGGAACTAGCCAACGTCTATATCCACTGGGCCATGTATCCTTAAGAACATCAGTTTATGTATTTTTAGGGCTTATAAACCTAATGTCTTCTCTATTTTTTAGAATTACTTATGAGTATTTGAATTTTAGATAGAATTATTTCCATATTATCACTCAGATTTTCTCATCATATTCAACCAAGACATTTATTACAAGCATGGCTAATGCTAACCTCCAGAAAAGTGACTCGTTGCGACTTCTCGGAATAACGTTCTCGGCTGACATGAAGTAAACAGAATATATTGAATCCATTACTGGGTCAACTGCTAAGAAAGTTGGGTCACTGTGTCATGCGAGAATTTCCAGAATCTATCATACATATCTAGAAGTCTGTCATTCATCTATGCTTAGAATACTGCTGCTACATATTGTCTAGCACCCCTGATATTTACCTTGAGCTCCTTGATAAAATCCAAAAAAGAATCAACAATATTATTGGTCCTAATCTGACAGCTCGGCTTCAGTTCCCTTCCCACCGCCGTAATTTTGCCTCTCGATGTCATTTCTGTAAATATACTTTCTGGAAAATTGTTCGGATAAGCTCTTCGCTATGGTACCTAGACTTTTTGAATTTAAGCAAAATACAAACCTGGCGTCGAGGGCTTATGAATTTACAGTTAAGATGCTTATATGTAGCCGTAAGTTCTATGCAAGCAGTTTCTTTTCTCGCACATCTCTCCAATGGGACTCCCTTCCGGCTCTATACTTTCCAGCCGACTTTGATCTCAAAAAAGTTAAGTGAAAGTCAATCGCTATCTACTGTTCCCCTGATTACTCTTTTCTCTTTTCGCTCTTCAGTAATGTTTGAGTTCTTAACTATTACTCGCACAGATACCCCGTGTGTCTTAGTGGCTTTACTACCTTGCTTGGGGTGAAATCGATGATGAAAATATTTTTTTTTTAATTTACTGAAATCTTATGATAAGGCGTTTAATAGCTGTAACAATATAAATATTATGGAATTAAGTTTTATTATTAGGTGTTTGAATTTTATAAGATAATTATTACCAACCTGGAACATGAATTCTTTCTCTGGGTATTTTTTTATGATATGTTGATTCTGAAAATAAATTAAGAAAAAATATTCTTTACTTTAAATGAATCATTTGAATTCTGGGGAAAAAAAGAAGACTGACACAGATTTTAAAGTGGTGATAATATTTTAAAGTAGTAATCTAATCTAAATCGAAACTTATTTATAAATGGAACTTTGTCTGTGTGTGTGTTTGTGTGTATCCGTTACCTATAGACTCCGAAACGGCTGAACCGATTTTTTTTTTAAATTTTACATACTTGTACTATAAGCGTCTGCGAGTGTTCTTAGCTAGGTTTTGTGTCGAGGTACCCCCGATAAATATCGAAAATCGATAATCGAAAAAATCGGATTTTCGAAGCAGTGGTCCGATTTTAATCAAATTTGATAAACTCATAGACAAAGACATATGAAACGATATTCAAAAGTTTCAAGGTTGCAGTTCTTACAATAGTGCAGAAAATCGATAATATATATATATAAAAGGCAAGTGTCTATTTATCTGCCTGTCTGTTTGTATTTTTTTCAGCCCTTTTATTTTAGTTTTTGCTTCGAGTTTGGCTCTAAGTAGGTATAATTGTAGTTCTTAGTCTCAGCCATGATACCATTTACTCAAAGGACTTATTAAGCCTTCAAAATTCAGTTTACGACGAAAAAAATCAGGAAATCAAAATTTGACTTACATCCATTCATTTTTCTTTCAATCTACTGTTTCGCTTTAACTGTAAACAACTATTGCTTTTTAGTCTTTCGTGCCAACGCCTAAAGAGTCTGAGCTCCAGGACCATGATTAGGTTTAAAGCTTTCATTACACCCGAGCAACGCCGGGCTATACTGCTAGTAATATAATAAATTCGGGTTGTGAGTTTAAACGTATCTGGACTTAACTAAAGTTACCGGGCTATACTGTTAGTGTGTGTGTATATATATATATATATATATATATAATTATTAGGTGCGATTGCTAAATTGTCGCAATTATTTTATTATTTCAAATATTCTTTAGACTGAGTCTGAGCTCCAGGACCATGGATTAGTTTTAAAGCTTTCATTACACCCGAGCAATGCCGGGCTATACTGCTAGTAATATAATAAATTCGGGTTGTGAGTTTAAACGTATCTGGACTTGACTACAGCGAACGTCTACCGCAGGTAAATGAAAAAATGAGCTGAAGAACAAAGATATAAGCTCCACAATGTCACTAGTCTAAGGGAATTGTAGATCATATCGAGATTTGTTACCAGGGAGCTTCATCTTAACGATTTAATATACGCAGATTACACTGCGCCGATGGCTGACTTGCAAAGAAAACTAGAGGGCTTCTAGACAGGATAGTAGAAGAAAGCGAGGGTAAAAAAAGAAGGACTAGCCATCGAGTGTATGAAAGTATGGTCATCAGTAAGAGAAAAACTCCGAGATGCGAGTAACGAATTCGAGATATAGCCTCCAAGCGGGTTCAGATGTTCAAATATCAGGGAAAGGTTTTAAAGTTTTAAATTACTATCTGAATCAAGAATTTGTCATATAGAATATAAACAATGCCCCCCGAAAAGACATCGACAAAATATCTGTAAACTTCAAGAAAACAATGTATGAACAGAAATGTTTTAAGAGAAATATTTCATAAATTGACAATGTCTTTTCGGTCAATGAATACCGAAAGTTTCTTTATGAGGAAACGGCTAATATTACCATTAGAGATAATGAGAACAGATATTACACTTTGATCCCAGTCTGATGAGCTTTCTTTTTAAAGAATAGTGTCACTTATGTAGCACTGTTTGTTTGGTTAATGATTGCCGAATCTTTCCTTATAAAGAAATGTCTAGTATAATTATTGTCATTATATTTTTAATGAAGACGAGCTGAATAAAAGTATCTTTTGTCATATGTTCTGTTAATGTAATAAACATTAGATAGATCACATATTTTAAGCATTATTTAAGTCACACATCATATATGCTCAAGAGCTTATATGTTGTATTAAAGCTCAAATATGATTTCTATTAAATAAATAATTAATACTGAATAATTGACATACTTCGACGCTTAAAAATGTCATGCCAAATTAGGGGAAAATTGATTGACTTATTAAAAAAAATAATCACTTACATTTTCCGGAAGAATCATTGCTTTAACCTTGTCACGTTCATCCTGATCGATATATTTCCCCTGAAAATAAAACCGAGTAATTTTTTTATACAAATCTCTAATTTTGAGTTAAAGAAAAAACGGGTACATAAATTAAAAATTAAACTGTTCCCACAATTTCCGTTGTTCAGACTATTTTCCTCATCATCGGCCTTCTTCAGGTGATCAGTCAGTGATACACGCTTGGGCTATCATGTCTCGAAAGAAACACGACTGCCTAGGTAGAAGTTTTTCCCGCGGTAAGTTGCCGTTACTTTCTGTGGTAGACTGGTTGCCAACCAAAGCTATAGAACCCAATCTGTTCTACTATTCAGCCTACAGTTCGAATGAGAAGAGATGGATTATATTATATTATTAAGTTAATAATTAGTAATTCGCGGGGGATCAGTTTATTACTTCATAACAATAAAAAATCGATCCCCCACTTTATGTTCATTAGATACTTTATTTATGTTTAAAACTATTATATTCAGTCAGTCAGTTAAATATCATACGTGATACACGATTGGGCGATCATGTCTCGAAATAGACATGACTGACTGGGCATAAGATTTTCCCGCAATAGGTTGCCATTACTTTATACGTTAGACTCGTTACCAACCAATGCTATAGAGCCCAATCTGTCCTGCTATTCATTCCATAGCTGGAAGGTTAAAAGAGATGGATTATATTATTAAATTATAAAGTAGTAATTTTAGGGGATCAGTCTATTACTTCATAACAATAGAAAATCGATCCCCCATTTATGCCCAGGAGAATCTTTACTGATGGTTGCAACTATTATATTCGTGTATCACGTATGTCATTTAACAATGCCATACGTGATACACGCTTGGGCGTTCATGTCTCAAAAGAGATATGACTGAGTAGATGATTTTCCCGCAGTAGGTTGCCATTGCTTTCTGCGTTAGACTCGTTGCCAACCAATGCTATAGAGCCCAATATGTCCTGCTATTCAACCCATAGCAGGAAAGAGATAGATTAATATCTTTCTAAATTATATTTGTGCGTAAGTGAATGCAACGTTTCAGATGATATACAATGGCAGTTTGTAGTGAACCCTATATTTAGTCAACCAGGGTGGATTGCCCTAGTGAATAAAAGCGTTGGTTGAAGTAATCCAGTGATTTGACCAAAAGAGTTGTGAGTTCAATACTTGGCCACGGCAGAGGTGAACAAAAATTTGAAGAGGTGAATTACTAAAGAGAAATAAAAGAAACTGAGATATCTAGAAAAGGCATGCCACGTGCAACTAGAACAATCAACCCTGGTGAACCAAATAAATTGTTCGGTTCGAAATTCCAATTCCGAAGAACAGCCGAAATGTTCTGAATATGACAATAAGGATGGAGATAACAGCCCGAAAAATGTCAGTCAGTCAGTTAAGTGCTGTGCGTGAGACACGCTTCGGCGATCATGTCTAGAAAGAGACATGACTGACTGGGCAGAAATTATTATTGTTAGGTTGCCATTGCTTTCTCCGGTAGACTAGTTGCCAGCCAAGGCTATAGAAACCAATTTGTCCTATTATTTAACCCATAACTGGAGAGAAGAGACGGATTCATAAGAGTGATAAAATAGACAAATATGACACTAACAGACCCTCCAGTAGTTGTAAGAAGCGAATAAATCGCTTTTTCTGCCTGCACAAGCTCGGCTGATGAAACTTAATGCAAACAGCTGCCAAAACTCGTAAATGATAAGCTCTTATGGAGCTGTGTATTTACACACCCACTTACATTTTAATTATTTTGATTAAAATTTACTTTTAGACGAGCTCCTTCTTTCCCCCGTTTTGTAAGTAAAACTTTTGTTTTTCCTTGTCCTGCTTTATTATTGATAATACCGCCAACGAATACCTTTGAAAAGTGTTGGCCGAAAGGTTCCTCAGGTTAGCACAATGGCATCAGTATTGTTTAAAGCAATTTGTTGTTTCTGTACAAATCTTTGTTTTTATATATATATATAATCTAAATCAATAAAGCAACTATGTTTCCTTTGTCTTGAAGAAAAAATTGATCATTAAATACATGAATAGCAACAAACTTAAACCAGAGGGATGAAAACACAGTAAACTGCAAACACATTAAAGAACTAACCTTACAATCATGCAAAAAATACTACAAAAGCCAAAGCTAGGACCCCTTAGAGACTATAAACCTCTATAGTATTAACAACACTCTTACATTAAATTTTACCTATTACACACCACAAACTGTGATCTAATTTAAAGTTTTATAGAAATAAGTGATTTCCTAAATTCAAAATTAAGGTTAAATGTACAAAATTAGATTAATTATAAAAACTGTGTTTAAATACAAAAATATTCTATAGTTGTACAAATAAACATTAAATATAGGTCCAATCCCATCCCTCCCAAACTTTTACACTTTCTTACTTTCCCTCTCTAATAAACCCAAAGAATAAAGCCTAGCCATGGTGGCATAAACCTATACCCCATCTTTTAATGTTAAATCTGTCTACAAAATTCCCGACACTTTCATTAAAAAAATACATTCCCTACCCACCCCACTTTTTCAAAATTCTAACGGACAATTTACAAGACTTATTCCCTTATCGCTAACCCCCACGAACATCCCACACGCAACTCGCCAAATATAAGCAAAAGAAGCTTTCCATTCCTTTCCACATCACCGGATGAGACACTGCAATTTCAATGTCGAAACAAAATGTACACTTTGTAGTGAATAAAAAAAATTGTACATGTTCTAAAATATAATTTATTTATATATATATATATATATATATATATATATATATATATATATATATATATATTAAAAAAGGATTAATTCTAAGATGCTGAATGGCCATTTCGATATGAAGATCCCCACGGGGGACGACACATCACCTCAGCAACAGAAAAAACCTTTCAGAAACTCTACGTTCGTATTGAGTACTCTCTATAAAAGTAAATGCATGAACAGCAGGTTAAAAAACCTACGAGTTCCATAGCTTTGTTACAATATATATATATTGTATATATTGAAGATAATATATATATATAACTCGTAGGTTTTTTAACCTGCTGTTCATGCATTTACTTTTATAAAGAGTGCTCGATACAAACGCAGAGCGTTATACTGTATTGGTTGTTACAATGGTTTATAAATTCATAGTATCACTACACAAAAAATTTCGCGTTTCGAAGCTGCTTTGTGCGCTTCTCATCGGGTGATAATTTGAAATCCGCTTTGTTACAATATATATATATATATATATGGCCGGTAGTATATATATATATATATATATATATATATATATAACGGTCAAATCTTGCGAATCACAGGAAAAATATCTTTTATTTTTCTCAACCACAAATCTTCAATTATTTCCTTTCTAACTTCCGCTTTTTGTTAACGATAAGACCACTGTTACAAGTTCATTGTGTTTTCTTCGTCTCACGTTTTCCAATGACATAAAGTGGGAGTAATAATCACCTATGCTTTGTATATTGTTGCTACATATGGCCCGGTGCTTCTGATATATGTTTAGAAATTTTTGATAAAATCTAAAGAATCAGTAATATTATTGATCCTGACCTGGCATCTCATCTTCAGTCACTTTTCTCACCGCCTATGCCTTTTCTATAAATACATTCATGTTAATTGTTCAGATTATCTCTCCGCCATGCTGCCTCGACTTTATGAACTTAAGCGCTGTACCGTGCGGATTTGCGTTGTGGTGCAGTGGATATCGGCTCGGAACGAGAAATCGAGGAGCCTAGTTCGAATTCCAGTTGAATTTTATTGCATACACTTACGCTCAAATACCTTTTGGGAAAGATATTAGTCCGTCTTTTCCTTCCAGTTATGGGTTAAATAACAGGACAGAGTGGATTCTATAGCCTTGGCTGGCAACCAGTCTACCGCAGAAAGCAATGGCAACCTACTGCTGGATAATCTTCTGTCCAGTCAGTCATGTCTCTTTCGAGACATGATCGCCCAAGCGTATGGCACTTAACTGACTGACTTTATTGGCAACAATGTTTCACTAATTTACAGCTTGATGTAACCGTAAGTTCTATGCTAATAGTTTTTTTCTCGCACTTCTCGCTCGTGGAACTCTCTTCTGGCTCCAGTCTTTCCGGTCAAATTTGATCTTCAGAATTTTTAAATGTAATGTCAATCGTTATCTACTGTCTTCTTAATTACTCTTATGTTGCTTTCACGCTTTAATAATGCTATTGTGTCTTAGTGGCTTTACTGCCTTGCATGGGGTGATATAATTACGAAATAAATTGCTAGGTCTGCTGCTAAAAATATCGATTCACTGTGGCGTGCCAGCAAATGTTTCACCCAAATCCATTTTGCTGCCACATCTGATTTTGTTCTCCAGCCTTATATCTCGCGATTCTTGACAAAATCCAAAGAAGGATATGTAAATTTACCGGTCCTGACCGGGCATCTCGGTTTCATTTTCCATCTGCTCCACGATGTGGCTTCCTTTCCTATAAATATTTTCATGGCAGCTGTTCTAATAAGATTTCCTCTTTGGTACATCATCTGGAAAAAGTTAAGTGTATTTCTTGATTGTCAGTTAGGTCTCATTGTTTTACTGTTGAAATAGTAAGACGTAACAGTAAATTCGATTCTAATAGTTGCTACGTATGCACGTATAGATAAGAGGAAGACGCGTATAGGTAGAGCAATATTCAATGAATGGACGAATAGTAGGTTTATAAACGGGCAAAAATGGATTTGGGTGAAACAAATTTTCTGGCACGCCACAGTGAATCGATTTTTTGGCAGCAGACCTAGCATTTTATTTCGTAATTATATCACCCCATGCAAGGCAGTAAAGCCACTAAGACAATACAGACGTTTCACTCTAAACTAAGTAATACTAGTATTAATGAGTAACTGACTTCCAGTAGGCAAGTGAGGTGAAAGACGCGTTCGGCCATGTGTTAAAAAACAAAGGCCTTTCTTTCTTCTTGGAAGACGCGCTCGCATGTGGGTTAAAAAAATGAGACCCTTTTTCTTGGAAAGCAACCCACGCGACGAGAAAGAAAAAAAAGGGCGCAAAAGAGCAAAGATGAAAACGGAGTCGAACGGAACGGACGTTTACCTTCAGTATTGCCAAAAAAGATAAGATTTTGAATTCTCAGCTTCATTAACCTTAAGCAAGAACATCGACTTCTGCTTAAAATAATCATCTCTCCTAAAACAATATCGCATTTTTCATCTGAAGCTCAGCGAAAATTCAACACAAGAATATCATTTTCTTTGTGACACACATACACACACACACACACACACACACATATATATATATATAGTCATCTGCAGACAGAACTGTTTCGCTGTATCACAGCTCATCAGTACGGTTAGACTCCGATTGCTTTTAACCCAGGATTGAAAGCCGACCGAATTGGCGTCAGTCGGCGATTCTAGCTCTGGGCTATGAGCGTTCGGTAGAAGAAGGCAGACTTTTAGCATGTATATTATCATTATACACGCCCAATAGCCAGAGTGCTCTAATTCATTAGTGAATGAGCGATGCGTGCATGCGAGAGTAGCTACTGTTTTTCAAAGTCTACCATTCTTCCAGAGTGCTCAATCAGGGTATGAGAGCGTAAATATTATATATATATATATATTAGAAGTAGTACAAACTAATAGGTTGAGAGTTCACTGTTTATAGTGATTCATTTTATTAAAAGTGCTCAATGCTTTGTAGAGAAGTATGTATGGTAATATTTTTATTAAAAGTTTATAATAAAAACAGAGTCTACTTCAACACAACAGTCTGATGAGGCGCTATTAAGATAGTACCGAAACACAACGGCTCTTGTGTTGCAGTAAACTATGTTTTTTATTATAAACTTATAATAAAAATATTACAATATATATATATATATATATATATATATATATATATATATATATATATATATATATGAACATTCTTTTGTCAGCTAAGTCAAAAAGCTTTAGTATCTTTAGTCAATTTATACCTACTTCCCAAACACACGTATGAATCTGAACCGGATTAATTTAAGTGTATTACCTGATTGGCAGCTAGGTCTCAGCGTTTTACTGTAGAAATAACTAGATGTGAGAGTAAGATAAATTTGAATTATTATATACACACATACATAAAGCAATATTTACGGTTTTTCACTTGAGCTTGGAATTCGTTAATTTTCGTGGAACTTCGAATGGACAAGTCTTTCCTTGAATTCCTGTTTTGCGGTTCGGCTGGGAATTCGTTAAATTGTTGGAACTTCAAATAGACAAATGGCTTTTCATTGAATTCCTGTTTTTCAGTGAGGCTTGGAATCCGTTAATTTCTTGAAACTTCGAATGGACAAGTCGCCTTTCATTGCATTTCTGTTTTTCAGTGAGGCTTCGAATCATTTAATTTCTTGGAACTTCGAATGGACAAGTCGCTTTTCTTTGAATCCCTGTTTTTCAGTGAGGCTTGGAATCCGTTAATTTCTTGAAACTTCGAATGGATAAGTCGCTTTTCTTTGAATTCCTGTTTTTCAGTGAGGCTTCGAATCTTTTAATTTCTTGAAATTTCCAATGGACGAATTGTCTTTTCTTGAATTGGGAAGGTCATAAATTAATACTAAGAATGATAAAATATATTGTTAGTTTTTTTTCTATGAATATGTATTTTTATACCTTTTCAGTGTCGCATTCGTTTTGATTTTGCTCTAAAAATGTATTGTTGGTCGATTTTCTATAAAGATGTATTGTTGATTTTTGTTTGGAGATTCACTGTTTGCCCCTAACTGGGACCCTAAAAGGTGCTATCACTATGGCTCAAAGTGGTCCCGAGAACAACCGTAGATAATTAGTGGTTCCACACTCCTAAAAAATCTTCAATATCCTGACCAGATCCCTTGCTGTCGGGTGTAGCTTAACAAAAACAGAATAGAAAAAGAACAAGGAAGGAAAAGATATATTTGAGGAAGGAAAAGATATATTTATATTCACTGATGGCAAATTTCTGATATACACTCCCGGCCATAATTATTTGGCCACCCTAGTGTTTTCAAAAATGATGTATTTCATATTAGGTTTTAGTATTTATTGCCAAGTGAATAATTGTAAATGAAAATAGAATGTTTCAATTGTTAATACTGCAAAATAACATGTGTATCAAATGAACTTATAAATATTTAATAATTACCTATATTGCAGTTTCATCAATGAAAGAATGAAGAAAATTTAGGGTGATTCGGACGAGTTTATCTTTGCTTCTTTGCCTTGTAAAATTTTGCAAAGTAATAAGAACAAAAAAAACAAACATTCTATTTTCATTTAAAATTATCCACTTGGCAATAAATACTAAAAGTAGTATGAAAGAGATCATTTCTTTTAAAAACACTGAGATGGACTAATAATTATGGCCGGTAGTGTAGATATTTTTATATACTTTACAAAAATGATACTTACTATCCAGTCATATTCACAGACTTTGTCAAAGATCTCTACCGATTTTTCTTCAGGCTGAAATATAAAAAAGAATTATTTCATTCTGGTGCGTAAAGAAAATACTTAGATTAGATTTGTGTGAATCAGTTTGAAAATTTTGTTAATTAGCGATAAAAAAAATAACAGAAAATTGACAAATCTGCATTTCCATTTGCTGGTGGTTTAATCGTCATCGACCTACGAAGCAGGTTAATTCGCTGAGCCATTTTGAAAAATGTGGCAGCTAGCCACTCGTATCTGAGCATATCTGCTAGGGTGACTAGTCAATCCCTGTTTAAGAAACCTGTTCAGCTACATTTGTGTTTATTCAACACCCACAGAGCACACTAATGATTTATACTGTAACTATGCTGAACAGACTTTAGTTACACTTAATGAGCTCATTATTTGTCTGAATAGGGTCAGTACCTTCAAACACTCGGTCAGGATAACTTGTGACTTCAAGCGCAACCATCATACGGCTCCCAAGTGGTTCAGTCTACCCAATTTCACTCACAAGTCTTGGGGCAACCCGTAGGATGCTTTTTCAGGCCCTTTCCAAATGTGGGCATGCTGGGACTCTCCCTCAGGTCAATAACATCAAGGAGTCATCTGCTTGACAAATCGACCACGGTGAGAATTGAATCTGGGTCTCATGATCGAAAAGTGAATTTTCTAGCCACTCGGTTACGCGCCCATGATTATGAAATACAGTGAATAAGAAAAATTGATTGCTCGTTCGAAAAGTTATCAGGGACGCCTACATATTTCTTCCAAGCCAATACCTGTAAAAAATACCTGTAAAAAATACCTGTAAAAAAAACTTTTGTTCTGATCGGAGGGATTGTGCACATTTATTTTAATCTTCTGTCATAAGCTTCTTGTACCTTGTCTTTATAGTACCTTATAGTACCTTTATAGTACCTTATCTCCTTGTACCTTATCTCCTTAGTACCTTAACTTCTTGGACCTTATCTTTATAGTACTTCGATTGCATGAAATTAAGCGTGCTACTTGGAATGAGAAATCGGAGACTCGAATTCCAGCCGAATTTGTTTCATTCACCAACACACAAATACTCTTGGGAAATGGGTTTAGGTTCTTTAGCCTTGGTTGGCAATCAGTCTATCGCAGTAAGAAATGGCAACCAATTGCAGGATAAATTTTCTGCCTAGTCAGTCAGGCCTCGAAAGAGACATGATCACACAAGCGTGTATCATGTGTGGCACTTAACTGAATGATTGGCAGGGAAACTTGGTCTCACTGTTTTACTGTTGAATTAGCGAGATAAAATCGTCAGTTTTTTTCTAATAGTTTCTGTTTTTCTAGGGTGGGGGGTTCGTTTGTGGAATTCCTTTTTCGATGTTTTATTTCCCTGTCAACAAAAATCTCCAAAAGTCTAAATGCAACTTTAATCGCCATCTGAACATCATTCGTCTTCTTGATTCCTGTTCTTTTATTGTCGTTCTGGTGATATTTTTTGCGTTGTTTAGGGTAAAAGTATTAAAAATAAATAAAAGAGTTAGAAACTTAATGTAAATAACTTTATTAGAAACATAGGCGAAAACATATTCGTAAAAAAATGCACATCGAATATTTTTATGACAAATAAACTATGCATGTTGCAGGGAACTTGTGTAGTGATTCATGAATAAGAAGTTAAGTTGCTGCCATTGTTTCGTTAGCTTATAGTAAAGGAAGGAATGCAAAATTTGTTTAATGAACGATTGACGCTGTATCAACATAGTATTTACTTCCCCATTTTTAACATAACATAGCAGGGGGAGGCAAAGAGTTGCTTCCCTTGTTTCGTAAGCTTATAGTAAAGGAAGGAAAACATAATTCGTTTATTAAACGATTGACGCTGTATTAACATCACATTTACTTCCCTATCTTTAACTTAACATAGCAAGGGAGGCAAATTTCTGCTTCTTATTTACAAATCACTGAGTTCGTTAAATGCCATACGCGATACTCGCTTGGGCGATCACGTTTCGGAAGAGACATAACTGACTGGGCTGAAAATTATCCCGCAGTAGGTTGCCATTGCTTTCTGCGGTAGACTAGTTGCCAACCAAGGCTGCAGAATTTAATCTGCCCTGTTATTTAACCCATAACTGGAGGGAAGAGATGGATTAATACCTTTCTAAGGGTATTTGCGCGTAAGTGTATGCAAGAAATTCAACTCGGCCCTCTGATTTCTCGTTCCGAGCCGATATCCACTGCGCCACAATGCACATCTGCTACAAATCACTTAACCTTATAAATTGACTTTTAACGTTTAAAAATGTTCCCTTTGTAAACGTTTAAACTGCTGCATTTAAACTGTTCCATATTCCAAATCTTCGAAAAAATAAATTTAGAAAATCGACTAAATAAAATGTTAAAATTTCTTTTAACTTCATATAAATGTTTCTTTATTAAATTCAGTGTTTTCACATTTATATATAAAATATTTACTATATATATATATGTGTGTGTGTGTGTGTGTGTACACTCTAATTTAATATATATATAATTTACTTTACGATATATAAAATTTAATTTACTATATATATATATATATATATATATATATATATATATATATTATTTATATAATATTATATATAATATTTATCCCATGTTAATATTATTCCCATGAAATATTAGTCTGTTTGAAAAATATTTACAGCAAAGAATTTTACTGATGTTTGAACACTGAAACAGAAAAAAAAAAGATTTTGTTTGGCATCTCTTCGTAGAATCATATTAAATGTTCATACTGATAGTGAACCTCAGTCAATGTCCTTAATAATTAGTCTTGTGCCAGGTAAACTTAACTTTAGTAAAATATTCGGTGGTCTCCATTTGGAAAACAGTCTCTTGCTAAACATTGCATGAATATTAGAACAAAATGTGAATTTTGTAATTTCGCTATTATTAGGATATCAGATTAATATCTGGATATTCTTTCCTTATCAACAAAGATGATCGCCAGAGATTCGCTCTGATCACATTTCGCGCGGCTTGAGTGCAAACACACGAATTCAGGCCCGGAAGTTGCCTCATAGTAGCCCGGGATTCGGGATTGCTCGTATGGCAATTTGGGAAGTAGATAACAGAGGAATTTTATTATTTTTATTCAACCAGTTATTAAACATACACCTTTAAGTGGCGAATCTAGGTGTGTCGTCAGTGTTGTTGCTCTTATGTCACAGAAGTTTCGGGTCTAAATAAACAACAAACTTCTTCGATAGGCAACCCGACCGAATATGATCAGTATTCGGCCCGCACCCAGACTAAAAATTTGCTACTAGCTTTAGGACGTGCATTATATATGTAGGACGTGCATTATATATGTTCCCACAGAAAACGGCAACTAATCAAGTCTTCACTTGGGTTATTCGATGTTAGATCGGGTATGCTTGAAAGTGACTAAAGCTGAGATGCCAGTCCAGAACCAGTATTATTGCAGAGTCTTTATATTTTTCGGATGTGCGTTGTGGTCCAGTGGATATCAACTCGGAACGACAAATCGGGGTGCCGAATTCGAATTCTACTTGAATTCCTTGCATTCACTTATGCACAACTACCCTTGGGAAAGATATTAATCCGTCTGTTCCCTCCAATTATGGGTTAAATAATAGAACAGATTGGGTTTTATAGCATTGGCTGGCAACCAGTCTACCGTAGAAAGCAATGGCAACCTACTGCTGAATAATCTTCTGTCCAGTCAGTCATGTCTCGAAAGAGACATGATCGCCTAAAGAGTGTATGACGTATGGCACTTAACTCACTGACTGACGCTTGGTTGTGCTGATCTTCCTGCATATGGCCAAGACAGGATGTCTTTTGGAAGAAGAGAAGAAAACAAACCAATATATATATATATACTATTTACGCTCTCACACCCTGATTGAGCACTCTGGAAGAATGGTAGACTTTGAAAAACAGTAGCTACTCTGGCATGTACGCATCGCTCATTCAGTAATGGATTAGAGCACTCTGGCTATTGAGCATGTATAATGATAATATACGCGCTAAAAAGTCTGCCTACTTCTATCGAGCGCCCATAGCCCAGAGGTAGAATTGCCGACTGACGCCAGTTCGGTCGGGTTTCAATTCTAGGTTAAAAGCAATCGGAGTCTAACCGTACTGATGAGCTGTGATACAGCGAAACAGATCTGTCTGCGGATGACTCTCTCTCTCTCTCTCTCTCTCTATATATATATATATATATATATATATATTAATAAAATAAAATGCTTTATCATATTGGCTCGTCTTACGATTTACTTTTCTTTCTGTTCCTCTCTTTTTAACTTCTATATTATATCTTATTTATTTGGTCTTTCTCTTTTATAACTTTCCTTTATATTCGTACTTTTCTTAACTACATCTCATAAAATGTTTACAATAGAATGATTAACGTGACTTAAATTATTTACAAAAGAAAAACTCTTAAAATGCGGTATGAATAATTCAGAGCATTGATGATACTCTAATAAATCCAGTTTAAAAACTAAAATAACATTTAACAAAAATTGTTTAAAAATAAATTAATCGAAAATATTTATATGTTAAATACTTAAAAAAAACAAAACAACAACAACAGAATGACGTGTAAATTTTAGTTAAAATAGATTACTTAAAAAGAAAAATTCCTTAACGAAATAAATTCGTTTAAAAACTAAGAGAAATGGTGAGTTAAGGACCATATGTGAGACACGCTTGGGCGATCATGTCTCAAAAGAGACATGACTGACTGGGCAGAAGGTTACCATTGCTTTCTGTGGCAGACTGGTTGCCAGCCAAGGCTATAGAACTCAATCTATCTTATTATTAAACCCATAACTGGAGTGATAAGTCGGATTACTACCTTTTACAAGGGTATTTGCGCGTAAATGAATGCAAGGAATTCAACTGGAATTCGAACTCGGCTCCCCGATTTCTCGTTCCGAGCCGATATCATCTACACCACAATGGACATCCTGCGCCACAACGCACAAGATAAATAACGCATAACTAAAATTGCTTAAAATTAATTAATCAAGATAATTAATTACATATTAAATAATAGTTAAATGAAAAAAATAACTTGTAAATTTGTTAAAGTTATTCCTCAAAAATTATCCTTAAAGAAAACCGTTTGAAAAAACGCGTAATTACGAAAACAAAAAATAAATAAATAAAACAGATAAATAAATAAATAAATAAAAATAAATAAATAAATATAAATAAATAAATAAATAAATAACACATTGCGATTAAAGAAAAGGAAAGATTACCTTTACGAATATTTTCTTTCTTCTGATAAATAAATCTGTTAAAATTATCAACAGTGTTGCGTATTTTTGTTGCAGCCTGATTATGACGTGTGCTCGGAAGAAAAGGGACAAGTTTGTCTTGGCCACAGGCAGGAATTACGTAATCTTGTCTGTGGTACACAACGTATATAAGGGGTTCACACTAGACTTCGCCGTCAGTTCCAATATCATAAAATGAACAAAGAGTGAACCCCCAAAATTGGGTAAAAACACTACAATCTAAAAATACATTAAAAATAAAAATAAATGAATTACCTGCTATAGATTTTTGGGAAAAGTAAATATACCAAAACATTTGCCCATAGCTGGTGTAATTGCCATTGCCACATGAAAAGTGCGTGAGAGAACTAACAAACTGCGGGTATATATTGCAAAAGGTTTATTTCCTTTACAGTACTTGTGCAGCTGTGAAAACTCGTTGGCACCTCGTGTGGTCTACGGCAATTGAGTTACTCCCTAACAGTACCGAAAACGAATGTGCTGCCACTGCAGATAACAAATTTACGTCTGACCTCTTAGAAGGTCTCAATCCAAAAGACTGTTAAACAAGTTTCTATTTCTTACGCAGAGACCAAAAATCCTATATTTTAGAAAAGGTTGCCGTAAAAACAGCTTATTTGTTATATTTTTATGTACTTATTTTAACTTTTACTGTTTTATCTCGTACTTCTCATTTAGAGTTTATTATTGTTTTACGTTATCCTAAAATATAAGGAACTATATTTTTTGGCCACATTGTCCCAAGGGGTGACAAGGTCGCCGGTCAAGAATACAGGGCTCACTTCGGCGAGAAAACGAACCTGCTGATTTTTATATTGGGTTCGGTAGCAAATGGTGCCTGGCGGCAGCTACAGCTAAGACTATAACAGATGTTACCACTCCGGATCAGGGTAAACCTTGGAACAACAGATATTAACAAATGATTCAACGAGCCTCTTAATCTTCCAATCAGATGCCTTGCTGCCGGATATCGTTTAAATTTTATTGATTAATGCAAAAAACTATAATACAAGATAAATTCTTATATTTTCGAATTTAACTATTTTATGGAAGTCTGCAAGGGAAAAATAGGTTAAATAGTGCAGAGTAGAGGGGGATTATTTCCTTTTTAATAGGGAGAATTAAGTGATGTACAGGTTTACCTCAACTTACGTCGGTAATTTGTTCCAGGAGAGGCGACTAAAGTCGAAAAATGACTTAAGTCGAATTTACTTATCTCCAAATTTACATTTCACAAAACTAAACCACGAATAATCATTCAAAGTTTTGTATTTTATTTATGAATGTATTTTAATAATATATGATCAATAAAAATCTATATTAGGCTCACAAACAAGTAAATTTTAGTTTTTAATATAGTACAGAAAAAAGTAATCTAAATTTACATGTACGTACATACTTGCGTCTAGAGATTAAATGCAAAAGAGGTATTGTCAAATATTTTATGTAAAACTGATAGATATGTGTTATCCAATGAAATAATTTGTACTGTTATGTATAAAGAGTAAGCATGAAAGCAAGTAAGTCCCAATTTTCAATTTCAGATTGATATTTACTATTTTTTCAATAATTATAGCAACTTGCAGTGTCAAGTGATTATTTGCAAGAACTAGAATTTAGTATTATGGCTCGTAAAAAAGAACTAACAATGAGTGAAAAGAACTATATAATCAAAGAAATTAGCAAAGGAATGTCTCCGCTTCAAATTTCTAAGGATTTGTAAAAGGATCATCGAACAATCAAGAAAATATATCAAATGGGAATTCAACCAAGAAAAAAAGTTTCAGGCTGAATTCAGGAATTTAACAAAGCGAGATCTCTCACATATCCGAAGAAAATTAATAAGAAACCCAAATGCGTCAAGTGCGTTCATATCTGAGGCTGCTGGAGCTCCTATGGTGTCAAGGGAAACAAGGTGTAAAGCATTAAGAAAGTTTGCTGATGTAAAAAATCAAATAAAGAAACCCATTTTAACAAAAAAAAAAACATAAGGAAAGAAGATTGCAGTGGGCAAAAAAGTACGTGAAAACTGATTTCAGTAAAGTGTTTTTTGCAAATGAATCAAGGATCACCCTCAATGGACCCGATGGATAAGCTCGAGGATGTGTTGGCAAGCAACATAATTCAAGAAAAATTTTTAAACGCCAACATAGCGGCGGTGGGATAATGATATGGGCTTGAATTATTGGTAATGAACGCGTGGGTCTATTTAAATTGAAAAACGGGGTTAAAATGAATTCCAAAAGTTACTGTGATTTGCTAGAACAATATTTCTTTGAACAGCTTGATAACTAGTCTTTAGCCAAGAGTAGATCTATGATCTTTATGCAAGACAACGCACCAAGTTATGCATCAAAGTTTACTAAATCATGATTGAAAGAAAAGGGATTTGTTGAAAATTCTCTTATGGACTGGCCTTCAAATAACTGTGACTTGAATCCCATTGAGAACCTGTGGAGCATCCTCAAGAGAGATATTTATTCTAATGGAAGGCAATTCAACAGCAAGTGTGATCTCTGGGAAGCAGTTAAATTTGCTGCAAACAACTTACCAGCCGCTAAAATTGCAAATCTAACATCAGATGTTGACAATAGGCTGCTAAGAGTTATTGAAAAGAAAGGAGTATTTGTGCAATAAATTTTAGGAGGTTCTTACTATTCTTTGTTAATACACCTTTTATTTTAAAATAAAATGTTTTTTTAATGTTTTTCCTTTAAGAAATTGATGAATTTGTTCTAAAACATTTACATATTATTTTTTTACACTAGTTTTACAAGGTATAATAATGTAACAGTATCAAAATAAATAGTTGCAAATAAAGTACTGATAGTCAAATTAGTCTGTTTTGTTAACTTAGTAAATTTTTCTCCAACCAAAATCAATAGTTTTCTCTATCACTATATATCTAAGTTCATAATACTGAGTAGAATCTAAACAACATCATAATCGGACTTTTAACATTAAAGACGCAACTCTTTATACCAATTCATAACTTGCATATAATCTCTAGACGCAGTTTGTTTACAATTTGACGATCTTTGTAATACACCGTGGACTATATATTTGTGAATGTGGTTTGTTCTAAAACATTATAAAATGAAATTATTTTTTAAGGTTATATAACAAATACAGTTATTAAAATTACTTCGTTCTCTAGAATTTATCATGATTATATTAACATTTACTGTAAATGTATATATTTTGATATGATTTTATATACTTTACTTTTTGCGTATTGTACAGTAACATAATTTTATGTGCTTTTAACGTTTTTTCTTGCAATATTACGGCATCAATATTTGTGGCAGACAGATATAAAGTCGAATAAAATGACAAATTGTTTTTTTATTTTTTTATATACTTTTTGACAAATGACGTATAATCGAGGACGACTTAACTCGAAACGACGTAACCCGAGGTATGCCTGTATTAAGGAGCCCTTGAGCGTCATGTGAAATCCTGTTGGTGAGATTACCTCATTAAACGACTGATATTATCAGTCAGGTACCATACGTGAAACATGCTTGGGCGATCATGTCTCGAAAGTAACATGACTGACTGGGCAGAAGATTATCCCGCAGTAGGTTGCCATTGCTTTCTGCGGTAGACTGGTTGCCAACCAAGGCTATAGAACCCAATCTGTTCTGTTATTTGACTCATAGCTTGATGGGAAAGAAATGTGTTTTATTATTAAGTATTAATTAGTGGGTGATCAGTTTATTACTTCATAACAATAAAAAAACCGATCCCCCACTTTATGTCCAGTAGATGCTTTAATCATGTTTCCAACTATTATATTCACTCAGTCAGTTAAGTGCCATACGTGAAACACGCTTGGGCGATCATGTCTCGAAAGAGACATGACTGACTGGGCAGAAGATTATCCCGCAGTAGGTTGCCATTGCTTTCTGCGGTAGACTGGTTGCCAATCAAGGTTATAGAATCCAATCTGTCCTGTTATTTAACCCATAACTGGAAGGAAGAAACAGATTAATACCTTTGCTAAGGGTATTTGCGCGTAAGTGAATGCAATGAATTCAACTGTCCAACATTCGCTGCTGTATTAAAAAACTGGCAACACATAGCATTCTAGTACTCTCTTCTTTGCTTCTAGTGAAATTTTCCTGTGTCTTAGTACTTTACTCAGCTTTTGGAATGCGTCTTTCGCCGTGCCAATTCGCCTTCGGATCTCTGTGTCAAACTTTCCATCTCGTGTTAGAACACTTCCTAGGTATTTGATTTTTTGTACTTGCTTGATTCTAGTATCCCCCTCTTGTATTTGGTATTTAAATGAATGTTATAATCTCTCTAAATAAATCAAGTTCATTCTCTGACTTATTTTTTCGTCAATTTTTTTCAGAACCTACCTTGACAACTGGCGACAGTTCCTTCTTAAAATTATGTGAAAATGGTCTGTGTCCTATAAACAAAGAGAAAATAAGAAAGCATGATTATTTTTTACTGTTGTCATTCAGATATGAATTGAAACTGAAAAGGGATATTTGTAAAAAAACAGATGAAACATTGGGGAACTTAGAGAACTACAACTGAAAAAATACCAATCTTTTAAGATTAAATATCTAGAAGAGTACCTTAGTTTGACTCAAGGCAAACATTGCAAGGTACTCAATCAGAATTGCACTCCAAAGAGTAGAGACAATTTTCACTATTTATATTCGCTACACATACGCACACACATAGACACAGATGCATGTCCTACCCACGAGATCCGATAAAGTAAAATTGGAAGCTTCTCTTGAAAATGATCCACCATCAGTTGTTAACAAGGGCAAGAAATGGCTTGTAACTTTTAAAGTCTCTGAAACGAAACCTCTGTCTTTTAATTATCATAGAGAACCATTTTCCCCTCCATCAGCATCACTATTACTAACCTCCAGGAGGACTGCTCATTCCGCCTTCTTCGTCTCACGTTTTCTACTGACATGAAGTGGAGCGACCATATTGTATCAGTTGCTAGGTTTATTGCAAAGAAGGTTGCTTCACTGTGCCGTTTCATTCTATTCCGATTCTTTCTTCTCTGTCATCTATAATTTTATAATTTTAAATGCAACGACAATCTCCATACTCACTGTCGGCTGGAGATTCAGAATATATAGACTGCACCTCTGCAGAGAGGTAACTCCCTCACCCCAAATGAGGCGTCCTTCGTATGACGGTTCCTGGGTTTGACGATAAACTGCATTCGGCAGCAAGACCTCTAATGAGAAGTTTTGAGGAGCATGGAACTACCTCTTAATTGTTGTTGTCCCCGTGTTCACCCTGATCATGGGTTGTAGCATCTGTTAGGGTCCTAGCGATGGGCAAATAGTTAACCCTCCAAACTGGAGTCAAAACGCTACGAAGGTATAAAAATAGATTTTTTTATAGAGAAAATTCCCGCAATACTTTTTGGAGAAGAAAATATTACCAACCATACATTTCTGAAGAAAAATAAATATTAACAGCAATATATATTTTTAAGAAAACCTACATATATATATACTAGTAGTATATCTGACTCTCGACAGAACCCTCTTTACAAAAGTACATCAATAAAACCTGATCTACAAACTGATTTCTTACAAAGAATACATATTCTGTTCATTCGAATCTATTGTAAAGACTTGTCGGTATTAAACCAATTGAGGTTGATATACCGTAAAACAAATCAAACCAAACAAACCAATTGCCATATTGTCTTCCTGAACCTTGCACTTTTATTGCTCTTTCTTCTCACTAAAGTTTTTTCATTCTCTTTTACTTCCAATAAAAACCTTGTATGGCATTATTGCTTCGCTCAGGCGAATTGATATATAAGAAAAGAGAAAAAGGTTATTCAATACAATAAGAAGATAATTACGAGGTGGACTTGTAAGCGACTTCAGATCGAACCGAGTTGCCCAGGGAATTTAAATAACAAAACACATGTTTGGAGCAGTTGCAGAGACGTCCGTATCTAGATATACCATCAAACTGTCTCGCTGAACCCATCACCTTTTTTTATTCTTTGCTTTTAGGCTGATATTTTATGCTTAATTCTAATAAATAAACAAGTAAAAACGTTATTCAATATCAAATATCAAGCTATTTATTCTATATGAAAACTTCTACTTGACTCTTTATCTTGACTCTCTCTGTGATTTTTCTCTTAATATCTCTTCCAAGCCGTTTGCTTAGACCTAACAAGTACGCCTCGCGCTGCATTCCCCTGTCTCTTCTTCCATTTATCCGACCTGTGAGTATCAAGTTCTCCAGGCCCTCCTTCCTCATTACGTGTCCCAGAAACCTCATTTGTCTCTTCCTAATATTTATTATCAGTTTTCTTCTCGTTTGTATCTTTTTCAATACCTCATCGTTGCACACGTGCTCTGTCCATGGTATCCTCAGCAGTAAAACCACATTTCTGCTGCCTCAAGCCTCTCTTTCATCTTTGATGAGATCATCCAGACAGATATCACGTAGCAATCCAGCACTCTTTTCTTTGAAGCTACACAAAAAAAGAATACACTGAATCAAAATATATGTTACCTGATTTGTTTACTTACCAAGGTCATGACAAAGGCCCGCAACCTCAGCACATTTGATCCAGCTCGCTTTTACCTCTTCAGAATCATCGAGTTTCTCCAGCAAATGGCGAGCCAGTTCTCCCGCCAAGTACGAAACGCTGATTAATAAAATGAAAGAGCTCAAATAAGACTAACAAGAATATGACCGGTTTTAATTCACTGCTTTCGACAGTTTTCACGTAATACAAGGCACAAGAGCCAGTCAAGGTAGAGGCTTACTGAGTGAGATTGTTGTAAGAAAGGAGTAAGGAAAAAACAGGAAGTGTATATCATTTTTTTAGTATGGGGAGGTGGGGAAGCAAGGTAACGAAATAGCAACACCCTAAGTTGAATATATAGAAAAATATCTACCCGAATTAATCACCACAAAGCACAGCTGTAAATATCTTTTTCGTCATGGCCCCACAGGAAACAGCTGCACGCTTCAGATACCATTCATATATCATTCAGAAAATGGTAATAAATTAGTCCTGATATGATGCACTTGCTAATAGGATAGCCTCCTTAGGAGTTACTTTAAGGTTCAGATACAGTTACTATCAGGTGGGTAGCGCCAGCCCAGCGAAGTGTTTATCTCCAGCACTCTTAATGAAGAGGCAACGAATCCTGAGGATGTGCGTAGGTGATGCAGTGGATATCGGTTTGATTGGCTGGTTGGTTGTTTTTGTTTTATGGCAAATCAACCTCGGCGGGTCATTTATTGCTAACTAATTTTGAAAAAAAATTTTTTTTTTTAATCACATCATCCCAAGCAAGGCGGTAAGGCCACTGGTGTGCAGGGGGCTACGTAAGAGTGAATAGATTGGAAAAGAGAAAGCCAGAAACCACATCCTAAACAGGGAACAAGGGATGAGCCTCTACACCTGTTCAATAGACGTGGGTGGAGTGTGAACAGGGCGATAGTTCAGTCTATCTACTCCAATTAAATTTTATGGTAATATCTTTTTCTTTCAACAATTTATTGTTGCTTTTATATAAGTTTTGTGTCTAGTAATACTTCTTTCTTTTCGAGTATCAAGATTCATTGGGATTTGTTTTTTAAGGGCAAGATCCCCAAGTCCTACCCTGTTATTTAACCCATAACTGGAGGAAAGGGACGGATTAATACCTTTCCCAAGGGTACCAGTACTTAAGTGAATGCAGGGTATTCAACTGGAATTCGAACTCGGCTCACCGATTTCTCTTTCCGAGCCGATATCCACTGCACCACAACGCACATCCGTCACTAAACGCTACCAGCACCTGGTATTCCCAAGCGGTTACCCATCTAAGTACTGACCAGGTTCAACGCTGCTTAACTTCGGTGATCGAGCGAGAACCGGTGTATTCAATGTGATATGGCCGTAAGCCCGGATATCGGTTTAAAATGAGAAGTCGGTGAGCCGAATTTTAAATTCGTTGCATTCACTTTTGCGTAAAAACTCTCTTCCTTCTCCTGCTATGGATTAAATAGCAGGACAGATTGTGTTTTTTAACCTTAATTGGCAACCAGTCTATCACAGTAAGAAATGGCAACCTAGTGCGGGTGAATCTTTTGTCTCAAGTTACAGAAGCATCGACAACCCCCTCATCGATGGTGAAGAGGTCGACGACGGCCTACGCTCCACTGGGAGGGATTTTTTCTTTTTAACTAATCCGGGGTTAAAGGAAAGTAATATTGATCATCAGGAAGAGACAACTAAAGTTCCTGGGACATGCAATGAGGAAGGAAGGCTTGGAGAACCTGATACTAACAGAAATATAGAAAGAAAAAGAGACAGAGGAAAGCAGCGGATAACATATTTTAAGGGCCTGAGCAGGTGGATGACAATAAGAGTTGCGTGGAGTAACAGGAGAAAACATTAAGAGCCACCAGAGATAGGGAAACGTGGAAAGCCATGTTCGCCTACGTCCTAAAAGGACAGGGCACATAGAAGAAGAAGATAACATTCATTTAGAGAGATTACAACATTCTGATCGTAGAACTGGAATAAACTGGCTATTACTAAAAGGTTTTCCTCAAAAAATTTTTTCTTCATTAAAACTACCAAAGTTATAAAACAAAAGTAACACGAACCGCTGCTTTATTTAAATGACTCCCAAGAGGATGCTTTGCTGATCACGACAATCTTGGCCTGTTCAAGTCTAGGGTGAAAGACACATAGAAGAAGAAAAAGAAGAAATTGTTGGGAAGAAATACTATCCAAAGTGAAATCGTAACAATAACCCAGGAATCAAACAGCAGAACTTTTCCTTTGGTCAGAAATTAGCAGCGGCCCGGAGATATCTTGCCTAAGCGGGGCTTAGGAATCGAGAGAGGCTTGCACGAAAGTGATGAGTAAAAGACGCATTAGAAGAAAGGAGATTACGAAGACTGCTCAAAGTGGAGCTGACATCTTCTACACCCCTCCCATGCCATTACGGAAGAACAAGAGTAGGGGTAAAAATCTAAGGGATACATTTCTAATTATACTTGTTTTGTAAGGTGTTAACAATAGTTAGGAAATCTTGTACGTACAAGCAAAAGGAAGGAACTCTTGAGCTGTTAAAGTAGGACAGGGAATTACATGACAGCAACGGGTGCGGCTTCTAAGGTGGATGTTGAACGGAAATGCTAATTTAGCGATGATAGAAAAATCATTGTAATGAATTATGCAAATTATAACTTATTATAAATTGTGCTGTGTCTCTAATTAAACAAATAGAAAGGGACACTCTAAACTGTTTTTTTTTTAATCATTACACCCCAAGCAAGGCATTATACTGCCACTGTTACGCAGGGGGTTACATAGGGGAAAGTGATGAGAAAGAGGGGTTAGTTATTGGAAATGTCAAGAGAAGGGTAACAAACGGATTAGAATACCGGTGGAGTGGATGGAGAAAAGAGCTTGAGAGAATGGATGCGAGTTAGTGAGATAGAAGATATCTATTGACCTTACATTTAAACCCCTGGAGAAAAGAGCTTGAGAGAATGGATGCGAGTTAGTGAGATAGAAGATATCTATTGACCTTACATTTAAACCCCTGGAGATTGTAGCTGTCGAGGAAGCAAGTATACGGAAGGGAATTCCACAGGCGGGAAGTGCGTGAAAAGAAGCTGTTATAGTAGAAATTACGGTTACATTTTATCGGTTCCACTGTAAAAGGATGGGACCTAATTGCTAATCTAGTATCTCGTGCAAATTCATACCTAGGGGGCACAAGTGATCTAAGTTCATTGGAGCAGAAGCCGTGAAAATATTTGTAGAAGAGGCACAGGGAAGCCACATTACGCCGGTGAGAGAGCGTCTGCAACCGAACCACTGAGTCGGTATCGATCACATTGCAGATTCTCCGTTGGATTTTGTCAAGAACCCCGAGGTGAACAGCAGGGACACTCGACCAGATGTGGCAGCAGTATTCAGTACACGGGCGGATGGTAGATTTATACATGTACAGGATGAGGATACCGAGGATGTGGGTGGAGTAGATGGAAAAAGAGCCTGTGAGCATGGATGCGAGTTAGTGTGATAGGAGATGTCTATTGACGTTACATTTAAACCCCTGGAGATTGTAGCTGTCGGGGAAGCAAGTATATGGAAGGGAATTCCACAGGCGGGAAGTGCGAGAAAAGAAGCTGTTAGAGTAGTACTTGCGGTTGCATTTTATCGGTTTCACTGTAAAAAGGTGGGACATAGTTGCTAATCTAGAAGCTCATGTAAATTCATACCTAGGGGCATCAGTTAGCTAAGTTCATTGGAGCAGAACCCGAAAAAGTATTTGTAGAAGAGGGACAGGGAAGCCACGTCACGCTGGTGAGTGATCGACCGCAGCCGGGCTGCCAAGTCGGTATCGATCACATTACAGATTCTCCGTTGTATTTTGTCAAGAACCACGAGATGAATAACAGGGGCACCCGACCAGATGTGGCAGCAGTATTTAATACACGGGCGAATTTATATATGTGCAGGATGGATTCAGATGGGAAAAACTTCCTGGTCCTGCACAGTAAACCGACTTTCTTAGCAGTGCATTTAGCTATGGATTCAATATAGTCATTCCACTTGAGGTCCGCTGAAAGTGTTAGGCCATGGTGGCGAAGTCTTTTTTTCTCAGGGAGGCTAGCCTGATCCATGCTAATGGTGGGTAGGAGTCATTGTCTACGATGGTTAATAGATAGCAGCTTCGTTTTGGAAGCATTAAAATTTACGAGCCATTTTTTACCCCAGTCCACCACAGATTGGAGGTCCTTCTCAAGCTCGGCAGCGAGGTTTGCTTTGTCAGCATCGGCAGATTTTTGATCGAGGCGAGAGTAAACTGTAAACTGTAGTGTCGTCAGCGAATATGCCTACTTGGGATCTTATTACATCAAGGAGATCGTTAATGTAGGTCAAGACAAGTGTAGGACCTAAAATAGAGCCTTGAGGGACACCCGCGTTCGTATGGTAGTTTTGGGAAGCATGTCCGTTCAGTACAATAATCCACTCTTTAGTAATTTTAAGCATCGTCAACGGCTTTACACAAATAATGCATGATTTGGAGGGACCTCGCAAGTGAAATAGTCTTCATTTAAATCCGGCCCTGTTCCCATGAGTGAAAGCGTTTCCGCCTTGAAAAAAATAATCACTAGATAGTCTTATCAGGCTGAAGACTAGGATCTAAAAATATAGGGGCCTCCTGCCAAGGTATATAATATTTTTGACATTGTCATAGACCTCATGTTTTGTAGGCTCTAAACTATCCTTTAGTAATTTTAAGCATCCGTCATCATACTCAGTTTTGCTCAAATGATTTAATTTAACACTCTTCCATTTTCCTCTACTCAGGATAATGAGGGATTTGGAGGAGTCTCACAACTGGAATAACGTAGGGTCTCAAAATCTAGGGAGCCTCCAGCCAAGTTATATAATATTTTTGACACTGTTATAGATCTTTTGATACACATGTTGTCACAACGCATTGTAGACTGTAAACAATCCTTCAATAATTTTAAACACCCGTTCTCATTTTTCGTTTTGTAAAAAGAAGTCTCAGACATTTTCCCCTCTCCACGTGGATTGTATTGTAGCGTCTCTCGTTTACCAAAGAGTAGTTAACTCGTCCATATTATCTGAAAAAAATGCTTTAAATTGTATTTCTGTCCTCAGAAATTTATTTTGAATCAACTTTTCTGTATGTTACCTGCTTGTTGTAAGTGAACGGAAATGAGTTTGTTTTTGTTTGAATTTTAATAATTAATTTTTAATATTTTTTTGGTTTCCCCTTTGTTTATTTTATTTGTTTTTATTTGTTCTTTTGTCACTAACTTAAGTAGTTTGTGTAAATGATTTTGCTATCCAAGGTTTTTGTCAACTTATACTAAGTTAAAACTTAGTAAACTTCAGTTACTTTCCTGTTTATTTTTCCTTTCTTTTTTTTTTTTAATTGGAGTAGATAGTACTTACTATCGCCCAGTCTCACACTCCACCCACTTCTTTTAAACAAGAGTAGAGGTGATCACCTCGTTTCTTGCTCAGGAAGGGGTTCCCGGCTCATCCCTCTTCTTCGGTCTTAGTGTTAGTTCATACGGAGTATGGTGGCAACGCCTTTACATTCTGAGGGTACCGGGTTGGCAGTTTCCTGGTTGCTGCTTCCGACTGGTAATTAGGAGCCCGAACTCTTGCGTAGCGTCTTGAGAGGCTGCTCTGATCAACAGTTGAATAATACCGGGGTTCTTGTAGTGCCATATCGCGCATGGAAGGGTGTCCCTGCATGAACGTTCGATGGGCAACCCCGAGGCCACATGATGTTGTAGGCCGCGCCAGTCTCCATCCTTCATATGCTGCAAACAAGTGACCGACTGATTCTACCCTAAGACCTCTCCTCAACTGAATCACTATGGAAAAAAGCAAACATAATAACAATACTAAACCAGCTAGTCTGAAAACGCCCAAACCAGTCTGCATCTCTTTCACTAACATACGTGGTATCTGCACTAATTTCCTCAGCGTAGATTCATTCTTCACACGAACTCACCTGATATCTTAGCCTTATGCGAAACTAACCTTAACCCTTCTATCCCCTCTTCTGACTTCTACGTTCCTGGCTACCTTCCCCTCTTCAGGAAGGACCCCAATGTTCATATGCATGGGCTTGGTGTGTATCTCAGCGAACACCTCCTACTAGCTAGGGTAACATCTCTTGAACCCCTGGATCATTCTTTCATGTGCTTCCGTCTCTCACTTCTATGCTCGATTAGCTATCTCTTCTTTCTCAACCGCTCACCTTCCTCCTCTGACTGTTCGTTACCTGACAGCATCTCTGACAATATCGACAAAGCCATTTCTTCCCATCCCTCTGCCCACATATTTGTGTTTGGTGACTTTAACGCTCACCACACCAAGTGGCTGGAGAACTCTGGCACCGACCCTGCTGGTGTCCACACCATGAATTTTTCAATCACCCAATCCCTCACGCAAGTGGTGGACTTCCCCACACGTTTCTCCGACAACCCCAACGGAAGTGACTCACTACTAGACCTCTACTTCACTTCCATCCCAGACTCTTGCACTACCAAACAACTCTGCCCACTCGGGAACTCTGACCACACGTAGTTTCCGTCAACATTTCATTCCTCTCCCGCCCGACCCATGAAACCCAGACCAGTAGAATATCCTACTGCTACCAAAGGGCAGACTGGGATTCGTTCCGAGACTTCCTCTGTGGCGTCCCATGGAACAACGTTTTTAGTCTTCCCATCGAAGAATGTGTATCCGAGGTCTCCTCCTGGGTTAAGGCTGGCATCGATGCCTTCATCCCTGCCAGGAAATTTCTGCTTAAGTCTCATTCGTCTCCATGGTTCTCGCCGGCTTGCTCGGCCGCCATTGCCCACCAGAATCATTTCTTCCGACTCTACCGTAGCTACTCGTCGGACCAAAACAGGTGCCTTTTCACTTCAGCTCGTAATAAGTGTAAAAAGATACTTAACGAAGCTAAGACGTTGTTTGCTGCCAGAATAAAACAACGCATAGCATCCGCTAAGTTCGGCGCCAAAGACTACTGGCGACTCTGTAAAAGAATACTTAACAAGAGCAAGTCCACAATACCCCCACTAATCAATAATTTTGAGGTCCTCACCTCCTCAGCGGACAAGGCTGAATGCTTTGCACGGAGATTCTCGAACAATTCGAGTCTGGACTCATCTGGGGTTTTTACACCCGACTTCTCACCTAGAACTGAGGCTCAACTGAATGACGTCCACATTACACCCTCGCTCGTCTCTAAGATAATCTCAAAACTTGACCCCCACAAAGCGAGCGGAGGGGACGGAATCCCAATCATAATCTTAAAGAAATGTGCCCCTGAACTCTCCTCTGTCCTTTCTAAGCTCTAAAACTACTGCCTCTCTGTTTCCTGCTTTCCCGCTTGTTGGAAACCTTCCTCTGTAGTTCCTATATTCAAAAACTCTGGAAAACTCTCGGACCCCGCAAATTAGCGCCCTATCAGCATTCTTCCGATCTTTGGCAAAGTGTTCGAGGCCATTATCAACGCCGAGCTCGTTCAGCACCTCACAGAACACAGGCTACTCTCGGACAAGCAGTATGGTTTCCGCTTCATCAGGTCTACTGCCGATATGCTAACGACCATCACCGAGTATATATACCAGACACTCGACAGGAATGGCGAAGCCGGAACCGTCGCCTTGGATATCTCTAAAGCGTTCGACAGAGTTTGGCATGCTGGCCTTCTATGTAAACTGCGGAGCTATGGTATAGCTGGACAATTTTTTGAACTAATCCAGTCATTCCTATCTAACCGCACATTGAAAGTGGTATTAAACGGACATGCCTCCCAGAGCTACCATACGAACGAGGGTGTCCCTCAAGGCTATATCCTAGGTCCTACGCCCTTTCTGATCTACATTAATGATCTCCCCGATACCATAATATCCCAAGTATTTATGTACGCCGATGACACCACAGTTTGCTCTCGCCTCGATCAAAAATCTGGTGTGGGCGACAAAGCTAACCTTGCAGCCGAGCTTGGAAAGGACCTCCAATCCGTAGTGGACTGGGGTAAGAAATGGCTCGTAAATTTTAATGCTTCTAAAACGAAGCTACTCTCAATTAACCATCATAGACAACCTCACCTACCTCCCATTAGCATGGACCAGGCTTGCCTCCCAGAGAGTAAAACACTGCGCCTCCTTGGTCTCACACTTTCAGCAGACCTCAAGTGGAATGACTATATCGAATCCATTGCAGGGCCCGGAGGTTTTTTTCCGTATCAATCTATCCTGCACATTTATAAATCTACCATCCGCCCGTGCATTGAATACTGTTGCCATATCTGGTCGGGTGCCCCTGCTATTCTCCTTGGGCTTCTCGACAAGGTACAGCGGAGGGTCTGTAATGTGATCGATACTGACTTGGCAGACCCCCTGCAGTCTCTCTCTCACCGGCGCGACGTGGCTTCCCTGTGTCTCTTCTATAAATACTCCCATGGCTTCTGCTCCGATGAACTTACTGGTGCCCACTAGGTTCGAATTTGCACGAGATACTAGATTAGCAACTAGATCCCAACCTTTTACAGCGAAACCGATAAAATGCAACCGCAATTTCTACTCCAACAGTTTCTGTTCTCGTACTTCCCGACTGTGGAATTCCCTTCCACATGACTGCTTCCCCGACGGCTACAATCTCCAGGAGTTTAAATGTAAGGTCAATAGACACCTCCTAACACAATAACTCGCTTCCATTCTTTCAAACACTCTTCCCATCCACCAAACTATCTATCAACCCGCTTCTGATATTTCCTATATCTAACCACTCTTTCTATTTACCTTCCCCTATGTAGCCCCAAGCGCAATAGTGGCAGTGGAATGCATTGCTTGGGGTGAAACGATAAAAAAAAACAAAAAAAGCTCACAAGTGGAATAGCCCAGAGCCTCTCTTCCTCTAAATCCGGCCCTGGCTTTATCGTCAGCCACAATATCATAAAAAGAAGTTTCATTTAAAACCCTGACTTTATAAACGAGGTACCTCCACTCATTTTCAATATCTAAATTTTAAATTGAATTTATAAAGAGAGAAAAGTTTTCTTAAAATTTTAATTTTAGTTTTAAATGAAAGCTAAATGATTAAATTTACTATTTCCGGTAAGGAAAATACTCTGATGTATTTCAAACAGAAATTTTATCGATTGGGATCTAAAATTGTAAGATTTTTTAAAAAATTTTCAATTTTTCGGCCATTTTTTAATGATCGACACATTTGTAAAGAAAATTAAATCTCGGTTTTATATACCTTGCAAAAATATAATTAATATATGTGACATTATTTTTGGAAAATTAGCAAATATAATGTTAAATCTAATCTGATTTACACAAGTATTACTTATTTATAGCATGAAATTTAGAATAAAACTATTTTTTAATCAGAGAGTTGAACTTTTTGACCTATCCGCCGTGACATAATTGTAAAGGGAAGAAACTCTGAAACACATGACCCTTTTAATTTACACATAGAAATTACCATAAAGAAACTTTAAATACACAAAAAAAAATTTAAGACTAGGAAGATACAACGATTTGTATTAAACTTTTTAATTTTCGATTAGTAAGTATAATCTTCGCTTAATAAGTTTTTAAACTAACCCTAACAAATCTTTGAAGTATTTTAAATATATTTTTGAAAATTTATAAACTATTATAATTAAAAAAAATGAAAGCAATTCTTTTAAAATTTGTTATTAATCAAAATAATTTTTTAGACTATAATGTCCTTAATTTATATTATTTATTCAAGCAATTAAAAGTTTCTAAAATTAAATAATGTCAAAGTTATATTGCATTTTTTATTTCATTATTGGGGGCAGATTTTTAGAAATAGAGGCAAAATGTTTCAGAAAAAATTTACATTCCCCAATGAGTCCTGCATTTAATTATTAAAACCATTTATCGCAACAAAATTTAATTTCTTAAAATTTCATGAATTTACGTTGAGTGTGCGTTGTGGTGCATTGGATATCGGCTTGGAACCATAAATCGGGGTGTCGAGTTCGAATTCCAGCTGAACTCATTGCATTCACTTACGCGCAAATAACCTTGGGAAAGGTATTAATCCATCTATTCCTTCCAGTTATGGATTAAATAAGAGGACAGATTGGGTTCTATAGCCTTGGCTGACAACCAGTCTACCGCAGAAAGCAATGGCAACCTACTGCGGGATAATCTTCTGCCCAGTCAGTCATGTCTCTTTCGAGACATGATCGCCCAAGCGTGTTTCACGTATGGCACTTAACTGACTGACTGACCTATTATAACGTCATGTGAAGTTGTTTTTGTTGTTGTTATAGGGGGAGGGTTACTGCCACACTGAAACGAATTTACTTCCGTTTCTCCTGAAATAATAAATTTAAATTAACAGACATTCTCCGCTGCCTGTTCGGCCGCCATTGCCCACAGGAATCACTACTTTCGACTACTTCGGAGACTGTCATCAAACCACAACAGGCGTCTATTAACGTCTGCTCGGAATGAGTGCAAGAGAATCCTGAATGACGCCAAGCGGCTGTTTGCTGAGAGAATGAGACAGCGCATAGCTGACCGCAAGTTCGGCTCCAAAGACTATTGGCGAATATGCAAACGGGTGCTGAACAATAGAAAATCATCTATCCCTCCTTTAATCAATAAATTTGAGGTCCTCACATCATCAGCGGACAAGGCTGAGTGCTTTGCTCGCAGATTCTCATCCAACTCCACATTTGACTCATCTGGAGTACACCCACCCGACTTCCCTATTAGAACTGATGTTAAACTGTACGATATACACACAGTATCCCATGTAATATCAAAACTTGACCCCCACAAGGCGAGCGGTGGTGACGGAATCCCTGTGATTGCCCTTAAGAAATGTGCCCCTGAATTCTCCTCTGTCCTCTCTAAACTTTATAACTACTGCCTTTCTGCTTCCTGTTTTCCTGCATGCTGGAAGTCCTCTTCAGTCGTTCCTGATTTTAAGAACTCTGGTGAACCCTCAGACCCATCCAACTATCGCCCTATCAGCCTTCTACCAATTTTCGAGGCCATTATTAATGCTGAAATAGTTCAGCATCTTACTGCGCATAAACTCTTCTCCGACAAGCAGTATGGCTTCTGCTTTGCCAGGTCCACGGCCGACATGCTACCGACCATAACGGAATACATGCTTCAGGCCCTCGATGAGTCCTGGGAGGCTCGTGCTGTTGCTCTGGACATCTCTAAGGCTTTTGACAGGGTTTGGCACGCTGGTCTTCTATGCAAGCTACGGGGTTACGGTATTACCGGACGATTGCTTGATCTAATCCAATCTTTCCTACATAACCACATAATGAAGATTGTCCTGAATGGGCATGCTTCCACACCCTTCTGTACAAACGCTGGTATCCCTCAGGGCTCTATCCTAGGCCCAACGCTCTTCCTTATTTACATAAACGACCTCCCAGACAAGATCAAGAGCCAGGTAGGCATCTACGCAGATGACACCACAATTTACTCCCGCATCAGAAAGAATCCTGGCGTGATAGACAAACATAATCTCGTTGCTGATCTTGAAAGGGATCTACACTCTGTGGTGAATTGGGGTAAGAATTGACTCAAAAATTTCAATGCGTCTAAGACCAAGCTGCTGTATGTCAATCATTACAGGCAACCTCTCCTGCCACCCATAAGCATGACATTGAGTCAATAGCTAAATCCACTGCTAGGAAGGTTGGGTCACTGTGTCGGGCCAGGATGTTTTTCCCACCCGAAACCATCCTGCATATATACAAATCAACCATTCGTCCGTGCATGGAGTACTGCTGCCATATATTGTCTGGCTTCCCTGTGTCTGTTCTATAAATACTTCCATGGCTTCTGCTCCAACGAACTTAAGTCACTGGTGCCTCCGCAACTCGTGCAACTAGACTGGCATCTGGGTCTCACCCATTCACAGTTAGATCAACCAAATGCACACGACAATTCTACTCCTCCAGCTTCTTTTCTCGCACTTCCCGCCTGTGGAACTCGCTTCCTTATTCTTGCTTTCCTGACGGCTACAACCTCCAGGAATTTAAATGCAAGGTCAATACACATCTCTTAACAACTTGACCCTAGTTCTTTCCACACTGCCCTGTATATCCTTTTCTTTCTCTCAACCTTTGCAACTGTCATCACATCTGTATTCCCATCCTTCTCTTGCTCCTTTCTAGCGGTTCGTCCTTCTCTTCAATCTTCCCTAATCTTTTTCTCTTATGTAGCTGTTAGGGCGCCGCTCCTATTTGACTATAAATGGACTGTTCCCATTGCCATATATAGCGATGGTGGATTCTCTACAGGAAGAGTCGTACGGGTTCGCCGTACAGAGTCACTAGACTGACGACTCTACGACACTGTCAGCTCTCTGCCTTCGAGCGGGGGGCGCTCTCTGCTTCCGAGCAGAGAGCAGTAACCCAGTCGTGGTTCCGCCGAAGGGTAGAGACTCGACTGGGCAAAAATAGACAGATATTTTTTGGCTGGGCCATATAGACCGGAAATCCCAGTCCAAACTGACCATGTGTCACATGTTGCCCTTATTGGGAGGGACAACTCAATAATGAGTCGTACGGGTTCGTACAGAGTCGTACAGAGTCACTTGAGAATCAGTGCGAGAGTTAGACACACTTCCGGTGGCGTACCGGAAGTAATCACGTATACACACGTCTTACGACGGATTGGACTATTGTATCTTCTCTATTGTAAATACTACTAATTCACTTCTGTACTTACTAACCGTCTTTCCGCGGAATACAATTTATATTCTGATTCTGTTGTTGAGTTATTCATTTACACTTGGCGGAATAACAGTAGCCCCCTGTACATCAGTGGCGTTACTGCCTTGCTCTGGGTGATATGATTAAAAAAAAGATACAAATTACGCATAATCTTAGAAAGACTAACCTTTTTTTATCTGACACGTATTGTTGGCTGATTTTGTTTAGCGGCATATCAACACGTTTATGGGTTATTTAATGTTGAAATCTAAATATTCTGTACACAGTTTCATGCCTCTAACTACAGATATGTTCTCCATAATTTTACATTTTCTGGATAATCATGTCTTTTTAGATATTTAGTTTGTAGATGATAAAATGTATTGTCGATAATTCTTTTCAAGATATGTATTGTTGGTAATTTTACTATAAAAAGTTAGCGTATGGGCACCTTAACGTGGTGTAATTGTTCGCAAGCTTGTCTCACTAGAACTATTTATAACTGAGTAGTGAGTTCGAACCTCAATGGGTGTCCCATACTTTCAGCCTTGTACCACCTTTAAGCGGCGCTTAGAAAATCAACTATAAAAATGTAGTGCTGGTCATTTTACTATAAAAATCTTCTGTTAATCTTTGTTTTGAGGGTTGAAATGAGAAAAGAAAGAAAGAAAAAAGAGAGGGAGAAAAGAAAGAAATAGTAAGAGAGAAGATAAAAGATTGAGAGAGACAGAAAGAGAAAAAGGGACAAAGAGACAGAGAGCGAATTAAAAAGAGAAAGAGAGAGAAAGAAATAGATAGGAATGCAATGAAGATTAATTTCCTTCTTTTTGAAGAAAATGAAAAATAAATCAATTTTGTTTGTTTCTACGCTAGAATGACATAATCATAAAATCTGTTTCCCAACAGACAAACTATTTTCTTTTCGCTCGTTTTTCATTTTATAATGGTCCTGGGCATGACGGTAAATTGCATCCGGCAGCAAGGCCTCTGATTAGGAGGTTGTGAGGAGCGTCGTCACCGATTTTTTTCCAATCTTAGCAAACAACGAATTTGAACAATTTTGTCTGATTGCCATGGAGCCGGCTGCTGCGCGTCCGATCACGCCGGCGTGTGGTCGGCTGCGCATCTGATGAAAATAAATACATCAGGTTCATTATTTACCACAAGAATTAAAAACTAGCAGCTTTGTTATTACAAACAATGAAATAATCATAATTCCCAAACTTCCAACCTTTTTATTAGAACCATGTTGTATATGAATAATACTTGTCCACACGGAGAATGTTTTTTCTGTAAATAAAAACACCATCAGCGAATATACTACAGTCACGCTTTCATGGAGACTTACTTGCCCCTTATTAGACAAGAGTGCCAACAAATAGTGCATCAATAAGTAGTATAAGGACCATAGTAGCATTAGACCGATACTCACAAACAAAACACAATAATAGTAAGAGCAAACTTATGACTCTTCAAACAATACTCACATGACAACAGGAATCATCTGTAAATAAGAACTATTATAATTTAAGAGTCCACATCTTCAAACGTATATTAAAAAAACTCATATACACATGTTACTCGTTGCCTTCATCACAACACTCACTCGTTCTACGAAACTCATCATTTGTCTCTACCGACCCTGATGATGACTTAAGAAAGTCGAAAGCTTGCCACATATTTTGTCTGAAATTAACTTTGAACAATTTCTGACGGAATTTTTCTTGTTTAAGAAGGATTATTCGAAATTTGGAAAACTTGGCCCGTAAAAATAATCGACACAAATGTTTGTTGTCTTTAATATAACACAGCCACCCCCCCCACATATATATATATATATATATATATATATATATATTTGAAATGATTTATTTAAACATTATTTTTGATCGATACTCGTATTTAAGTAGATATTCTGTTTATAATCAAACAGTATTATATATTTATTTCTACCGGCCTGATTATTTACGAAAAATGTTTGTTACGAAAATGTGTGTCATTCGGCAGGATTTGAACCTGCGGCCCATATCCACATAGGGGAAGCCACCATGTGAAATAAATATATAATACTGTTTGATTATAAACAGAATATCTACTTAAACACGAGTATCAATCAAAAGTAATGTTCAAACAAATCATTTCAAATTGTCGGTTGTTCATAAACAGTTTTGTTAATCTTCGTTAATTTCCGTAACATGTTTACATGTGTTGACATTATAATACATTTCAGAGCAGAGATGGTTTTTACGATGAATTCGCAAATTGTTTTATAGGCTTACTTCGTTTAGACTGATTCGTCATAGTCGAGAGGTCTTAGACGCGCCAGATCACATGGTGGCTTCCCCTATGTGGATAGTGGTCGCAGATTCGAATCCTGCCGAATGAGACATTTTCTTAACAAAAGTTTAACGTAAATAATCAGAAATAAATATATTATAATGTTAGATTATAAACAGAATATCTACTTAAATACGATCAAAAACAATGTTCAAACAAATCATTTCAAACTGTCGGTTGTTTATAATCAGTTTCGTTAATTTCCGTAATATATATACATTACGCTCTCACTCCCTGATTGAGCACTGTGGAAGAATGGTAGACTTTGAAAAAACAGTAGCTATTCTAGTATATACGTAATTAGCGGGGGGGGGGAGTTTATTAATTCATAACAATATAAAACAGATCCCCCACTTTATGCCTAGTAGCAGCCTTAATCATGTTTTCAACTATTATATTCAGTTTAGGTGCCATACGTGATACACGCTTTCGGCAATCATGTCTCGGAAGAGACATGACTGACTGGGCAGAAGATTATCCCGCAGTAGGTTGCCATTGCTTTCTGCAGTAGACTGGTTGCCAGCCAAGGCTATAGAACCCAATCTGTTCTGTTATTTGACTCATAGCTGGATAGGAAAGAAATGTGTTTTATTATTAAGTATTAATTAGTGGGTGATCAGTTTATTACTTCTTAACAATAAAAAACCGATCCACCACGTTATGACCAGTAGATGCCTTAATTATGTTTTCAACTATTATATTCAGTCAGTCAGTTAAGTGCCATACGTGATACACGCTTTGGGCGATCATGTCTCGAAAGAGACATGACTGGCTGACCAGAAGATTAACCCGCAGTAAATTGCCATTGCTTTCTGCGGTAGACTGGTTGCCGACCAAGGCTATAGAACCCAATCTGTCCCATTATTTGACTCATAGCTAGAGCGGGGAGAAATGTATTATATTTTTATGTAGTAATTATGGGGGATCAGTTTATTACTTCATAACAATAGAAAACCGATCCCCCACTTTATGCCCAGTAGCAGCCTTAATCATGTTTTCAACTATTATATTCAGTCAGTCAGTTAAGTGCCATACGTGATACACGCTTTGGGCGATCATGTCTCGAACGAGACATGACTGACTGGGCAGAAGATTATCCCGCAGTAGGTTGCCGTTGCTTTCTGCGGTAGAGTATAAAGAAATCCAATCTGTGTAAAATGTACCAAAATTATATTTTAAGAGTAGATCAGATGTGGCATAAGACACGATTGTATGGAGTACCCAGTGAGGATCGAACTCCTAACTCAGTTGTAATTGATCTAGAGAAACAAGCTATCTATCCATTACACTACGTTGAAGTGCACAAATGATTTTCAAAGCGTAGATTAGATGTGGCACAAGGACAAAAGTATAGAGCACTCAGTGAGCATCGAACTCACTACTCAGACGTAGTTGCTAACCATTACACGACGATAAAGTACCTAAATATTTTTATCTAATCGTAGATTAGATGCTGCACAAGGCACGAAAGTGTTGAGCTCCAACTACATTTACTGTGGGTATCGCTATTGTTTACATCGGGGTTCTTCCTTTCTTAAATATGTAACAGTGGAACGGAGTAAATTGCACTCTGAATCGTTTGCTTACAACAATGATGATGACATAGCAACAGCTTGATGTGTCTGCTTATTCGTTCTTCTACTCTTAAATGAGATACATAAATCTGTTGGGCTGTTCCTAAAACTGCTGCTATGATCTATTTGTGTTTCTCTTGCATACCCCAGCTGTCATTTTTTATAAACATTGCCAAGGATCGCACGATGTATTTAACAGCAAAAAACCAACAAGGTAGGATAAGTTTATTGCCTGATAGGTGCAAACTGTTGGAAATTACCAAAATGCTTCTCAGAAATCTCAAAACAACCCCCCAACTCATACAAAATAATGAAAACACAAATGGCAGGATCTTTCCGAGAAAGGCTGGTTTTCATAAACGGTACAAAAACAATTCTACAATGAAAGGATATGTGGGAGAACGTAAAACTATTTTCAAATAAAGAAGACTTCTGAGTAGCAGTAAAACTGCTACTTCAAGTCAAACCAAATAGAGAAAGTAGAAAACAAAATCAATTAAAAAACCGAGAGATAGTCGAGGATACCAAACTGACTTGTAAAATGATAATATACTCAGGTAGGTACTATAATGTGTTGTTAATTCAATATCTTTCTCTGGTCAACAGCTTTACGATTTATTAACTGGATTTATTTATTAGTAAGCGTTTGTATTAAACTTGCTACGTTATTTGTTATCGTTAAAAATGATAATTTTTTACGGTTAAGAAGAGAGAATAGTTCAATAATTAATGCCCGAAATACTAAATTCTAATTTCAAATAAATGTCGTTTATATGTATAATGACATGTAACACAGTGTGCTTATGGACACCGGTGATTCTACTTCTGCTCGTCTCGTCATTGGTTGCATCAAAGCTGATACAAGCCGTTGCAACTTTTTGTCAGTCTTATTTTCAGAAGGAAAATTATAAACAGCTCACCGCAACCCTTCTAACTTGTTCTTATGGTTACCGAATCAATAATCGAAAAATGGAAAGTAGGAAAACGAACAAACGAACACAAACAACTGTTACACTATTATTATTATCGATGTGGACGATCGATTCGAAATGCTGACAACTGCTATGAAATATTAGGACTGGGGAAATACAGACACGATTTTTCTAACGCTTATGTAATTAACAGCTTAAATAAAAAAGTATACTCTGTTATAATCCAAGGAAAGAAACAATAAGGTTAAATAAAGAAGACAAGCGGAAAATTAATTTTTTCGCCTCTGCGTTGCAAGCTGTGATGAATTTTATCAAGGGAAAGAGATGAAAGAAATTTTATTTTAAATAATGTATCTATAAACTAAAAATTGTGGGTTAGTGGAATTTTCTTCTTGTCTTCTTTATTTGAATGATATTTTGTTAAAATCTTTTAAAGACATTCCAGGTTTAATCCTCTAGACGTGTGCCTACTTTTTTGTGAAGTTAGACAAGAAAAAAGTGATGTTTATAAACTAAAAGAACTAGATCTTATTCAATGAAGATTATAACCACAGAAAAATACGAAGAATTACCTCCGTTGGATTATATCTGAAGAATGTTTTCGTTGAATTATCATATCAAATATTTTTTCTCTCGATTTATTATACTTGAAAAGTGAGACATATTTTAGAAGGGGTATTTGCTTGACGAAGCCAAAATTGGCAAAAGTTTATCATGACTTACATACAATTTACTGTTGTTCTTTTAAATTGTTTTACTGGAGCGGGGTTTGAACTAGATATCAGGAGAAGGGTTGTTAAGAGCTACAAGGGTTAGGGAGATGTGGAGGGTTATGATTGCCTATGTCCCGAAGGGATATTGCACATAGAAGAAGAACCAATATTAAAAATGGATTAAATGAATCCCAGAACCAACGTCAAAATTGTCAAATGTAACCCTTACTTTTACTCTATCAGTTTCTTTTTCTCGCACTTCACGCCTATGGAACTCCCTTCCGTATACTGGTTTCCCTTATAGCTACAATCTCCAAAAGTTTAAGCGCAACATCAATTGCCATCTTCTATCTCCTTGATTCACATCTTTCTCTTATCCTTTCTTCGACATCCCCTGTATATTGTCTTTTCCCACCTTTCCTCTCACTGTAACCCTCTGCACACCAGTAGAAGTACTGCCTTGCTTGGGGTGAAACGATTAAACAAAAAATAATTTTCTATTAACCAATGTGCAACGAAAAGTTATTACGAGATTAAAACTGATCTTATATTTAAGAAATAAAAATGTTCTTACCCAATACTGTGTTCGAACCTGGTGTGGTTTGCACTGGGATACACAAAATAAACAAATCCCATCTGCCTGATATTTCTCAAGCGCTGGAATTCAGGTGTGTCAATTATTTTCACACAAAGGGAACTTATTTTAATGTAGTCATGAACGGTATCCTTCACATATTTTGCGTCTTTGTCATCCTGGAAAATATTTTAAAGAAAAGAAGAAAAATGTATAGAATTTGAAGTTTTAAAAGTATTTTTTTTTTATCGACAGGAGGAAATATTCCTAAAAATTAAAAATTACAATTAAAAAATAAATAAACGTTAGACAGTTGAGAGAAAACATTGAATTATAATGAAGAAAAATTTGGAGTAAAATAGAAGAGAAATCTTACCATTGTTTTTAGTCGATTTTCTAAATTGATTTTTTAAGAGGGCAATTCGAGAACAGTTTAAATGAAACGACGACAATGAAAATGTCTTCAGGTAGAGTTTTATATACTTTTCATAAAACGAAACTGACTCCATTTCTTGGAACCTCACGTAATTTCAAGAACTCTGAATGATACTCTGACGTAGACGAAAACAAATAAGGATTTGTTTCAGTTTCATCGACTGCCTTTTCTCGAAACAACTGCTGAAAAAAATTTCATTGGTACAGCATTTAATTCCATCCATTTGATTGCTTCATTTTATCATTTTCTTTGAGATCACATTGTAACATCCGTTTCCGTACGGTCGACAAAATTAAACAATGTTGATTTTTATCAGTACTTATATGGGTGACTGCTTGGGAATACCAGGTATTATCCTTGAAAAGTGAAACGTGTTTTAGCTCGACGAAGCCAAAATTGGCAAAAGTTTGTCATGAATGACATACAATTTACTGTTGTTCTATTACATTGTTTTATGCGGATCGTGTAATTAATAATGCCTCGGAATTGTTTATTCCGGTTGGGTTCGTTATATTCACGTACGCGCAAATACCCTTGGGAAAGTTACAAATCCACCTCTTCTCCCCCCAGTTATGGGTTAATTAGCAAGACTTTTATCCCCAAACCGTTATTATCTCCAAAAATAAAATAAAATTGCGTACAAAATATTTAGATTTCGGCTTTAAATAATCCATAGAGTTTGATGAGACACTAAACGACAAATAATCTTTTCTTTTTTCCTGTTTTCTCTTGTGCTTCTTATAAACACTTCCACAATGAATTCCTGGCCCCTTTTGTTATTTTTGATAACCATTATCCACTAAGCAAGGCGATGATGCCACTAAGACGCGAAGGATTACCGGAGTAGACTAGAATGAGAATACTGTATTGAAGAGAAAGCATAGTAAAGGAACAGGTTTCAGGATGACAGAAGATGGCGATTGATGTATTTAATTTTTTTGAAGATTCGAAGAGTTAGGGAATCGAGAAATCGGAAGTGTTTCACAAACGAGAAGTGCGAGAAAAGAAACCATTAGAATAGAATTAATGGTTGCCTTTAGATAGTTCGACAGTAGAACGGAGAGACCTAATTGTCAATCCAGTAGAACGCTTAGATTTACGTGATCAATAAGTCACAAAGAAGAAAAGCTTATCAGAACAATTGCTATGAATATATTTGTAGAAAGAGAAGAGGGAAGTCACGTCGCGTTCGTTAGAAAATGACTGAAGTAAAGATGACAGGCCAGCAAGGATAACATTACAGAACATTCTTATGATTTTGTCACGAATCTCGAGATATAGAATAAGAACACCAGACCAAACCAGATAGATTCTGCAAGACAGATTCTGGTAAAAAGATTGTCTAGCGCCACACAGCGAACCAACTGTCCTGTTAGTAGACCTGGCAATTGATTCAATACAATCACTCCAAATTATGTCAGCGGATAATGAGTCTAGGAAGGCACAAATTGTTGCTATCCTGGAGGTTAGCATCAGCCATGCCAATAGCAGACAGAATAGGTTCACTGTGGTGATTAAACGAAGCAGTTTTGTCTTGAAGGCGTTAAAATTTACAAACCATTCCTTGCTCCAGTTAACCACTGACTGGATGTCCATTTGAAGAGCACTTTCTAGTTTTAATTTGTCGATGTCTTTTTCTTTCTTTGTTCTTAACTATCTCTGAAGATTTTTGTAAATGAAGTTGTTCTGAAGGTTGTCGTATTGCTTTGGGTATATACCGTTCTTGTGAGTTTACTTTTCATTTCCACTTGATTGGCAGGTGATCATTCCTATATTCTCCAATTGAGTTCCTTTAAGAATTTAGATTTTTGTAGCTAGGTAATCTGGGGTTTTTTTGGCGGGGGGGGGGGGGGTTGTTTTTTTTTCTAATCCACAAGCGTTTTTCTTGTCCTTTCGAGCATTTAGTTCCCTTGAGATGATAACATTTTCTTGCCTTTCGCATTTTTCTTAATTGGTTCTTAATTATCTCTGAATATTTTTATAAATGGAGTCTTTCTGAAGTTGTTCGTATTTCTTTTTTCGCATTTGCATTTTTTGTAATTTTACCTTTCATTTCCACTTGACTGGGAGGTGATCATCCTTACATCGTCCGATTGCGTAATTTTAAGAAATTCGATTTTTTTAGCTTTGTGGTGCAGTGGATATAGACTCGGAACGGCAAATCGGGGAGCCAAGTTCGAATTCCAGTTGAATTCCTTGCATTCACTTACGCGCAAATACGCTTGGGAAAGGTATTAATCTGTCTCTCCCCTCCAGTTATCGGTTAAATAATAGGACAGACTGGGTTCTATAGCCTTGACTGGCAACCAGTCTACCACAAAAAGCAATGGCGACCTACTGCGGGATAATCTTCTGTCCAGTCAGTCATGTCTTTTTCGAGACATGATCGCTCAGAGCGTGTATCACGTATGACTCTTAACTGACTGACTAATATATTTTCACCATGTCCACAAGCGTCTTTGTTGTTCTTTACTTGGTCATTCAATAACAATTACACTATTTCCCACCCCCGCGTTCCTTTGGCGATTCCCCTCCATATTTACCGACTATTTCACTGTCTCCTTCCTATTCTCTCCGAGCATTTGGTTCCTTCATGATGATGACATTTTCTTGCCCTTCGCATTTATGATATTTTCTCCACTATTGGAAAATCTGTACATTTATTAATCGAGCTTTGGTGACCCAATACAAGACCCAAGAAGCACTCAAAGTAGAACGTTATCGTGTTATGTTGAAGGAGCTTAAGAAAGGTTAATAATTGAAGTCCAAGAAAGATAACGGCAAACACTAGACTTGAAGATGTTTGGAGAATAAAGCTGAAGTAGAATTTAAAAGGAACTGGAAACACAACCCTAAACAAAAAAATATATAAACCTCTGCTCCACTCCAAAAGACCAGGAATGAGTGCCAACCAGACGATGGATTAGATTAGATTGGACACATATACAATGTGAATTTTACAAGCGACGATCGCAGAAACATATATGCAGGCGTAGAGAGAAATGAAAGAGGAGGGGGATTAATGTTAGATAAAAACTACAGGAAATGTCAGTTGGGGGACTGGCAACTGGCACGTCAATTAAAAATTAAAATAGAAGTTTTCAATACGGTTAGCATGAACCTACATGCACTATGTCAAAAAATTTAGAATAATGTAGGTTTTACATTAGACGAGAAAATATTAATCAAAAACGGAAATCCAAAGGAATTACTATCGTCATTGAGGGCAGTAAATGCTAAAATAGGGAGGGAGAAGTCAGTAAAAAATTAAAAAAGTAAGTTTCTGTCTTAATTTCTGAAATGAGGAGTTATCATTGTTTACATGATTTATATTCGGACTATTGTCCTCATCTTTATCGTTGTTATCACGACGTTTCAAGTGTTGTAACCTTCGACCTTCCTCAGGTGTATATCGATATAGGTAAAATCAGGGTAACCTATAGGCAATCCCTGAGTTGGTCAGTGTGTGCTTACGCTCAATAAAAATAAAAACTTAACGATATCCCTAGATACGAGCAGTAAAATGAAAACAGTTTTACCTCCCGTAGATTAATCAAAGGGTTCAGTTCAATCCCTGTATTGGGCAATATTGCATTGAATCAATGGAGACAAAGCAAACCGAATAATAACTCAAAAGTATTAAATAAAAATAAGAACTAGATGATATATATAGATATGATCAGTGGAACGAGAAGGGTTTGCCTACATAGATTAAATAAAATGTTCAATCTGGAATTTCCTGTAGGTTACACACATTGATATATATTACTCTGTAAAAGAGTACTTAACAAGAGCAAGTCCACAATACCCCCGCTAATCAACAAATTTGAGGTCCTCACCTCCCCAGCAGATAAGGCTGAATGCTTTGCCCGCAGATTCTCGAACAATTCGAGTCTGGACTCGTCTGGAGTTTTGACACCCGACTTCTCACCTAGAACCGAGGCACAGCTGAATGATGTCCACATTACACCTTCGCTTGTCTCTAAGATAATCTTAAAATTTGACCCTCACAAAGCGAGAGGTTGTGACGGAATCCCAACCATAGTCTTAAAGAAATGTGCCCTTGAAATCTCCTCTGTCCTTTCTAAGCTCTACAACATCTGCCTATCTGCTTCCTGCTTTCCTGCCTGTTGGAAATCTTCCTCTGTAGTTCCTATATTTAAAAACACTCGATAACCATCTGACCCTGCAAATTACCGCCTATCAGCCTTCTTTCGATCTTTGGCAAAGTGTTCGAAGCCATTATCAACGCCGAGGTGGTTCAGCATCTCACAGCACACAGGCTCCTCTCGGACAAGCAATATGGTTTCCGCTTCACCAGGTCTACTGCTGATATGCTAACGACCATCACCGAGTACATATACCAGGTACTCGACAGGAATGGCGAAGCCCGAACCGTTGCATTGGATATATCTAAGGCGTTCGACAGAGTTTGGCATTCTAGCCTTCTATGTAAACTGCGGAGCTATGGTATAACTGGACATTTGTTTCAACTAATCCAGTCATTCCTCTCTAACCGCACAATGAAGGTGGTATTAAACGGACATGCCTCTCAGAACTACCATACAAACGCAGGTGTCCCCAAAGGCTCCATCTTAGGTCCTACACTCTTCCTGATATACATTAATGATCTCCCTGATTCCATAAGAGCCCAAATAGGTTTGTACGCCGATGACACCACAGTTTACTCTCACCTCCTACAAAAATCTGGTGTAGGCGTCAAAGCTAACCTCTCAGCCGAGATTGAAAAAGTCCTCCAATCCATATTGGACTGGGGTAAGAAATGGTTAGTAAATTTTAATGCTTCTAAAACGAAGCTACTCTCAATTAAACATCATCGACAATCTCACCTACCTCCCATTAGCATGGACTAGGCTTGCCTCCCAGAGAGTAAAACACTACGCCTCCTTGGTCTCACACTTTCAGCGGACCTCAAGTGGAATGACTATATCGAATCCATTGCTAAATCCGCTGCTATGAAAGTCGGTTCTCTGTGCAGGGTTCGGAAGTTTTTTCCGTCTGAATCTATCCTGCACATTTATAAATCTACCATCTGCCCGTGCATTGAATACTGCTGCCACATCTGGTCGGGTGCCCCTGCTGTTCTCCTCGGGCTTCTCGATAAGGTTCAGAGGAGGGTCTGTAATGTGATAGATACCGACTTGGCAGACTGCAGTCTCTCTCCCACCAGCGTGACGTGGCTTCCCTGTGTCTCTTCTATAAATACTTTCACGGCTTCTGCTCCGATGAACTTAGATCACTAGTGCCCCCTAAATACGAATTCGAACGAGATACTAGATTAGCAACTAGATCCCACCCTTTTACAGTGAAACCGATAAAATGCAGCCGTAACTTCTACTCCAACAGTTTCTTTCCCCGCACTTCCCGACTGTGGAATTCTCTTCTACACGATTGCTTCCCCGACGGCTACAACCTCCAGGAGTTTAAATGTAAGGTCAATAGACACCTCCTAACACACTAACCTGCTTCCATTCTATCAAGCACTCTTCCCAACCCTCATCCTCGCTATCCTTACTCATCTGTCACCTTCCTCTTGACATTCCCTATGTTTAACCACTCCTTCTCTTTACCTTCCCCTATGTAGCCCCATGCGCAATACTGGCAGTGGAATGCCTTGCTTGGGGTGAGATGATTAAAAAAAAAATATCTGAGGAAGGTTGGAGAGTACAAGTGCTGAAAAGTTGTGATAACAACAACAAAGATGAGGACAATAGGTCGAGTGTAAATAGTGCGAATAATGAAATGTAAAACTATTAAAATCGATAAGATTTTTGAATTGATGAAAACAGAAATCTATAACTCATGATGACAGATGAATAAATTATGTGAAATTTCTACCGCATTTCTTGGAAATGGAGTTAGTTTCACTTTAAGCGAAGTATATATTTCTGCAGTTGGAGCCTTCGTCATTCTCCTGACAACTGCTGCGCTTCTAACAGTAGAATTCACTTGTGCATAACCATCGCGGAAAATCGGCTGAAGAAAAGAAATGGTGAATTTTTTAATGTTATTTTCTATTCTATCATGACAACATTTTTTTGGTGCTAATTGTTTTATTTTTATGCATGATTCTTCTGAAAAAAATTTTTTCTGAAATCTACCTCAAAGAGAATTATCTCCATACGAAAGTTTACTTAATTTCTTTCTTCTATATGCTGTGTCCTTTCCGGACATAGACTATTATGGCCCTCCACATCTCCGTATCTCGAGTAGCTCCTAACGCCCTTTCTCTTGTTACCCCTTCCAAACTCTGCTCTGTAATCCATTTTCTCAAGCCCATAAATCTAAATGATAAATATATAGAAACTAGCATGGCCACAAAATGAGGGATCAGCTTTTATATTGATTATAATATAGAATTGATCCCCCATCTTTAAATCCACTTTATAATTTATTTGTTCATTAAATTCTGATTAGGTATGAATCCACTTCTCAATACTGATTAGTACGCAGGCATGTCTTTTAGATTTATTTCTTCTTCTTCTATATACCGTGTCTTTTCCGGACATAGGCAATCATGGCCCTCCACATCTTCCTGTCTCTAGTAGCTTCTAACACCCTTTCTCTTCATACCTTTTCCAAACCCTGCTCTGTAATTCATTTTCTCAAGCCCATAAACCTAAAACATATATATATATATAGAGAGAGAGAGAGGGAGAGAGAGAGAAATTAGCGTGGCCACAAAGTGAGGGGCTAGTTTATATATTGATTATAATATAGAATTGATCCCCCATCTTTATGTCCACTTTATAATTTATTTGTTCATCAATACTGATTAGCTACGCAGACACGTCTTTTAGATATATTTCTTCTTTTATGTGCCGTGTTTTTTCCGAACATAGGCGATCATGGCCCTCCACATCTCCATAACCATGGTATCTCTTAACCTCCTTTCTCTTGTTATCCCCTCAAACCCTACTCTGCCATCCACTTGCTCAAGCCCATCAAGTATGTCACGCGTTGATTTTCTCTTGTCTCTTGTCTGTCTTTCCCTCTCTGATCTGTGAATATCAGAGTCTCTAAGCTCTCCTTCCTCATTATATGCTCGAGAGGTGTACTTATCCAAACATTACAATCCCATACAAATTTCCTTTGCTGGATAATTATGTGGTCGAATGCCCCAAATTCATTTATTTTATGACTGAATAATGATGAAACTGTTCAGGGATAGTATTAATTAAAATAATAATTTCTTTTAGTTTGTTTTTATACGGTATTATTTTTTTACTATATTATTATATTATATCATATTAACTGTTGTCTTATTCCATATATATATATATATATATATATATATATATATATATATATATATATTAAAAAAGGATTAATTCAAAGATGTTGAATGGCCATTTCGATATGAAGATCCCCACGGGGGACGACACATCACCTCAGCAACAGAAAAATCCTATCAGAAACTGGAGAAAAATTAGTCTACTTTTCCTTTTTAAATAGATTGCAAAGAAATTAAAAATTAAAATAAAATAAAATAAAATAAAATAAAATAAAAAGAAAAATAAAGAGAAAGAGAAAGAAAAAGAAAACGAAAAAGAAAAAGAAAAAGATAGAATAAAATCAAATAAATAAGAAAAGAAAAAATTGACATCGTCTGGGTTCGCAAAAAAAAGGGAGAATGTAACTAAAAATTTCTCCAGTTTCTGAAAGGATTTTTCTGTTGCTGAGGTGATGTGTCGTCCCCCGTGGGGATCTTCATATCGAAATGGCCATTCAACATCTTTGAATTAATCCTTTTTTAATATATATTTGCTCTGTAATATTTTATTACATGGAGCTCTCTTCCTGTATCATTTTTAATATTAAAATAAATTTTTAATATTAATTAGGATCGGGTTTTTGGGAATTTACCTTCCTGCTTTTTTCCCTTGGATTGAAGTATCTGAATTAATACATATATATATATATATATATATATATATATATATATATATGGAATAAGATTTTTTTTTTCGTGTGTCTTTGCTCTACTTTTGTATATCTTTTGTACTTTGTATCGAGCACTTTTTCTTGTGGTTGGTTCCGTTTGGGTTTTTTTTTTCTTTACTGCGGAGTATTGAATGTTTTGTTCTTGTTCCGCGGATTTCTTTTTTTCTCCCCATTTATCCGACGCCTCAGTGCACCGGATTATAACGGAATTAGGTTCTGTTTGTTAGTGGTTTTTTTGAAGGTTTATTTTAGTATAAATTTACAGCCTACATACTTACAGAGTCTATTTAGTTATTATTTTGATTTATATATATATATATATTCATCCGCAGACATAGCTGTTTCACTGTATCACAGCTCATCAGTACAGTTAGACATCCGATTGCTTTTACCCAGTATTGAAACCCGACCGAATTGGCGATTCTGCCTCTGAGCTATGGTCGCTCGGTAGAAGGAGACAGACTTTCGCGTGTGATATGCTATGTAAACATGCGCCAGTAGTTAGTGTTCTAATTCATTACTGAATGAACGATGCGTAGATGCTAGAGTAACTACTGTTTTTTCAAAGTCTACTATTTTTCCAGAGTGCTCAATCACGGTGTGAGAGCATAGTCTAGATAATCTTTCAACTCGGAGATCACATACTTATGTGATGTGTTGTTCTTAGAGATCCTTGTAGATTAAATCAAGGGAACTTTCGAATCCTCTGAACGGGATGTCCAAGCCTGATTGGGTAGTACTTTGTGACCCTGGTTATTTTATCAACATTTTTTTTTATCTACATTTATATTCGTTAAAAATTAAAGTAAGCACAAATGACTATTATTAAAAGATGAAATATTTTCGCGGAATTTGACGTCAATTCTCGGAGATTTGGTGAATCAATTATTTTGTTTTGATCATTTTAAGTCTCGAAAAACACTTTATAAAATTCACTTTTTTATACGTAATGTTGAACGTGTTAACTTATTTAACATTTTATTGAAAAAAATCTCAATTTGATGTTAAAAGCTGCCGCAAAACATTGTTGATTTATTTAAGAAGGAATGATTTATTAAGACGTCTCTAATTTTTGTTTAGATTTATTGTATTTATTTTTAATTTTTCTAGTTGAATTATTCCCATACATTATATATGATCCATTATTGTACATAGCCTGGAATGATCTATTATGACATGTCTCCAATTTTTATTTAGATACATTGTACTTATTTTCAATTTTTCTAGTTATACTGCATATGATCCATTGTGTACATAATTAGGTTATAATAAAATTTGTATTTTTATGAATACAGCCCGATTTTTTTTTTTTAATCGTATCACCCCGAGCAAGGCGGTAACGCCACTGATGTGCAGGGGGCTATGTAATAGTGAAAAGATTGGAAAAGAGAAAGCCGGAAACCACATCCTAAACAGGGAACAAGGGATGAGCCTCTTAACCTGTTCAATAGACGTGGGTGGAGTATGAATCGGGCGATAGTTCAGTCTATCTACTCCAATTGAGTTGTAATTGAATGGAGGGGGTCCCCGTATCACAGATTCAGGGGATGCAGGGTGCAAAAGAACCATGCACCGGCGCTTGATCACATACTTATATCGATTTTCTAAGCGCAGCTTAGATGTAGTACAAGGCCGAAAGTATGGGGTACTCAAAAAGATTTTCGAAGTTCCCAAATATTTTTCTAAGCGTAGATTAGATGTGGTACAAAGCATGAAAGTATGGCGGCACCAAGTGAGAATCAAACTCACTACTCCGTCGGAATTGATCTCGCGAGACAAGCTTGTTAACCATTACACCACGTCGAAGTGCCCAAAGGATCACATACTGAAGAAGTAGCACTAAATTTTCTGTAATTTATTTCCATTGGTTAAATGCATCAAAATAACCAAAAACTTTTCAGTTGGCCGAATTTTATAAAAACAATAAGATGTTAAAATTTAAATATATTTGTTATTTTTTTTAAGAAATATTTTTTTGATGTCGGTAAGTATTTTTATGTTTATATTTATTCTCATATATTTCTGATTTACGTTTGTTTTTTTGTTTTTTTCTTTTCTTTTAAAAACTTTACAGGCTGATGCTAATGCTAAATACGTGAATGATGCCGTCCATGGTTACATTAAAATAAGTTCCCTTTGCGTGAAAATAATTGACACGCCTGAATTCCAGCGCCTGAGAAATATCAGGCAAATGGGATTTGTATCTTTTGTCTATCCTAGTGTCAACCACACCAGGTTCGAACACTGCATTGGGTAAGAACATTTATTTTTCTACTTTCCAAATATGAAATCAAATTTAATGAATTGAATTACGAAAGGGAATTAAGAAGATAAACGCTAATGAGTAAAAACTTAAATGCAATGTCAATCACCATCTTCTGTCTTAATTTCAGTTCATTTACTGTTCTCTCTCCTAAATAACGTTTTCATTTTCTCATATTCCCAGTAATTTGAGAGAAAAATGAAAACTTTTTTACTAGTTTCTCGCGACTTTTTTGCTAATTTTGACTTCGTCTAAACCATATTTTTAAATGTGTTTCCTTTATTAACAATAATAAAGCAATGAAAACCCACTTAGTATAATCCTCCGACTGGAGGAATTTCTTCATATATAGTTCTAGGAGGGCGATTTCCTGTAGCTATATAGTTTTCAATGACCGGGAATTTTAATAAAGCCTGTTGATGTCCAAATTCACAAAAATAGTCACAGCTAGAGTGTCCAATCCTGAATGCCTTTAAAAGATTTTAACAAAATGTCAATGATTTAAGCTGTTGGTTAAAATAAACGTTTACAACTCGCGTCTGTCTTTCCACAATTCTAATATTTGATAGCAGTCGTCAGCATTTTGAAGCGATCTTCCACACCGATTGTAATAATAGAACAACAGATGTTTGTGTTCGTTTGTTTGTTTCCCTACTTTTCGTTTGCCGATTATTGATTTGGAAATCACTGTGCAATAAAAAAATAAAATAAAATGCATAAAAATTGATTTTATATACAATTTTGAAATGATTTTGAAATTATTTTCGATAACTTTTACCTTGGAAAACGTATTTTGATCTTTTTGTTGTTTTCATTTACATAAAAGAAGAACTCTATCAGGAAGCGAAATTTTTCGGAGTTGCAGAAAAAGTATTTCACCTCTTTCTCAATCCGATAAAAACAGGTTTCGAAAGCATGAAAAAGAGAAAATATTTGACCGGAATTTTGTTAAAAAATATTACATCTTAAAAATAAATGTTTTATAAATCAGTACTGAAAAAAAAAAAATTCCATTAAAATCGGTTGAAAACACTATTTTTATTTTATATTCATTTAAAAGTGCCCGCTCACGAAAGCAATTTCACAGAAAAAGTGAAAGTGAGGTCGTACGATAATTTTGGCGATCCCTACAAATAAAAAAATAAAAGTAAAACACATTCTCCAAGTAAAAAAAAATATACTTTTTAAAAATTTCGACGCAATATATTGAGACTATCAACTTGTCACTTTGGTTTGGTTTACCTATATTTATAACGTGTTCAGAGTAAGTTAGCGGACCATGGGTAGCGGACCATGGACCGGGGGTTGCCGACCGCTGGACTAGAGACTTACCGTAAGTAGTTTTATTGCTACTCAGAAAACTTTATTTGAATATAGTTTTTTACTTTCTCCAACATCTCTTTTCATTATAGAATCGATTTTGTGTCATTTATTAAAACCAGCCTTTCCCTGAAATTTGTTTCCCATTGTTGTGATTTAGTTGGGAGAATTTTCTGCAATTTCTGAGAAACATTTTGATAATTAGCAAGAGTTTGCACCGATCGGTGTTTGCTACATCTTGTTGCTTTTTTCTTGTTAAATACATCGTACGATCATTGTTAGTGTTTATATATATGAAAAAAAGAAAAAAAAAGACAGGTGGGGAATGCGAGAAACAAACAACCCAGTAGATTTATGTATCTAGTTTAAGAGTAGAAGAACGAATAAGCGGGCATATGTTCGAATACCAGAATCGTTGTTGTAAACAAATGATTCAGACTGCAACTTAATCCGAGCCACTGGCACGCGTTAGAATTAAAAAATGGAAGCATTTGCTGATCGGAAACACCTATGTACACAATAGCGATAACTACGGTAAAGTGCTTAAAACTTGTCTGCTTTACGATTTATTAGTGCGTTCAATGCCAACTTGGTGCTCAATACATTTGTCAGAAAACAAAATTCGGTATATCTACGTGGTGTAAGGGTTAGCAATTACGACTGAGTAATACACGAGATGTACATTGGGTTCTCAATAAATTTTATCCTTGTACCACTTCTAATCTACGCTTAGAAAAAAATTCGGGTTTATCTACGTGGTGTAATAGTTTGTACACTGCGTGCTCAATATTTTGTCCTTGTGCCATATTTGATCTACGTTTAGAAAATGATTTCGTTACTTCTATTACGTGAATGGTTAACAATTATGACTGAGTAGTGCATTCGATGCACACTGAGTGCTCAATACATTTATCCTTGTGCCACTTTTAATCTACATTTAGAAAATAATTTGGGTTTATCGACGTGGTTTAATGTGTGCTTAATATTTATCTCCTTGTGCCACGTTAAATCTTTTAGAAATAATTTCGGTATTTCTAGGTTGTGTGATGGTTAGCAATAACGATTGAGTAGTGCTTAAGATGCACACTGAGTGCTCAATATATTTGTCCTTGTGCCACATCTACTCTATGCTTAGAAAATAATTCGGATTTATCGACGTTGTGTAATGGTTACCAATAACGATTGAGTACTGCTTAAGATGCACACTGAGTGCTCAATACATTTGTCCTTGTGCCACATCTACTCTATGCTTAGAAAATAATTCGGATTTATCGACGTTGTGTAATGGTTAGCAATAACGATTGAGTAGTGCTTACGATGCACACTGAGTGCTCAATATATTTGTCCTTGTGCCACATCTACTCTATGCTTAGAAAATAATTCGGATTTATCGAGGTTGTGTAATGGTTAGCAATAACGATTGAGTAGTGCTTACGATGCACACTGAGTGCTCAATATATTTGTCCTTGTGCCACATCTACTCTATGCTTAGAAAATAATTCGGATTTATCGACGTTGTGTAATGGTTAGCAATAACGATTGAGTAGTGCTTAAGATGCACACTGAGTGCTCAATACATTTGTCCTTGTGCCACATCCACTCTATGCTTAGAAAATAATTCGGATTTATCGACGTTGTGTAATGGTTAGCAATAACGATTGAGTAGTGCTTACGATGCACACTGAGTGCTCAATACATTTGTCCTTGTGCCACATCTACTCTATGCTTAGAAAATAATTCGGATTTATCGACGTTGTGCAATGGTTAGCAATAACGATTGAGTAGTGCTTAAGATGCACACTGAGTGCTCAATACATTTGTCCTTGTGCCACATCTACTCTATGCTTAGAAAATAATTCGGATTTATCGACGTTGTGTAATGGTTAGCAATAACGATTGAGTAGTGCTTACGATGCGCACTGAGTGCTCAATACATTTGTCCTTGTGCCACATCTACTCTATGCTTAGAAAATAATTCGGATTTATCGACGTTGTGTAATGGTTAGCAATAACGATTGAGTAGTGCTTAAGATGCACACTGAGTGCTCAATACATTTGTCCTTGTGCCACATCTACTCTATGCTTAGAAAATAATTCGGATTTATCGACGTTGTGTAATGGTTAGCAATAACGATTGAGTAGTGCTTACGATGCACACTGAGTGCTCAATACATTTGTCCTTGTGCCACATCTACTCTATGCTTAGAAAATAATTCGGATTTATCGACGTTGTGTAATGGTTAGCAATAACGAGTGAGTAGTGCTTAAGATGCACACTGAGTGCTCAATACATTTGTCCTTGTGCCACATCTACTCTATGCTTAGAAAATAATTCGGATTTATCGACGTTGTGTAATGGTTAGCAATAACGATTGAGTAGTGCTTACGATGCACACTGAGTGCTCAATATATTTGTCCTTGTGCCACATCTACTCTATGCTTAGAAAATAATTCGGATTTATCGAGGTTGTGTAATGGTTAGCAATAACGATTGAGTAGTGCTTACGATGCACACTGAGTGCTCAATATATTTGTCCTTGTGCCACATCTACTCTATGCTTAGAAAATAATTCGGATTTATCGACGTTGTGTAATGGTTAGCAATAACGATTGAGTAGTGCTTAAGATGCACACTGAGTGCTCAATACATTTGTCCTTGTGCCACATCCACTCTATGCTTAGAAAATAATTCGGATTTATCGACGTTGTGTAATGGTTAGCAATAACGATTGAGTAGTGCTTACGATGCACACTGAGTGCTCAATACATTTGTCCTTGTGCCACATCTACTCTATGCTTAGAAAATAATTCGGATTTATCGACGTTGTGCAATGGTTAGCAATAACGATTGAGTAGTGCTTAAGATGCACACTGAGTGCTCAATACATTTGTCCTTGTGCCACATCTACTCTATGCTTAGAAAATAATTCGGATTTATCGACGTTGTGTAATGGTTAGCAATAACGATTGAGTAGTGCTTACGATGCACACTGAGTGCTCAATACATTTGTCCTTGTGCCACATCTACTCTATGCTTAGAAAATAATTCGGATTTATCGACGTTGTGTAATGGTTAGCAATAACGATTGAGTAGTGCTTAAGATGCACACTGAGTGCTCAATACATTTGTCCTTGTGCCACATCTACTCTATGCTTAGAAAATAATTCGGATTTATCGACGTTGTGTAATGGTTAGCAATAACGATTGAGTAGTGCTTACGATGCACACTGAGTGCTCAATATATTTGTCCTTGTGCCACATCTACTCTATGCTTAGAAAATAATTCGGATTTATCGACGTTGTGTAATGGTTAGCAATAACGATTGAGTAGTGCTTAAGATGCACACTGAGTGCTCAATACATTTGTCCTTGTGCCACATCTACTCTATGCTTAGAAAATAATTCTGATTTATCGACGTTGTGTAATGGTTAGCAATAACGATTGAGTAGTGCTTAAGATGCACACTGAGTGCTCAATACATTTGTCCTTGTGCCACATTTACCCTATGCTTAGAAAATAATTCGGATTTATCGACGTTGTGTAATGGTTAGCAATAACGATTGAGTAGTGCTTAAGATGCACACTGAATGCTCAATATATTTGTCCTTGTGCCACATCTACTCTATGCTTAGAAAATAATTCGGATTTATCGACGTTGTGTAATGGTTAGCAATAACGATTCAGTAGTGCTTACGATGCACACTGAGTGCTCAATATATTTGTCCTTGTGCCACATCTACTCTATGCTTAGAAAATAATTCGGATTTATCGACGTTGTGTAATGGTTAGCAATAACGATTGAGTAGTGCTTAAGATGCACACTGAGTGCTCAATACATTTGTCCTTGTGCCACAACTACTCTATGCTTAGAAAATAATTCTGATTTATCGACGTTGTGTAATGGTTAGCAATAACGATTGAGTAGTGCTTAAGATGCACACTGAGTGCTCAATACATTTGTCCTTGTGCCACATTTACTCTATGCTTAGAAAATAATTCGGATTTATCGACGTTGTGTAATGGTTAGCAATAACGATTGAGTAGTGCTTAAGATGCACACTGAATGCTCAATATATTTGTCCTTGTGCCACATCTACTCTATGCTTAGAAAATAATTCGGATTTATCGACGTTGTGTAATGGTTAGCAATAACGATTCAGTAGTGCTTAAGATGCACACTGAGTGCTCAATACATTTGTCCTTGTGCCACATCTACTCTATGCTTAGAAAATAATTCGGATTTATCGACGTTGTGTAATGGTTAGCAATAACGATTGAGTAGTGCTTAAGATGCACATTGAGTGCTCAATACATTTGTCCTTGTGCCACATCTACTCTATGCTTAGAAAATAATTCGGATTTATCGACGTTGTGTAATGGTTAGCAATAACGATTGAGTAGTGCTTACGATGCACACTGAGTGCTCAATACATTTGTCCTTGTGCCACATCTACTCTATGCTTAGAAAATAATTCGGATTTATCGACGTTGTGTAATGGTTAGCAATAACGATTGAGTAGTGCTTAAGATGCACACTGAGTGCTCAATACATTTGTCCTTGTGCCACATCTACTCTATGCTTAGAAAATAATTCGGATTTATCGACGTTGTGTAATGTTTAGCAATAACGATTGACAAGTGCTTAAGATGCACACTGAGTGCTCAATACATTTGTCCTTGTGCCACATCTACTCTATGCTTAGAAAATAATTCGTATTTATCGACGTTGTGTAATGGTTAGCAATAACGATTGAGTAGTGCTTACGATGCACACTGAGTGCTCAATACATTTGTCCTTGTGCCACATCTACTCTATGCTTAGAAAATAATTCGGATTTATCGACGTTGTGTAATGGTTAGCAATAACGATTGAGTAGTGCTTAAGATGCACACTGAGTGCTCAATACATTTGTCCTTATGCCACATCTACTCTATGCTTAGAAAATAATTCGGATTTATCGACGTTGTGTAATGGTTAGCAATAACGATTGAGTAGTGCTTAAGATGCACACTGAGTGCTCAATATATTTGTCCTTGTGCCACATCTACTCTATGCTTAGAAAATAATTCGGGTTTATCGACGTTGTGTAATGGTTAGCAATAACGATTGAGTAGTGCTTAAGATGCACACTGAGTGCTCAATACATTTGTCCTTGTGCCACATCTACTCTATGCTTAGAAAATAATTCGGATTTATCGACGTTGTGTAATGGTTAGCAATAACGATTGAGTAGTGCTTACAATGCACACTGAGTGCTCAATACATTTGTCCTTGTGCCACATCTACTCTATGCTTAGAAAATAATTAGGATTTATCGACGTTGTGTAATGGTTAGCAATAACGATTGAGTAGTGCTTAAGATGCACACTGAGTGCTCAATACATTTGTCCTTGTGCCACATCTACTCTATGCTTAGAAAATAATTCGGATTTATCGACGTTGTGTAATGGTTAGCAATAACGATTGAGTAGTGCTTACGATGCACACTGAGTGCTCAATACATTTGTCCTTGTGCCACATCTACTCTATGCTTAGAAAATAATTCGGATTAATCGACGTTGTGTAATGGTTAGCAATAACGATTGAGTAGTGCTTAAGATGCACACTGAGTGCTCAATACATTTGTCCTTGTGCCACATCTACTCTATGCTTAGAAAATAATTCGGATTTATCGACGTTGTGTAATGGTTAGCAATAACGATTGAGTAGTGCTTACGATGCACACTGTGTGCTCAATACATTTGTCCTTGTGCCACATCTACTCTATGCTTAGAAAATAATTCGGATTTATCGACGTTGTGTAATGGTTAGCAATAACGATTGAGTAGTGCTTAAGATGCACACTGAGTGCTCAATACATTTGTCCTTGTGCCACATCTACTCTATGCTTAGAAAATAATTCGTATTTATCGACGTTGTGTAATGGTTAGCAATAACGATTGAGTAGTGCTTACGATGCACACTGAGTGCTCAATACATTTGTCCTTGTGCCACATCTACTCTATGCTTAGAAAATAATTCGGATTTATCGACGTAGTGTAATGGTTAGCAATAACGATTGAGTAGTGCTTAAGATGCACACTGAGTGCTCAATACATTTGTCCTTGTGCCACATCTACTCTATGCTTAGAAAGTAATTCGGATTTATCGACGTTGTGTAATGGTTAGCAATAACGATTGAGTAGTGCTTAAGATGCACACTGAATGCTCAATATATTTGTCCTTGTGCCACATCTACTCTATGCTTAGAAAATAATTCGGATTTATCGACGTTGTGTAATGGTTAGCAATAACGATTCAGTAGTGCTTACGATGCACACTGAGTGCTCAATATATTTGTCCTTGTGCCACATCTACTCTATGCTTAGAAAATAATTCGGATTTATCGACGTTGTGTAATGGTTAGCAATAACGATTGAGTAGTGCTTAAGATGCACACTGAGTGCTCAATACATTTGTCCTTGTGCCACAACTACTCTATGCTTAGAAAATAATTCTGATTTATCGACGTTGTGTAATGGTTAGCAATAACGATTGAGTAGTGCTTAAGATGCACACTGAGTGCTCAATACATTTGTCCTTGTGCCACATTTACTCTATGCTTAGAAAATAATTCGGATTTATCGACGTTGTGTAATGGTTAGCAATAACGATTGAGTAGTGCTTAAGATGCACACTGAATGCTCAATATATTTGTCCTTGTGCCACATCTACTCTATGCTTAGAAAATAATTCGGATTTATCGACGTTGTGTAATGGTTAGCAATAACGATTGAGTAGTGCTTAAGATGCACACTGAGTGCTCAATACATTTGTCCTTGTGCCACATCTACTCTATGCTTAGAAAATAATTCGGATTTATCGACGTTGTGTAATGGTTAGCAATAACGATTGAGTAGTGCTTAAGATGCACATTGAGTGCTCAATACATTTGTCCTTGTGCCACATCTACTCTATGCTTAGAAAATAATTCGGATTTATCGACGTTGTGTAATGGTTAGCAATAACGATTGAGTAGTGCTTACGATGCATACTGAGTGCTCAATACATTTGTCCTTGTGCCACATCTACTCTATGCTTAGAAAATAATTCGGATTTATCGACGTTGTGTAATGGTTAGCAATAACGATTGAGTAGTGCTTAAGATGCACACTGAGTGCTCAATACATTTGTCCTTGTGCCACATCTACTCTATGCTTAGAAAATAATTCGGATTTATCGACGTTGTGTAATGTTTAGCAATAACGATTGACAAGTGCTTAAGATGCACACTGAGTGCTCAATACATTTGTCCTTGTGCCACATCTACTCTATGCTTAGAAAATAATTCGTATTTATCGACGTTGTGTAATGGTTAGCAATAACGATTGAGTAGTGCTTACGATGCACACTGAGTGCTCAATACATTTGTCCTTGTGCCACATCTACTCTATGCTTAGAAAATAATTCGGATTTATCGACGTTGTGTAATGGTTAGCAATAACGATTGAGTAGTGCTTAAGATGCACACTGAGTGCTCAATACATTTGTCCTTATGCCACATCTACTCTATGCTTAGAAAATAATTCGGATTTATCGACGTTGTGTAATGGTTAGCAATAACGATTGAGTAGTGCTTAAGATGCACACTGAGTGCTCAATATATTTGTCCTTGTGCCACATCTACTCTATGCTTAGAAAATAATTCGGGTTTGTCGACGTTGTGTAATGGTTAGCAATAACGATTGAGTAGTGCTTAAGATGCACACTGAGTGCTCAATACATTTGTCCTTGTGCCACATCTACTCTATGCTTAGAAAATAATTCGGATTTATCGACGTTGTGTAATGGTTAGCAATAACGATTGAGTAGTGCTTACAATGCACACTGAGTGCTCAATACATTTGTCCTTGTGCCACATCTACTCTATGCTTAGAAAATAATTAGGATTTATCGACGTTGTGTAATGGTTAGCAATAACGATTGAGTAGTGCTTAAGATGCACACTGAGTGCTCAATACATTTGTCCTTGTGCCACATCTACTCTATGCTTAGAAAATAATTCGGATTTATCGACGTTGTGTAATGGTTAGCAATAACGATTGAGTAGTGCTTACGATGCACACTGAGTGCTCAATACATTTGTCCTTGTGCCACATCTACTCTATGCTTAGAAAATAATTCGGATTTATCGACGTTGTGTAATGGTTAGCAATAACGATTGAGTAGTGCTTAAGATGCACACTGAGTGCTCAATACATTTGTCCTTGTGCCACATCTACTCTATGCTTAGAAAATAATTCGGATTTATCGACGTTGTGTAATGGTTAGCAATAACGATTGAGTAGTGCTTACGATGCACACTGTGTGCTCAATACATTTGTCCTTGTGCCACATCTACTCTATGCTTAGAAAATAATTCGGATTTATCGACGTTGTGTAATGGTTAGCAATAACGATTGAGTAGTGCTTAAGATGCACACTGAGTGCTCAATACATTTGTCCTTGTGCCACATCTACTCTATGCTTAGAAAATAATTCGGATTTATCGACGTTGTGTAATGGTTAGCAATAACGATTGAGTAGTGCTTACGATGCACACTGAGTGCTCAATACATTTGTCCTTGTGCCACATCTACTCTATGCTTAGAAAATAATTCGGATTTATCGACGTTGTGTAATGGTTAGCAATAACGATTGAGTAGTGCTTAAGATGCACACTGAGTGCTCAATACATTTGTCCTTGTGCCACATCTACTCTATGCTTAGAAAGTAATTCGGATTTATCGACGTTGTGTAATGGTTAGCAATAACGATTGAGTAGTGCTTAAGATGCACACTGAGTGCTCAAGACATTTGTCCTTGTGCCACAGCTACTCTATGCTTAGAAAATAATTCGGATTTATCGACGTTGTGTAATGGTTAATAACGATTGAGTAGTGCTTACGATGCACACTGAGTGCTCAATATATTTGTCCTTGTGCCACATCTATATGCTTAGAAAATAATTCGGATTTATCGACGTTGTGTAATGGTTAGCAATAACGATTGAGTAGTGCTTACGATGCACACTGAGTACTCAATACATTTGTCCTTGTGCCACATCTACTCTGCTTAGAAAATAATTCGGATTTATCGACGTTGTGTAATGGTTAGCAATAACGATTGAGTAGTGCTTAAGATGCACACTAGGTGCTCAATACATTTGTCCTTGTGCCACATCTACTCTATGCTTAGAAAATAATTCGTTTATCGACGTTGTGTAATGGTTAGCAATAACGATTGAGTAGTGCTGCAGATGCCTGCTGAGTGCTCAATACATTTGTCCTTGTGGCACATCTACTCATCTTAGAAAATAATTCGGATTTATCGACGTTGTGTAATGGTTAGCAATAACGATTGAGTAGTGCTTACGATGCACTGAGTGTAATACATTTGTCCTTGTACCGCATCTACTCTATGCTTGAAAATAATTCGGATTTATCGACGTTGTGTAATGGTTAGCAATAACGATTGAGTAGTGCTTAAGATGCACACGCAAGGTGCTCAATCATTTGTCCTTGTGCCACATCTACTCTATGCTTAGAAAATAATTGGTTATCGACGTTGTGTAATGGTTAGCAATAACGATTGAGTAGTGCTTAAGATGCACTAGTGCTCAATACATTTGTCCTTGTGCCACATCTACTCTATGCTTAGAAAATAATTCGGATTTATCGACGTTGTGTAATGGTTAGCAATAACGATTGAGTAGTGCTTAAGATGCACACTGAGTGCTCAATACATTTGTCCTTGTGCATACTCTGTATTAGAAAATAATTCGGATTTATCGACGTTGTGTAATGGTTAGCAATAACGATTGGTGGTGCTTACGATGCACACTGGTGCTCAATACATTTGTCCTTGTGCCACATCTACTCTATGCTTAGAAAATAATTCGGATTTATCGACGTTGTGTAATGGTTAGCAATAACGATTGAGTAGTGTAAGATGCACACTGAGTACTCAATACATTTGTCCTTGTGCCACATCTACTCTATACTTAGAAAATAATTCGGATTTATAATGATTGTGTAATGGTTAGCAATAACGATTGAGTAGTGTAAGTGCACACTAGTGCTCGCTCCCGTTGTCCTTGTGCCACATCTACTCTATGCTTAGAAAATAATTCGGATTTATCGACGTTGTGTAATGGTTAGCAATAACGATTGGTAGTGCTTAAGATGCACACTGAGTGCTCAATACATTTGTCCTTGTGCCACATCTACTCTATGCTTAGAAAATAATTCGGATTTATCGACGTTGTGTAATGGTTAGCAATAACGATTGAGTGAGTACTTTGATGCACACTGAGTACTCAATACATTTGTCCTTGTGCCACATCTACTCTATGCTTAGAAAATAATTCGGATTTATCGACGTTGTGTAATGGTTAGCAATAACGATTGAGTAGTGCTTAAGATGCACACTGGTGCTCAATACAAGTGCCCATACTTGTGCCACGTCTACTCTATGCTTAGAAAGTAATTCGGATTTATCGACGTTTGGTCAGCAATGGTTAGCAATAACGATTGAGTAGTGCTTAAGATGCACACTGAGTACTCAAGACATTTGTCCTTGTGCCACATCTACTCTATGCTTAGAAAATAATTCAGTTTATCGACGTTGTGTAATGGTTAGCAAGAACGATTGAGTAGTGCTTACGATGCACACTGAGTGCTCAATATATTTGTCCTTGTGCCACACATCTACTCTATGCTTAGAAAATAATTCAAGGTTATCGACGTTGTGTAATGGTTAGCAATAACGATTGAGTAGTGCTTACGATGCACACTGAGTGCTCATCACATTTGTCCTTGTGCCACATCTACTCTATGCTTAGAAAATAATTCGGATTTATCGACGTTGTGTAATGGTTAGCAATAACGATTGAGTAGTGCTTAAGATGCACACTGAGTGCTCAATACATTTGTCCTTGTGCCACATCTACTCTATGCTTAGAAAATAATTCGGATTTATCGACGTTGTGTAATGGTTAACAATAACGATTGGGTAGTGCTTAAGATGCACACTGAGTGCTCAATACATTTGTCCTTGTGCCACATCTACTCTGCTTGAAAGTAATTCGGATTTATCGACGTTGTGTAATGGTTAGCAATAACGATTGAGTAGTGCTTAAGATGCACACTGAGTGCTCAAGACATTTGTCCTTGTACCACATCTACTCTATGCTTAGAAAATAATTCAGTTTATCGACGTTGTGTAATGGTTAGCAATAACGATTGAGTAGTGCTTACAAGTGCACACTGAGTGCTCCAGCCACATTTTGTCCTTGTGCCACATCTACTCTATGCTTAGAAAATAATTTCGGATTTATCGACGTTGTGTAATGGTTAGCAATAACGATTGAGTAGTGCTTAAGATGCACACTGAGTGCTCAATACATTTGTCCTTGTGCCACATCTACTCTATGCTTAGAAAATAATTCGGATTTATCGACGTTGTGTAATGGTTAGCAATAACGATTGAGTAGTGCTTAAGATGCACACTAGTGCTCAATACATTTGTCCTTGTGCCACATCTACTCTATGCTTAGAAAATAATTCGGATTTATCGACGTTGTGTAATGGTTAGCAATAACGATTGAGTAGTGCTTAAGATGCACACTGAGTGCTCAATACATTTGTCCTTGTACCACATCTACTCTATGCTTAGAAAATAATTCGGATTTATCGACGTTCTGTAATGGTTAGCAATAACGATTGAGTAGTGCTTAAGATGCACACTGAATGCTCAATATATTTGTCCTTGTGCCACATCTACTCTATGCTTAGAAAATAATTCGGATTTATCGACGTTGTGTAATGGTTAGCAATAACGATTGAGTAGTGCTTACGATGCACACTGGTGCTCAATATATTTTGTCCTTGTGCCACATCTACTCTATGCTTAGAAAATAATTCGGATTTATCGACGTTGTGTAATGGTTAGCAATAACGATTGAGTAGTGCTTAAGATGCACACTGAGTGCTCAATGCATTTGTCCTTGTACAACTACTCTATGCTTAGAAAATAATTCTGATTTATAGACGTTGTGTAATGGTTAGCAATAACGATTGAGTAGTGCTTAAGATGCACACTGAGTGCTCAATACATTTGTCCTTGTGACACATTTACTCTATGCTTAGAAAATAATTCGGATTTATCGACGTTGTGTAATAATTTAGCAATAACGATTGAGTAGTGCTTAAGATGCACACTGAATGCTCAATATATTTGTCCTTGTGCCACATCTACTCTATGCTTAGAAAATAATTCGGATTTATCGACGTTGTGTAATGGTTAGCAATAACGATTGAGTAGTGCTTACGATGCACACTGAGTGCTCAATACATTTGTCCTTGTGCCACATCTACTCTATGCTTAGAAAATAATTCGGATTTATCGACGTTGTGTAATGGTTAGCAATAACGATTGAGTAGTGCTTAAGATGCACACTGAGTGCTCAATACATTTGTCCTTGTGCCACAACTAGTCTATGCTTAGAAAATAATTCGGATTTATCGACGTTGTGTAATAGTTAGTAATAACGATTGAGTAGTGCTTACGATGCACACTGAGTGCTCAATACATTTGTCCTTGTGCCACATCTACTCTATGCTTAGAAAATAATTCGGATTTATCGACGTTGTGTAATGGTTAGCAATAACGATTGAGTAGTGCTTACGATGCACACTGAGTGCTCAATACATTTGTCCTTGTGCCACATCTACTCTATGCTTAGAAAATAATTCGGATTTATCGACGTTGTGTAATGGTTAGCAATAACGATTGAGTAGTGCTTAAGATGCACACTGAGTGCTCAATACATTTGTCCTTGTGCCACATCTACTCTATGCTTAGAAAGTAATTCGGATTTATCGACGTTGTGTAATGGTTAGCAATAACGATTGAGTAGTGCTTAAGATGCACACTGAGTGCTCAATACATTTGTCCTTGTGCCACATCTACTCTATGCTTAGAAAATAATTCGGATTTATCGACGTTGTGTAATGGTTAGCAATAACGATTGAGTAGTGCTTACGATGCACACTGAGTGCTCAATACATTTGTCCTTGTGCCACATCTACTCTATGCTTAGAAAATAATTCGGATTTATCGACGTTGTGTAATGGTTAGCAATAACGATTGAGTAGTGCTTACGATGCACACTGAGTGCTCAATACATTTGTCCTTGTGCCACATCTACTCTATGCTTAGAAAATAATTCGGATTTATCGACGTTGTGTAATGGTTAGCAATAACGATTGAGTAGTGCTTAAGATGCACACTGAGTGCTCAATACATTTGTCCTTGTGCCACATCTACTCTATGCTTAGAAAATAATTCGGATTTATCGACGTTGTGTAATGGTTAGCAATAACGATTGACAAGTGCTTAAGATGCACACTGAGTGCTCAATACATTTGTCCTTGTGCCACATCTACTCTATGCTTAGAAAATAATTCGTATTTATCGACGTTGTGTAATGGTTAGCAATAACGATTGAGTAGTGCTTACGATGCACACTGAGTGCTCAATACATTTGTCCTTGTGCCACATCTACTCTATGCTTAGAAAATAATTCGGATTTATCGACGTTGTGTAATGGTTAGCAATAACGATTGAGTAGTGCTTAAGATGCACACTGAGTGCTCAATACATTTGTCCTTATGCCACATCTACTCTATGCTTAGAAAATAATTCGGATTTATCGACGTTGTGTAATGGTTAGCAATAACGATTGAGTAGTGCTTAAGATGCACACTGAGTGCTCAATATATTTGTCCTTGTGCCACATCTACTCTATGCTTAGAAAATAATTCGGGTTTATCGACGTTGTGTAATGGTTAGCAATAACGATTGAGTAGTGCTTAAGATGCACACTGAGTGCTCAATACATTTGTCCTTGTGCCACATCTACTCTATGCTTAGAAAATAATTCGGATTTATCGACGTTGTGTAATGGTTAGCAATAACGATTGAGTAGTGCTTACAATGCACACTGAGTGCTCAATACATTTGTCCTTGTGCCACATCTACTCTATGCTTAGAAAATAATTAGGATTTATCGACGTTGTGTAATGGTTAGCAATAACGATTGAGTAGTGCTTAAGATGCACACTGAGTGCTCAATACATTTGTCCTTGTGCCACATCTACTCTATGCTTAGAAAATAATTCGGATTTATCGACGTTGTGTAATGGTTAGCAATAACGATTGAGTAGTGCTTACGATGCACACTGAGTGCTCAATACATTTGTCCTTGTGCCACATCTACTCTATGCTTAGAAAATAATTCGGATTAATCGACGTTGTGTAATGGTTAGCAATAACGATTGAGTAGTGCTTAAGATGCACACTGAGTGCTCAATACATTTGTCCTTGTGCCACATCTACTCTATGCTTAGAAAATAATTCGGATTTATCGACGTTGTGTAATGGTTAGCAATAACGATTGAGTAGTGCTTACGATGCACACTGTGTGCTCAATACATTTGTCCTTGTGCCACATCTACTCTATGCTTAGAAAATAATTCGGATTTATCGACGTTGTGTAATGGTTAGCAATAACGATTGAGTAGTGCTTAAGATGCACACTGAGTGCTCAATACATTTGTCCTTGTGCCACATCTACTCTATGCTTAGAAAATAATTCGGATTTATCGACGTTGTGTAATGGTTAGCAATAACGATTGAGTAGTGCTTACGATGCACACTGAGTGCTCAATACATTTGTCCTTGTGCCACATCTACTCTATGCTTAGAAAATAATTCGGATTTATCGACGTTGTGTAATGGTTAGCAATAACGATTGAGTAGTGCTTAAGATGCACACTGAGTGCTCAATACATTTGTCCTTGTGCCACATCTACTCTATGCTTAGAAAGTAATTCGGATTTATCGACGTTGTGTAATGGTTAGCAATAACGATTGAGTAGTGCTTAAGATGCACACTGAATGCTCAATATATTTGTCCTTGTGCCACATCTACTCTATGCTTAGAAAATAATTCGGATTTATCGACGTTGTGTAATGGTTAGCAATAACGATTCAGTAGTGCTTACGATGCACACTGAGTGCTCAATATATTTGTCCTTGTGCCACATCTACTCTATGCTTAGAAAATAATTCGGATTTATCGACGTTGTGTAATGGTTAGCAATAACGATTGAGTAGTGCTTAAGATGCACACTGAGTGCTCAATACATTTGTCCTTGTGCCACAACTACTCTATGCTTAGAAAATAATTCTGATTTATCGACGTTGTGTAATGGTTAGCAATAACGATTGAGTAGTGCTTAAGATGCACACTGAGTGCTCAATACATTTGTCCTTGTGCCACATTTACTCTATGCTTAGAAAATAATTCGGATTTATCGACGTTGTGTAATGGTTAGCAATAACGATTGAGTAGTGCTTAAGATGCACACTGAATGCTCAATATATTTGTCCTTGTGCCACATCTACTCTATGCTTAGAAAATAATTCGGATTTATCGACGTTGTGTAATGGTTAGCAATAACGATTGAGTAGTGCTTAAGATGCACACTGAGTGCTCAATACATTTGTCCTTGTGCCACATCTACTCTATGCTTAGAAAATAATTCGGATTTATCGACGTTGTGTAATGGTTAGCAATAACGATTGAGTAGTGCTTAAGATGCACATTGAGTGCTCAATACATTTGTCCTTGTGCCACATCTACTCTATGCTTAGAAAATAATTCGGATTTATCGACGTTGTGTAATGGTTAGCAATAACGATTGAGTAGTGCTTACGATGCACACTGAGTGCTCAATACATTTGTCCTTGTGCCACATCTACTCTATGCTTAGAAAATAATTCGGATTTATCGACGTTGTGTAATGGTTAGCAATAACGATTGAGTAGTGCTTAAGATGCACACTGAGTGCTCAATACATTTGTCCTTGTGCCACATCTACTCTATGCTTAGAAAATAATTCGGATTTATCGACGTTGTGTAATGGTTAGCAATAACGATTGAGTAGTGCTTAAGATGCACACTGAATGCTCAATATATTTGTCCTTGTGCCACATCTACTCTATGCTTAGAAAATAATTCGGATTTATCGACGTTGTGTAATGGTTAGCAATAACGATTGAGTAGTGCTTACGATGCACACTGAGTGCTCAATACATTTGTCCTTGTGCCACATCTACTCTATGCTTAGAAAATAATTCGGATTTATCGACGTTGTGTAATGGTTAGCAATAACGATTGAGTAGTGCTTAAGATGCACACTGAATGCTCAATATAATTGTCCTTGTGCCACATCTACTCTATGCTTAGAAAATAATTCGGATTTATCGACGTTGTGTAATGGTTAGCAATAACGATTGAGTAGTGCTTACGATGCACACTGAGTGCTCAATACATTTGTCCTTGTGCCACATCTACTCTATGCTTAGAAAATAATTCGGATTTATCGACGTTGTGTAATGGTTAGCAATAACGATTGAGTAGTGCTTAAGATGCACACTGAGTGCTCAATACATTTGTCCTTGTGCCACAACTAGTCTATGCTTAGAAAATAATTCGGATTTATCGACGTTGTGTAATAGTTAGTAATAACGATTGAGTAGTGCTTACGATGCACACTGAGTGCTCAATACATTTGTCCTTGTGCCACATCTACTCTATGCTTAGAAAATAATTCGGATTTATCGACGTTGTGTAATGGTTAGCAATAACGATTGAGTAGTGCTTACGATGCACACTGAGTGCTCAATACATTTGTCCTTGTGCCACATCTACTCTATGCTTAGAAAATAATTCGGATTTATCGACGTTGTGTAATGGTTAGCAATAACGATTGAGTAGTGCTTAAGATGCACACTGAGTGCTCAATACATTTGTCCTTGTGCCACATCTACTCTATGCTTAGAAAGTAATTCGGATTTATCGACGTTGTGTAATGGTTAGCAATAACGATTGAGTAGTGCTTAAGATGCACACTGAGTGCTCAATACATTTGTCCTTGTGCCACATCTACTCTATGCTTAGAAAATAATTCGGATTTATCGACGTTGTGTAATGGTTAGCAATAACGATTGAGTAGTGCTTACGATGCACACTGAGTGCTCAATACATTTGTCCTTGTGCCACATCTACTCTATGCTTAGAAAATAATTCGGATTTATCGACGTTGTGTAATGGTTAGCAATAACGATTGAGTAGTGCTTACGATGCACACTGAGTGCTCAATACATTTGTCCTTGTGCCACATCTACTCTATGCTTAGAAAATAATTCGGATTTATCGACGTTGTGTAATGGTTAGCAATAACGATTGAGTAGTGCTTAAGATGCACACTGAGTGCTCAATACATTTGTCCTTGTGCCACATCTACTCTATGCTTAGAAAATAATTCGGATTTATCGACGTTGTGTAATGGTTAGCAATAACGATTGACAAGTGCTTAAGATGCACACTGAGTGCTCAATACATTTGTCCTTGTGCCACATCTACTCTATGCTTAGAAAATAATTCGTATTTATCGACGTTGTGTAATGGTTAGCAATAACGATTGAGTAGTGCTTACGATGCACACTGAGTGCTCAATACATTTGTCCTTGTGCCACATCTACTCTATGCTTAGAAAATAATTCGGATTTATCGACGTTGTGTAATGGTTAGCAATAACGATTGAGTAGTGCTTAAGATGCACACTGAGTGCTCAATACATTTGTCCTTATGCCACATCTACTCTATGCTTAGAAAATAATTCGGATTTATCGACGTTGTGTAATGGTTAGCAATAACGATTGAGTAGTGCTTAAGATGCACACTGAGTGCTCAATATATTTGTCCTTGTGCCACATCTACTCTATGCTTAGAAAATAATTCGGGTTTATCGACGTTGTGTAATGGTTAGCAATAACGATTGAGTAGTGCTTAAGATGCACACTGAGTGCTCAATACATTTGTCCTTGTGCCACATCTACTCTATGCTTAGAAAATAATTCGGATTTATCGACGTTGTGTAATGGTTAGCAATAACGATTGAGTAGTGCTTACAATGCACACTGAGTGCTCAATACATTTGTCCTTGTGCCACATCTACTCTATGCTTAGAAAATAATTAGGATTTATCGACGTTGTGTAATGGTTAGCAATAACGATTGAGTAGTGCTTAAGATGCACACTGAGTGCTCAATACATTTGTCCTTGTGCCACATCTACTCTATGCTTAGAAAATAATTCGGATTTATCGACGTTGTGTAATGGTTAGCAATAACGATTGAGTAGTGCTTACGATGCACACTGAGTGCTCAATACATTTGTCCTTGTGCCACATCTACTCTATGCTTAGAAAATAATTCGGATTAATCGACGTTGTGTAATGGTTAGCAATAACGATTGAGTAGTGCTTAAGATGCACACTGAGTGCTCAATACATTTGTCCTTGTGCCACATCTACTCTATGCTTAGAAAATAATTCGGATTTATCGACGTTGTGTAATGGTTAGCAATAACGATTGAGTAGTGCTTACGATGCACACTGTGTGCTCAATACATTTGTCCTTGTGCCACATCTACTCTGTACTTAGAAAATAATTCGGATTTATCGACGTTGTGTAATGGTTAGCAATAACGATTGAGTAGTGCTTAAGATGCACACTGAGTGCTCAATACATTTGTCCTTGTGCCACATCTACTCTATGCTTAGAAAATAATTCGGATTTATCGACGTTGTGTAATGGTTAGCAATAACGATTGAGTAGTGCTTACGATGCACACTAGAGTGTATTTACATTTGTCCTTGTGCCATCTACTCTATGCTTAGAAAATAATTCGGATTTATCGACGTTGTGTAATGGTTAGCAATAACGATTGAGTAGTGCTTAAGATGCACACTGAGTGCTCAATACATTTGTCCTTGTGCCACATCTACTCTATGCTTGAAAGTAATTCTGGTTATCGACGTTGTGTAATGGTTAGCAATAACGATTAGGTAGTGCTTAAGATACACACTGAATGCTCAATATATTTGTCCTTGTTACCACATCTACTCTATGCTTAGAAAATAATTCGGATTTATCGACGTTGTGTAATGGTTAGCAATAACGATTCAGTAGTGCTTACGATACTGAGTGCTCAATATATTTGTCCTTGTGCCACATCTACTCTATGCTTAGAAAATAATTCAGTTTGTATCGACGTTGTGTAATGGTTAGCAATAACGATTGAGTAGTGCTTAAGATGCACACTGAGTGCTCAATACATTTGTCCTTGTGCCATAACTACTCTATGCTTAGAAAATAATTCTGATTTATCGACGTTGTGTAATGGTTAGCAATAACGATTGAGTAGTGCTTAAGATGCACACTGAGTGCTCAATACATTTGTCCTTGTTATACATTTACTCTATGCTTAGAAAATAATTCGGATTTGTCGACGTTGTGTAATGGTTGGCAATAACGATTGAGTAGTGCTTAAGATGCACACTGAATGCTCAATATGTTTGTCCTTGTGCCACATCTACTCTATGCTTAGAAAATTATTCGGATTTATCGACGTTGTGTAATGGTTAGCAATAACGATTGAGTAGTGCTTAAGATGCACACTGAGTGCTCAATACATTTGTCCTTGTGCCACATCTACTCTGTGCTTAGAAAATAATTCAGTTTATCGACGTTGTATAATGGTTAGCAATAACGATTGAGCAGGTACTTAGATGCACTGAGTGCTCAATACATTTGTCCTTGTGCCACATCTACTCTATGCTTAGAAAATAATTCGGATTTATCGACGTTGTGTAATGGTTAGCAATAACGATTGAGTAGTGCTTACGATGCACTGAGTACTCAATACATTTGTCCTTGTGCCACATCTACTCTATGCTTAGAAAATAATTCGGATTTATCGACGTTGTGTAATGGTTAGCAATAACGATTGAGTAGTGCTTAAGATGCACACTGAGTGCTCAATACATTTGTCCTTGTGCCACATCTACTCTATGCTTAGAAAATAGTTTCGGATTTATCGACGTTGTGTAATGGTTAGCAATAGATTGATGAGTATAAGATGCACACTGAATGCTCAATATGTTGTCCTTGTGCCATCTACTCTATGTGAAAATAATTCGGATTTATCGACGTTGTGTAATGGTTAGCAATAACGATTCAGTAGTGCTTACGATGCACACTGAGTGCTCAATATATTTGTCCTTGTGCCACATCTACTCTATTAGCTTAGAAAATAATTCGGATTTATCGACGTTGTGTAATGGTTAGCAATAACGATTGAGTAGTGCTTAAGATGCCTGGTGCTCAATACATTTGTCCTTGTGCCACAACTACTCTATGCTTGAAAATAATTCTGATTTATCGACGTTGTGTAATGGTTAGCAATAACGATTGATAGTGCTTAAGATGCACACTGAGTGCTCAATACATTGTCCTTGTACTTACATTTACTCTATGCTTAGAAAATAATTCGGATTTAATAGGCGTTGTGTAATGGTTAGCAATAACGATTGAGTAGTGCTTAAGATGCACACTGAATACTCAATATATTTGTCCTTGGCTTACATCTACTCTATGCTTGAAAATTATTCGGATTTATCGACGTTGTGTAATGGTTAGCAATAACGATTGAGTAGTGTAAGATGCACACTGAGTGCTCAATACATTTGTCCTTGTGCCACATCTACTCTATGCTTAGAAAATAATTCGGATTTATCGACGTTGTGTAATGGTTAGCAATAACGATTGAGTAGTGCTTAAGATGCACATTGAGTGCTCAATACATTTGTCCTTATGCCACATCTACTCTATACTTGAAAATAATTCGGATTTATAAAGCGTATAATGGTTAGCAATAACGATTACGAGTAGTGCTTACGATGCACACTGAGTGCTCAATACATTTTGTCCTTGTGCCACATCTACTCTATGCTTAGAAAATAATTCGGATTTATCGACGTTGTGTAATGGTTAGCAATAACGATTGAGTAGTGCTTAAGATGCACACTGAGTGCTCAATACGTTTGTCCTTGTACCACATCTACTCTATGCTTAGAAAATAATTCGGATTTATCGACGTTTATTGTAATGTTTAGCAATAACGATTGACAAGTGCTTAAGATGCACACTGAGTGCTCAATACATTTGTCCTTGTGCCACATCTACTCTATGCTTAGAAAATAATTCGTATTTATCGACGTTGTGTAATGGTTAGCAATAACGATTGAGTAGTGCTTACGATGCACACTGAGTGCTCAATACATTTGTCCTTGTGCCACATCTACTCTATGCTTAGAAAATAATTCGGATTTATCGACGTTGTGTAATGGTTAGCAATAACGATTGAGTAGTGCTTAAGATGCACACTGAGTGCTCAATACATTTGTCCTTATGCCACATCTACTCTATGCTTAGAAAATAATTCGGATTTATCGACGTTGTGTAATGGTTAGCAATAACGATTGAGTAGTGCTTAAGATGCACACTGAGTGCTCAATATATTTGTCCTTGTGCCACATCTACTCTATGCTTAGAAAATAATTCGGGTTTATCGACGTTGTGTAATGGTTAGCAATAACGATTGAGTAGTGCTTAAGATGCACACTGAGTGCTCAATACATTTGTCCTTGTGCCACATCTACTCTATGCTTAGAAAATAATTCGGATTTATCGACGTTGTGTAATGGTTAGCAATAACGATTGAGTAGTGCTTACAATGCACACTGAGTGCTCAATACATTTGTCCTTGTGCCACATCTACTCTATGCTTAGAAAATAATTAGGATTTATCGACGTTGTGTAATGGTTAGCAATAACGATTGAGTAGTGCTTAAGATGCACACTGAGTGCTCAATACATTTGTCCTTGTGCCACATCTACTCTATGCTTAGAAAATAATTCGGATTTATCGACGTTGTGTAATGGTTAGCAATAACGATTGAGTAGTGCTTACGATGCACACTGAGTGCTCAATACATTTGTCCTTGTGCCACATCTACTCTATGCTTAGAAAATAATTCGGATTTATCGACGTTGTGTAATGGTTAGCAATAACGATTGAGTAGTGCTTAAGATGCACACTGAGTGCTCAATACATTTGTCCTTGTGCCACATCTACTCTATGCTTAGAAAATAATTCGGATTTATCGACGTTGTGTAATGGTTAGCAATAACGATTGAGTAGTGCTTAAGATGCACACTGAGTGCTCAATACATTTGTCCTTGTGCCACATCTACTCTATGCTTAGAAAGTAATTCGGATTTATCGACGTTGTGTAATGGTTAGCAATAACGATTGAGTAGTGCTTAAGATGCACACTGAGTGCTCAAGACATTTGTCCTTGTGCCACAGCTACTCTATGCTTAGAAAATAATTCGGATTTATCGACGTTGTGTAATGGTTAGCAATAACGATTGAGTAGTGCTTACGATGCACGCGAGGTGCTCAATATATTTGTCCTTGTGCCACATCTACTCTATGCTTAGAAAATAATTCGGATTTATCGACGTTGTGTAATGGTTAGCAATAACGATTGAGTAGTGCTGATGCACACTAGTGCTCAATACATTTGTCCTTGTGCCACATCTACTCTATGCTTAGAAAATAATTCGGATTATCGACGTTGTGTAATAGTTAGCAATAACGATTGAGTAGTGTAAGATGCACACTGAGTGCTCAATACATTTGTCCTTGTGCCACATCTACTCTATGCTTAGAAAATAATTCGAATTTATCGACATTGTGTAATGGTTAGCAATAACTTGATTGAGTAGCAAGATGCACTGGTGCCAATACATTTGTCCGCGCGGCATACTCATGCTTAGAAAATAATTCGGATTTATCGACGTTGTGTAATGGTGCCAATAACGATTGAGTAGTGCCCACGTGCACACCTAGTGCTCAATACATTTGTCCTTGTGCCACATCTACTCTATACTTAGAAAATAATTCGGATTTATCGACGTTGTGTAATAGTTGCTTAATAACGATTGAGTAGTGCCCAAGATGCACACTGAGTGCTCAATACATTTGTCCTTGTGCCACATCTACTCTATGCTTAGAAAATAATTCGGATTTATCGACGTTGTGCTAATGGTTAGCAATAACATTGGGTAGTGCCAAGATGCACACTAGTGCTCAATACATTTGTCCTTGTGCCACATCTACTCTATGCTTAGAAAATAATTCGGATTTATCGACGTTGTGTAATAGTTAGCAATAACGATTGAGTAGTGTAGATGCACACTAGTGCTCAATACATTTGTCCTTGTGCCACATCTACTCTATGCTTAGAAAATAATTCGGATTTATCGACGTTGTGTAATAGTTAGCAATAACGATTGAGTAGTGCTTAAGATGCACTAGTGCTCAATACATTTGTCCTTGTGCCACATCTACTCTATGCTTAGAAAATAATTCGGATTTATCGACGTTGTGCCAATAGTTAGCAATAACGATTGAGTAGTGCTTACGATGCACACTGAGTACTCAATACATTTGTCCTTGTGCCACATCTACTCTATGCTTAGAAAATAATTCGGATTTATCGACGTTGTGTAATGGTTAGCAATAACGATTGAGTGGTGCTTAGAATGCACACTAGTGCTCAATACATTTGTCCTTGTGCCACATCTACTCTATGCTTAGAAAATAATTCGGATTATCGACGTTGTGTAATAGTTAGCAATAACGATTGAGTAGTGCTTAAGATGCACACTGAGTGCTCAATACATTGTCCTTGTGCCACATCTACTCTATGCTTAGAAAATAATTCAGTTATCGACGTTGTGTAATGGTTAGCAATAACGATTGAGTAGTGCTTAAGATGCACACTGAGTGCTCAATACATTTGTCCTTGTGCCACATCTACTCTATGCTTAGAAAATAATTCGGATTTATCGACGTTGTGTAATAGTTGGCAATAACGATTGAGTAGTGCTTACGATGCACACTGAGTGCTCAATACATTTTGTCCTTGTGCCACATCTACTCTATGCTTAGAAAATAATTCGGATTTATCGACGTTGTGTAATGGTTAGCAATAACGATTGAGTAGTGCCAAAAGATGCACACTGAGTACTCAATACATTTGTCCTTGTGCCACATCTACTCTATGCTTAGAAAGTAATTCGGATTTATCGACGTTGTGTAATGATTCAGCAATAGCGATTGAGTAGTGCCAAGATGCACACTGAGTGCTCGAACATTTGTCCTTGTGCCACATCTACTCTATGCTTAGAAAATAATTCGGATTTATCGACGTTGTGTAATGGTTAGCAAGAACGATTGAGTAGTGCTTACGATGCACACTGAGTGCTCAATATATTTGTCCTTGTACCACATCTACTCTATGCTGTACGAAAATAATTCGGATTTATCGACGTTGTGTAATGGTTAGCAATAACGATTGATGAGTGCTTACGATGCACACTGAGTGTAATACATTTGTCCTTGTGCCATCTACTCTATGCTTAGAAAATAATTCGGATTTATCGACGTTGTGTAATGGTTAGCAATAACGATTGAGTAGTGCTTAAGATGCACATGAATACTCAATACATTTGTCCTTGTGCCACATCTACTCTATGCTTGAAAATAATTCGAATTTATCGACGTTGTGTAATGGTTAGCAATAACGATTGGTGGTGCTTAAGATGCACACTGAGTGCTCAATACATTTGTCCTTGTAGCACATCTACTCTATGCTTAGAAAATAATTCCGGATTTATCGACGTTGTGTAATGGTTAGCAATAACGATTGAGTGGTGCTTGCGATGCACACTGGGTACTCAGCTACGTTTGTCCTTGTGCCACATCTACTCTGTAAGCTTGAAAATAATTCGGATTTATCGACGTTGTGTAATGGTTGGCAATAACGATTGAGTAATTAGCAAGATGCGCACTGAGTCGCTCAATACATTTGTCCTTGTGCCACATCTACTCTATGCTTAGAAAATAATTCGGATTTATCGACATTGTGTAATGGTTAGCAATAACGATTGTAGGTAGTGCTTAAGATGCACACTGGGTACTCCAATACCTATTTGTCCTTGTGCCATCTGCTCTATGCTTAGAAGAAAATAATTCGGATTTATCGACGTTTGTGTAATGGTTAGCAATAACGATTGAGTAGTACTTAAGATGCACACTGGAGTACTCAATACATTTTGTCCTTGTACCACATCTACTCTATGCTTAGAAAATAATTCGGATTTATCGACGTTCTGTAATGGTTAGCAATAACGATTGAGTAGTGCTTGAATGCACACTGAATGCTCAATATGTTGTCCTTGTGCCACACATCTACTCTATGTGAAAATAATTGATTTATCGACGTTGTGTAATGGTTAGCAATAACGATTGAAGTGGTGCTTACGATGCACACTGAGTGCTCAATATATTTTGTCCTTGTGCCACATCTACTCTATGCTTAGAAAATAATTCGGATTTATCGACGTTGTGTAATGGTTAGCAATAACGATTGAGTAGTGCTTAAGTGCACTGGTACTCAATGCATTTGTCCTTGTGCCACAACTACTCTATACTTGAAAATAATTCTGATTTATAGACGTTGTGTAATGGTTAGCAATAACGATTGAGTAGTGCTTAAGATGCCTGAGTGCTCAATACATTGTCCTTGTGACACATTTACTCTATGTGAAAATAATTGATTTATCGACATTGTGTAATGGTTAGCAATAACGATTGAGTAGTGCTTAAGATACACACTGAATGCTCAATATATTTGTCCTTGTGCCACATCTACTCTGCTTGAAAATAATTCGGTTTATCGACGTTGTGTAATGATTGTAATAACGATTGGTGGTGCTTACGATGCACGCAGGTGCTCAATACATTGTCCTTGTGCCACATCTACTCTATGCTTGAAAATAATTCGGATTTATCGACGTTGTGTAATGGTTAGCAATAACGATTGAGTAGTGCTTAAGATGCACACTGGGTGCTCAATACATTTGTCCTTGTACCACATCTGCTTAGAAAATAATTCCAGTTTATCGACGTTGTGTAATGGTTAGCAATAACGATTGGTAGTGCTTACGATACACAAATTACTCAGCTACATTTTTATCGTGTGCACATCTACTCTATGCTTGAAAATAATTCGGATTTATCGACGTTGTGTAATGGTTAGCAATAACGATTGGGTAGTGCTTAAGATGCACACACTGAGTGCTCAATACATTGTCCTTGTACCACATCTACTCTATGCTTAAGTAATTCGGATTTATGACGTTTGACAATGATTTAGCAACGATTGAGTAGTGCTTAAAATGCACACTGAGTGCTCAATACATTTGTCGCTTGTACACATCTACTCTATGCTTAGAAAATAATTCGGATTTATAAGCGTTGTTGTAATAGTTAGCAATAACGATTGATGGTGCTTACGATGCACACTGAGTGCTCAATACACATTTGTCCTTGTGCCACATCTACTCTATGCTTGAAAATAATTCTGGATTGTATCGACATTTATTGTAATATTGTAATAACGATTGGTAGTACTTAAGATGCACATAGTGCTCAATACCATTTGTCCTTGTGCCACATCTACTCTATGCTTGAAAGTAATTCAGTTTATCGACGTTGTGTAATAGTTTAGCAATAACGATTGAAGTGATGCTTAAGATGCCTGGTGCTCAAGACATTTGTCCTTGTGCCACATCTACTCTGTGTAGAAAATAATTCGGATTTATCGACGTTGTGTAATGGTTAGCAATAACGATTGAGTAGTGCTTACGATGCACACAGGTGTGTATATTTGTCCTTGTACCGCATCTACTCTGTGTAGAAATAATTCGGATTTATCGACGTTGTGTAATGGTTAGCAATAACGATTGAGTAGTACTTACGATGCACTGAGTGCTCAATACATTTGTCCTTGTGCCACATCTACTCTATGTGAGAAAATAATTCGGATTTATCGACGTTGTGTAATGGTTAGCAATAACGATTGAGTAGTGCTTAAAGTGCACACTAGTGCTCAATACATTTGTCCTTGTGCCACATCTACTCTATGCTTAGAAAATAATTCGAATTTATCGACGTTGTGTAATGGTTAGCAATAACGTTGAGTAGTGCTTAAGATGCACACTGAGTGCTCAATACATTTGTCCTTGTGGCATCTACTCTATACTTAAAAATAATTCAGTTTATCGACGTTGTTAATGGTTAGCAATAACGATTGGTGGTGTAGAATGCACACAGGTGTAATACATTTGTCCTTGTGCCACATCTACTCTATACTTAAAAATAATTCGGATTTATCGACATTGTGTAATGGTTAGCAATAACGATTGGTGGTGTAGGAATGCACACTGAGTGCTCAATACATTTTGTCCTTGTGCCACATCTACTCTATGCTTGAAAATAATTCGGATTTATCGACGTTCTGTAATGGTTAGCAATAACGATTGAGTAGTGCTTAAGATTGCACACTGAATGCTCTATATATTTGTCCTTGTGCCACATCTACTCTATGCTTAGAAAATAATTCGGATTTATCGACGTTGTGTAATGGTTAGCAATAACGATTGAGTAGTGCTTACGATGCACACTGAGTGCTCAATATATTTGTCCTTGTGCCACATCTACTCTATGCTTAGAAAATAATTCGGATTTATCGACGTTGTGTAATGGTTAGCAATAACGATTGAGTAGTGCTTAAGATGCACACTGAGTGCTCAATGCATTTGTCCTTGTGCCACAACTACTCTATGCTTAGAAAATAATTCTGATTTATAGACGTTGTGTAATGGTTAGCAATAACGATTGAGTAGTGCTTAAGATGCACACTGAGTGCTCAATACATTTGTCCTTGTGACACATTTACTCTATGCTTAGAAAATAATTCGGATTTATCGACGTTGTGTAATGGTTAGCAATAACGATTGAGTAGTGCTTAAGATGCACACTGAATGCTCAATATATTTGTCCTTGTGCCACATCTACTCTATGCTTAGAAAATAATTCGGATTTATCGACGTTGTGTAATGGTTAGCAATAACGATTGAGTAGTGCTTACGATGCACACTGAGTGCTCAATACATTTGTCCTTGTGCCACATCTACTCTATGCTTAGAAAATAATTCGGATTTATCGACGTTGTGTAATGGTTAGCAATAACGATTGAGTAGTGCTTAAGATGCACACTGAGTGCTCAATACATTTGTCCTTGTGCCACAACTAGTGTATGCTTAGAAAATAATTCGGATTTATCGACGTTGTGTAATAGTTAGTAATAACGATTGAGTAGTGCTTACGATGCACACTGAGTGCTCAATACATTTGTCCTTGTGCCACATCTACTCTATGCTTAGAAAATAATTCGGATTTATCGACGTTGTGTAATGGTTAGCAATAACGATTGAGTAGTGCTTACGATGCACACTGAGTGCTCAATACATTTGTCCTTGTGCCACATCTACTCTATGCTTAGAAAATAATTCGGATTTATCGACGTTGTGTAATGGTTAGCAATAACGATTGAGTAGTGCTTAAGATGCACACTGAGTGCTCAATACATTTGTCCTTGTGCCACATCTACTCTATGCTTAGAAAGTAATTCGGATTTATCGACGTTGTGTAATGGTTAGCAATAACGATTGAGTAGTGCTTAAGATGCACACTGAGTGCTCAATACATTTGTCCTTGTGCCACATCTACTCTATGCTTAGAAAATAATTCGGATTTATCGACGTTGTGTAATGGTTAGCAATAACGATTGAGTAGTGCTTACGATGCACACTGAGTGCTCAATATATTTGTCCTTGTGCCACATCTACTCTATGCTTAGAAAATAATTCGGATTTATCGACGTTGTGTAATGGTTAGCAATAACGATTGAGTAGTGCTTACGATGCACACTGAGTGCTCAATACATTTGTCCTTGTGCCACATCTACTCTATGCTTAGAAAATAATTCGGATTTATCGACGTTGTGTAATGGTTAGCAATAACGATTGAGTAGTGCTTAAGATGCACACTGAGTGCTCAATACATTTGTCCTTGTGCCACATCTACTCTATGCTTAGAAAATAATTCGAATTTATCGACGTTGTGTAATGGTTAGCAATAACGATTGAGTAGTGCTTAAGATGCACACTGAGTGCTCAATACATTTGTCCTTGTGGCACATCTACTCTATGCTTAGAAAATAATTCGGATTTATCGACGTTGTGTAATGGTTAGCAATAACGATTGAGTAGTGCTTACGATGCACACTGAGTGCTCAATACATTTTTCCTTGTGCCACATCTACTCTATGCTTAGAAAATAATTCGGATTTATCGACGTTGTGTAATGGTTAGCAATAACGATTGAGTAGTGCTTAAGATGCACACTGAGTGCTCAATACATTTGTCCTTGTGCCACATCTACTCTATGCTTAGAAAATAATTCGGATTTATCGACGTTGTGTAATGGTTAGCAATAACGATTGAGTAGTGCTTAAGATGCACACTGAGTGCTCAATACATTTGTCCTTGTGCCACATCTACTCTATGCTTAGAAAATAATTCGGATTTATCGACGTTGTGTAATGGTTAGCAATAACGATTGAGTAGTGCTTAAGATGCACACTGAGTGCTCAATACATTTGTCCTTGTGCCACATCTACTCTATGCTTAGAAAATAATTCGGATTTATCGACGTTGTGTAATGGTTAGCAATAACGATTGAGTAGTGCTTAAGATGCACACTGAGTGCTCAATACATTTGTCCTTGTGCCACATCTACTCTATGCTTAGAAAATAACTCGGATTTATCGACGTTGTGTAATGGTTAGCAATAACGATTGAGTAGTGCTAAAGATGCACACTGAGTGCTCAATACATTTGTCCTTGTGCCACATCTACTCTATGCTTAGAAAATAATTCGGATTTATCGACGTTGTGTAATGGTTAGCAATAACGATTGAGTAGTGCTTAAGATGCACACTGAGTGCTCAATACATTTGTCCTTGTGCCACATCTACTCTATGCTTAGAAAATAATTCGGATTTATCGACGTTGTGTAATGGTTAGCAATAACGATTGAGTAGTGCTTAAGATGCACACTGAGTGCTCAATACATTTGTCCTTGTGCCACATCTACTCTATGCTTAGAAAATAATTCGGATTTATCGACGTTGTGTAATGGTTAGCAATAACGATTGAGTAGTGCTTACGATGCACACTGAGTGCTCAATACATTTGTCCTGGTGCCACATCTACTCTATGCTTAGAAAATAATTCGGATTTATCGACGTTGTGTAATGGTTAGCAATAACGATTGAGTAGTGCTTACGATGCACACTGAGTGCTCAATACATTTGTCCTTGTGCCACATCTACTCTATGCTTAGAAAATAATTCGGATTTATCGACGTTGTGTAATGGTTAGCAATAACGATTGAGTAGTGCTTAAGATGCACACTGAGTGCTCAATACATTTGTCCTTGTGCCACATCTACTCTATGCTTAGAAAATAATTCGGATTTATCGACGTTGTGTAATGGTTAGCAATAACGATTGAGTAGTGCTTAAGATGCACACTGAGTGCTCAATACATTTGTCCTTGTGCCACATCTACTCTATGCTTAGAAAATAATTCGGATTTATCGATGTTGTGTAATGGTTAGCAATAACGATTGAGTAGTGCTTAAGATGCACACTGAGTGCTCAATACATTTGTCCTTGTGCCACATCTACTCTATGCTTAGAAAATAATTCGGATTTATCGACGTTGTGTAATGGTTAGCAATAACGATTGAGTAGTGCTTAAGATGCACACTGAGTGCTCAATACATTTGTCCTTGTGCCACATCTACTCTATGCTTAGAAAATAATTCGGATTTATCGACGTTGTGTAAAGGTTAGCAATAACGATTGAGTAGTGCTTAAGATGCACACTGAGTGCTCAATACATTTGTCCTTGTGCCACATCTACTCTATGCTTAGAAAATAATTCGGATTTATCGACGTTGTGTAATGGTTAGCAATAACGATTGAGTAGTGCTTACGATGCACACTGAGTGCTCAATACATTTGTCCTTGTGCCACATCTACTCTATGCTTAGAAAATAATTCGGATTTATCGACGTTGTGTAATGGTTAGCAATAACGATTGAGTAGTGCTTAAGATGCACACTGAGTGCTCAATACATTTGTCCTTGTGCCACATCTACTCTATGCTTAGAAAATAATTCGGATTTATCGACGTTGTGTAATGGTTAGCAATAACGATTGAGTAGTGCTTACGATGCACACTGAGTGCTCAATACATTTGTCCTTGTGCCACATCTACTCTATGCTTAGAAAATAATTCGGATTTATCGACGTTGTGTAATGGTTAGCAATAACGATTGAGTAGTGCTTACGATGCACACTGTGTGCTCAATACATTTGTCCTTGTGCCACATCTACTCTATGCTTAGAAAATAATTCGGATTTATCGACGTTGTGTAATGGTTAGCAATAACGATTGAGTAGTGCTTAAGATGCACACTGAGTGCTCAATACATTTGTCCTTGTGCCACATCTACTCTATGCTTAGAAAGTAATTCGGATTTATCGACGTTGTGTAATGGTTAGCAATAACGATTGAGTAGTGCTTAAGATGCACACTGAGTGCTCAATACATTTGTCCTTGTGCCACATCTACTCTATGCTTAGAAAATAATTCGGATTTATCGACGTTGTGTAATGGTTAGCAATAACGATTGAGTAGTGCTTACGATGCACACTGAGTGCTCAATACATTTGTCCTTGTGCCACATCTACTCTATGCTTAGAAAATAATTCGGATTTATCGACGTTGTGTAATGGTTAGCAATAACGATTGAGTAGTGCTTACGATGCACACTGAGTGCTCAATACATTTGTCCTTGTGCCACATCTACTCTATGCTTAGAAAATAATTCGGATTTATCGACGTTGTGTAATGGTTAGCAATAACGATTGAGTAGTGCTTAAGATGCACACTGAGTGCTCAATACATTTGACCTTGTGCCACATCTACTCTATGCTTAGAAAATAATTCGAATTTATCGACGTTGTGTAATAGTTGGCAATAACGATTGAGTAGTGCTTAAGATGCACACTGAGTGCTCAATACATTTGTCCTTGTAGCTGTCTACTCTATGCTTGAAAATAATTCGGATTTATCGACGTTGTGTAATGGTTAGCAATAACGATTGAGTAGTGCTTACGATGCACGCAGGTGCTCAATACATTTGACATCGCTTGTGCCACATCTACTCTATAACTTGAAAATAATTCGGATTTATCGACATTGTGTAATAGTTAGCAATAACAATTGATGGTACTTAAGATACACTGAGTACTCAATACATTTGTCCTTGTACCACATCTACTCTATGCTTAGAAAATAATTCAGTTTATCGACGTTGTGTAATGGTTAGCAATAACGATTGAGTAGTGCTTAAGATGCACGCAGGTGCTCAATACATTTGTCCTTGTACCATATATCTACTCTGTGCTTAGAAAATAATTCAGATTTATCGATGTTGTGTAATGGTTAGCAATAACGATTGAGTAGTGCTTAAGATGCACACTGAGTGCTCAATACATTTGTCCTTGTGCACATCTACTCTGTGCTTAGAAAATAATTCGGATTTATCGACGTTGTGTAATAGTTAGCAATAACGATTGAGTAGTACTTAAGATGCACTGAGTGCTCAGCCATTTGTCCTTGTGCCACATCTACTCTGTGCTTGAAAATAATTCGGATTTGTCGACGTTGTGTAATGGTTAGCAATAACGATTGAGTAGTGCTTACGATGCACTAGTGCTCCAATACGTTTGTCCTTGCCACATCTACTCTGTGTGAAAAATAATTCGGATTTATCGACGTTGTGTAATGGTTAGCAATAACGATTGAGTAGTACTTAAGATACTGGGTATAGCCATTTGTCCTTGTGCCACATCTACTCTATGCTTAGAAAATAATTCGAGATTCATCGACGTTGTGTAATGGTTAGCAATAACGATTGGTGAGTACTTGAATGCACACTAGTGCTCAATACATTTGTCCTTGTGCCACATCTACTCTATGCTTAGAAAATAATTCGGATTTATCGACGTTGTGTAATGGTTAGCAATAACGATTGAGTAGTGCACTTAAGATGCACACTGAGTGTAATACATTTGTCCTTCGTACCACATCTCTGCTCTATGCTTAGAAAATAATTCAGATTTATCGACGTTGTGTAATGGTTAGCAATAACGATTGAGTAGTGCTTAAGATGCACACTGAGTGCTCAATATATTTGTCCTTGTGCCACATCTACTCTATGCTTAGAAAATAATTCGGATTTATCGACGTTGTGTAATGGTTAGCAATAACGATTGAGTAGTGCTTAAGATGCACACTGAGTGCTCAATACATTTGTCCTTGTGCCACATCTACTCTATGCTTAGAAAATAATTCTGATTTATCGACGTTGTGTAATGGTTAGCAATAACGATTGAGTAGTGCTTAAGATGCACACTGAGTGCTCAATACATTTGTCCTTGTGCCACATCTACTCTATGCTTAGAAAATAATTCGGATTTATCGACGTTGTGTAATGGTTAGCAATAACGATTGAGTAGTGCTTACGATGCACACTGAGTGCTCAATACATTTGTCCTTGTGCCACATCTACTCTATGCTTAGAAAATAATTCGGATTTATCGACGTTGTGTAATGGTTAGCAATAACGATTGAGAAGTGCTTAAGATGCACACTGAGTGCTCAATACATTTGTCCTTGTGCCACATCTACTCTATGCTTAGAAAATAATTCGGATTTATCGACGTTGTGTAATGGTTAGCAATAACGATTGAGTAGTGCTTAAGATGCACACTGAGTGCTCAATACATTTGTCCTTGTGCCACATCTACTCTATGCTTAGAAAATAATTCTGATTTATCGACGTTGTGTAATGGTTAGCAATAACGTTTGAGTAGTGCTTAAGATGCACACTGAGTGCTCAATACATTTGTCCTCGTGCCACATTTACCCTATGCTTAGAAAATAATTCGGATTTATCGACGTTGTGTAATGGTTAGCAATAACGATTGAGTAGTGCTTAAGATGCACACTGAATGCTCAATATATTTGTCCTTGTGCCACATCTACTCTATGCTTAGAAAATAATTCGGATTTATCGACGTTGTGTAATGGTTAGCAATAACGATTCAGTAGTGCTTACGATGCACACTGAGTGCTCAATATATTTGTCCTTGTGCCACATCTACTCTATGCTTAGAAAATAATTCGGATTTATCGACGTTGTGTAATGGTTAGCAATAACGATTGAGTAGTGCTTAAGATGCACACTGAGTGCTCAATACATTTGTCCTTGTGCCACAACTACTCTATGCTTAGAAAATAATTCTGATTTATCGACGTTGTGTAATGGTTAGCAATAACGATTGAGTAGTGCTTACGATGCACACTGAGTGCTCAATACATTTGTCCTTGTGCCACATTTACTCTATGCTTAGAAAATAATTCGGATTTATCGACGTTGTGTAATGGTTAGCAATAACGATTGAGTAGTGCTTAAGATGCACACTGAATGCTCAATATATTTGTCCTTGTGCCACATCTACTCTATGCTTAGAAAATAATTCGGATTTATCGACGTTGTGTAATGGTTAGCGATAACGATTGAGTACTGCTTAAGATGCACACTGAGTGCTCAATACATTTGTCCTTGTGCCACATCTACTCTATGCTTAGAAAATAATTCGGATTTATCGACGTTGTGTAATGGTTAGCAATAACGATTGAGTAGTGCTTAAGATGCACACTGAGTGCTCAATACATTTGTCCTTGTGCCACATCTACTCCATGCTTAGAAAATAATTCTGATTTATCAACGTTGTGTAATGGTTAGCAATAACGATTGAGTAGTGCTTAAGATGCACACTGAGTGCTCAATACATTTGTCCTTGTGCCACATTTACCCTATGCTTAGAAAATAATTCGGATTTATCGACGTTGTGTAATGGTTAGCAATAACGATTGAGTAGTGCTTAAGATGCACACTGAATGCTCAATATATTTGTCCTTGTGCCACATCTACTCTATGCTTAGAAAATAATTCGGATTTATCGACGTTGTGTAATGGTTAGCAATAACGATTCAGTAGTGCTTACGATGCACACTGAGTGCTCAATATATTTGTCCTTGTGCCACATCTACTCTATGCTTAGAAAATAATTCGGATTTATCGACGTTGTGTAATGGTTAGCAATAACGATTGAGTAGTGCTTAAGATGCACACTGAGTGCTCAATACATTTGTCCTTGTGCCACAACTACTCTATGCTTAGAAAATAATTCGGATTTATCGACGTTGTGTAATGGTTAGCAATAACGATTGAGAAGTGCTTAAGATGCACACTGAGTGCTCAATACATTTGTCCTTGTGCCACATCTACTCTATGCTTAGAAAATAATTCGGATTTATCGACGTTGTGTAATGGTTAGCAATAACGATTGAGTAGTGCTTAAGATGCACACTGAGTGCTCAATACATTTGTCCTTGTGCCACATCTACTCTATGCTTAGAAAATAATTCGGATTTATCGACGTTGTGTAATGGTTAGCAATAACGATTGAGTAGTGCTTACGATGCACACTGAGTGCTCAATATATTTGTCCTTGTGCCACATCTACTCTATGCTTAGAAAATAATTCGGATTTATCGACGTTGTGTAATGGTTAGCAATAACGATTGAGTAGTGCTTAAGATGCACACTGAGTGCTCAATACATTTGTCCTTGTGCCACATCTACTCTATGCTTAGAAAATAATTCTGATTTATCGACGTTGTGTAATGGTTAGCAATAACGATTGAGTAGTGCTTAAGATGCACACTGAGTGCTCAATACATTTGTCCTTGTGCCACATTTACCCTATGCTTAGAAAATAATTCGGATTTATCGACGTTGTGTAATGGTTAGCAATAACGATTGAGTAGTGCTTAAGATGCACACTGAATGCTCAATATATTTGTCCTTGTGCCACATCTACTCTATGCTTAGAAAATAATTCGGATTTATCGACGTTGTGTAATGGTTAGCAATAACGATTCAGTAGTGCTTACGATGCACACTGAGTGCTCAATATATTTGTCCTTGTGCCACATCTACTCTATGCTTAGAAAATAATTCGGATTTATCGACGTTGTGTAATGGTTAGCAATAACGATTGAGTAGTGCTTAAGATGCACACTGAGTGCTCAATACATTTGTCCTTGTGCCACAACTACTCTATGCTTAGAAAATAATTCTGATTTATCGACGTTGTGTAATGGTTAGCAATAACGATTGAGTAGTGCTTACGATGCACACTGAGTGCTCAATACATTTGTCCTTGTGCCACATTTACTCTATGCTTAGAAAATAATTCGGATTTATCGACGTTGTGTAATGGTTAGCAATAACGATTGAGTAGTGCTTAAGATGCACACTGAATGCTCAATATATTTGTCCTTGTGCCACATCTACTCTATGCTTAGAAAATAATTCGGATTTATCGACGTTGTGTAATGGTTAGCGATAACGATTGAGTACTGCTTAAGATGCACACTGAGTGCTCAATACATTTGTCCTTGTGCCACATCTACTCTATGCTTAGAAAATAATTCGGATTTATCGACGTTGTGTAATGGTTAGCAATAACGATTGAGTAGTGCTTAAGATGCACACTGAGTGCTCAATACATTTGTCCTTGTGCCACATCTACTCCATGCTTAGAAAATAATTCTGATTTATCAACGTTGTGTAATGGTTAGCAATAACGATTGAGTAGTGCTTAAGATGCACACTGAGTGCTCAATACATTTGTCCTTGTGCCACATTTACCCTATGCTTAGAAAATAATTCGGATTTATCGACGTTGGGTAATGGTTAGCAATAACGATTGAGTAGTGCTTAAGATGCACACTGAATGCTCAATATATTTGTCCTTGTGCCACATCTACTCTATGCTTAGAAAATAATTCGGATTTATCGACGTTGTGTAATGGTTAGCAATAACGATTCAGTAGTGCTTACGATGCACACTGAGTGCTCAATATATTTGTCCTTGTGCCACATCTACTCTATGCTTAGAAAATAATTCGGATTTATCGACGTTGTGTAATGGTTAGCAATAACGATTGAGTAGTGCTTAAGATGCACACTGAGTGCTCAATAAATTTGTCCTTGTGCCACAACTACTCTATGCTTAGAAAATAATTCTGATTTATCGACGTTGTGTAATGGTTAGCAATAACGATTGAGTAGTGCTTACGATGCACACTGAGTGCTCAATACATTTGTCCTTGTGCCACATTTACTCTATGCTTAGAAAATAATTCGGATTTATCGACGTTGTGTAATGGTTAGCAATAACGATTGAGTAGTGCTTACGATGCACACTGAATGCTCAATATATTTGTCCTTGTGCCACATCTACTCTATGCTTAGAAAATAATTCGGATTTATCGACGTTGTGTAATGGTTAGCGATAACGATTGAGTACTGCTTAAGATGCACACTGAGTGCTCAATACATTTGTCCTTGTGCCACATCTACTCTATGCTTAGAAAATAATTCTGATTTATCAACGTTGTGTAATGGTTAGCAATAACGATTGAGTAGTGCTTAAGATGCACACTGAGTGCTCAATACATTTGTCCTTGTGCCACATTTACCCTATGCTTAGAACATAATTCGGATTTATCGACGTTGTGTAATGGTTAGCAATAACGATTGAGTAGTGCTTAAGATGCACACTGAATGCTCAATATATTTGTCCTTGTGCCACATCTACTCTATGCTTAGAAAATAATTCGGATTTATCGACGTTGTGTAATGGTTAGCAATAACGATTCAGTAGTGCTTACGATGCACACTGAGTGCTCAATATATTTGTCCTTGTGCCACATCTACTCTATGCTTAGAAAATAATTCGGATTTATCGACGTTGTGTAATGGTTAGCAATAACGATTGAGTAGTGCTTAAGATGCACACTGAGTGCTCAATACATTTGTCCTTGTGCCACAACTACTCTATGCTTAGAAAATAATTCTGATTTATCGACGTTGTGTAATGGTTAGCAATAACGATTGAGTAGTGCTTACGATGCACACTGAGTGCTCAATACATTTGTCCTTATGCCACATTTACTCTATGCTTAGAAAATAATTCGGATTTATCGACGTTGTGTAATGGTTAGCAATAACGATTGAGTAGTGCTTAAGATGCACACTGAATGCTCATTATATTTGTCCTTGTGCCACATCTACTCTATGCTTAGAAAATAATTCGGATTTATCGACGTTGTGTAATGGTTAGCAATAACGATTGAGTAGTGCTTAAGATGCACACTGAGTGCTCAATACATTTGTCCTTGTGCCACATCTACTCTATGCTTAGAAAATAATTCGGATTTATCGACGTTGTGTAATGGTTAGCAATAACGATTGAGTAGTGCTTAAGATGCACATTGAGTGCTCAATACATTTGTCCTTGTGCCACATCTACTCTATGCTTAGAAAATAATTCGGATTTATCGACGTTGTGTAATGGTTAGCAATAACGATTGAGTAGTGCTTACGATGCACACTGAGTGCTCAATACATTTGTCCTTGTGCCACATCTACTCTATGCTTAGAAAATAATTCGGATTTATCGACGTTGTGTAATGGTTAGCAATAACGATTGAGTAGTGCTTAAGATGCACACTGAGTGCTCAATACATTTGTCCTTGTGCCACATCTACTCTATGCTTAGAAAATAATTCGGATTTATCGACGTTGTGTAATGGTTAGCAATAACGATTGAGAAGTGCTTAAGATGCACACTGAGTGCTCAATACATTTGTCCTTGTGCCACATCTACTCTATGCTTAGAAAATAATTCGTATTTATCGACGTTGTGTAATGGTTAGCAATAACGATTGAGTAGTGCTTACGATGCACACTGAGTGCTCAATACATTTGTCCTTGTGCCACATCTACTCTATGCTTAGAAAATAATTCGGATTTATCGACGTTGTGTAATGGTTAGCAATAACGATTGAGTAGTGCTTAAGATGCACACTGAGTGCTCAATACATTTGTCCTTGTGCCACATCTACTCTATGCTTAGAAAATAATTCGGATTTATCGACGTTGTGTAATGGTTAGCAATAACGATTGAGTAGTGCTTAAGATGCACACTGAGTGCTCAATATATTTGTCCTTGTGCCACATCTACTCTATGCTTAGAAAATAATTCGGATTTATCGACGTTGTGTAATGGTTAGCAATAACGATTGAGTAGTGCTTAAGATGCACACTGAGTGCTCAATACATTTGTCCTTGTGCCACATCTACTCTATGCTTAGAAAATAATTCGGATTTATCGACGTTGTGTAATGGTTAGCAATAACGATTGAGTAATGCTTACAATGCACACTGAGTGCTCAATACATTTGTCCTTGTGCCACATCTACTCTATGCTTAGAAAATAATTCGGATTTATCGACGTTGTGTAATGGTTAGCAATAACGATTGAGTAGTGCTTAAGATGCACACTGAGTGCTCAATACATTTGTCCTTGTGCCACATCTACTCTATGCTTAGAAAATAATTCGGATTTATCGACGTTGTGTAATGGTTAGCAATAACGATTGAGTAGTGCTTAAGATGCACACTGAGTGCTCAATACATTTGTCCTTGTGCCACATCTACTCTATGCTTAGAAAATAATTCGGATTTATCGACGTTGTGTAATGGTTAGCAATAACGATTGAGTAGTGCTTAAGATGCACACTGAGTGCTCAATACATTTGTCCTTGTGCCACATCTACTCTATGCTTAGAAAATAATTCGGATTTATCGACGTTGTGTAATGGTTAGCAATAACGATTGAGTAGTGCTTACGATGCACACTGAGTGCTCAATACATTTGTCCTTGTGCCACATCTACTCTATGCTTAGAAAATAATTCGGATTAATCGACGTTGTGTAATGGTTAGCAATAACGATTGAGTAGTGCTTAAGATGCACACTGAGTGCTCAATACATTTGTCCTTTTGCCACATCTACTCTATGCTTAGAAAATAATTCGGATTTATCGACGTTGTGTAATGGTTAGCAATAACGATTGAGTAGTGCTTACGATGCACACTGTGTGCTCAGTACATTTGTCCTTGTGCCACATCTACTCTATGCTTAGAAAATAATTCGGATTTATCGACGTTGTGTAATGGTTAGCAATAACGATTGAGTAGTGCTTAAGATGCACACTGAGTGCTCAATACATTTGTCCTTGTGCCACATCTACTCTATGCTTAGAAAATAATTCGGATTTATCGACGTTGTGTAATGGTTAGCAATAACGATTGAGTAGTGCTTACGATGCACACTGAGTGCTCAATACATTTATCCTTGTGCCACATCTACTCTATGCTTAGAAAATAATTCGGATTTATCGACGTTGTGTAATGGTTAGCAATAACGATTGAGTAGTGCTTAAGATGCACACTGAGTGCTCAATACATTTGTCCTTGTGCCACATCTACTCTATGCTTAGAAAGTAATTCGGATTTATCGACGTTGTGTAATGGTTAGCAATAACGATTGAGTACTGCTTAAGATGCACACTGAGTGATCAATACATTTGTCCTTGTGCCACATCTACTCTATTCTTAGAAAATAATTCGGATTTATCGACGTTGTGTAATGGTTAGCAATAACGATTGAGTAGTGCTTACGATGCACACTGAGTGCTCAATACATTTGTCCTTGTGCCACATCTACTCTATGCTTAGAAAATAATTCGGATTTTTTCGACGTTGTGTAATGCTTGTAACAACGATTGAGTAGTGCTTAAGATGCACACCGAGCCAATACATTTGTCCTTGTGCCACATCTACTCTATGCTTAGTGTGTCTTGATTTATCGACGTTGTGTAATGGTTAGCAATAACGATTGAGTAGTGCCATGATGCACGCTGAGTGCTCAAGATATTTGTCTCAAAGCACATCTACTCTATGCTTAGAAAAATAATTCGGATTTATCGACGTTGTGTAATGGTTAGCAATAACGATTGAGTAGTGCTTAAGATGCACACTGAGTGCTCAACAGCTTGTCCTTGTGCCACATCTACTCTATGCTTAGAAAATAATTCGGATTTATCGACGTTGTGTAATGGTTAGCAATAACGATTGAGTAGTGCTTACAATGCACACTGAGTGCTCAATACATTTGTCCTTGTGCCACATCTACTCTATGCTTAGAAATAATTCGGATTTATCGACGTTGTGTACTTGTTAACAATAACGATTGAGTAGTGCTTAAGATGCACACTGAGTGCTCAATACATTTGTCCTTATGCCACATCTACTCTATGCTTAGAAAATAATTCGGATTTATCGACGTTGTAATGGTTAGCAATAACGACGAGTATGCTAAGATGCATTGAGTGTCACACATAATATATTTGTCCTTGTGCCACATCTACTCTATGCTTAGAAAATAATTCGGATTATCGACGTTGTGTAATGGTTAGCAATAACGATTGAGTAGTGCTTAAGATGCACACTGAGTGCTCAATACATTTGTCCTTGTGCCACATCTACTCTATGCTTAGAAAAACAATTCGGATTTATCGACGTTGTGTAATGGTTAGCACAATGTGATTGAGAAGTTTACAATGCACACTGAGTGCTCAATACATTTGTCCTTGTGCCACATCTACTCTATGCTTAGGAAAATAATTCGGATTTATCGACGTTGTGTATCATTTTGGTTAGTACAACGTATCGAGTAGTGCTTAAGATGCACACTGAGTGCTCAATACATTTGTCCTTGTGCCACATCTACTCTATGCTTAGAAAATAATTCGATTTATCGACGTTGCGTAATGGTTAGCAATAACGATTGAGTAGTGCTTACGATGCACACTGTGTGCTCAATACATTTGTCCTGTGCCACATCTACTCTATGCTTAGAAAATAATTCGGATTTATCGACGTTGTGTAATGGTTAGCAATAACGATTGATAGTGCGCTTAAGATGCACACTGAGTGCTCAATACATTTGTCCTTGTGCCACATCTACTCATGCTTGTGAAAAATAATTTGACCATCGACGTTGTGTAATGGTTAGCAATAACGATTGAGTGAAAAGCTATTGATGCACATCTCGAGTGCTCATCATTTGTCCTTGTGCCACATCTACTCTATGCTTAGAAAATAATTCGGATTTATCGACGTTGTGTAATGGTTAGCAACAATGATTGAGTAGTGCTGGGCGGATGCACACTGAGTGCTCAACACATTTGTCCTTGTGCCACATCTACCTTCTATGCTTAGAAAGTAATTCGGATTTATCGACGTTATGTAATGGTTAAAGGGCCACCAATTTACTGGAGTAGTGCTAAGATGCACACTCTCGAGTGCTCAACAGCATTTTGTCCTGTGCCACATCTACTTTATGCTTAAAATAATTCGGATTTATCGACGTTGTGTAATGGTTACAATATCGATTGAGTAGTGCTTTACGACGCACACTGAGTGCTCAATATATTTGTCCTTGTGCCACATCTACTCTATGCTTAGAAAATAATTCGATTTATCGACGTTGTGTAATGGTTAGCAATAACGATTGATTAGCGCGCGATGCACACTGAGTGCTCAATACATTTGTCCTTGTGCAACATCTACTCTATGCTTAAAAATAATTGGATTTATCGACGTTGTGTAATGGTTAGCAATAACGATTGAGTAGTGCTTAAGATGCACACCGAGTGCTCAATACATTTGTCCTTGTGCCACATCTACGCTGTCTGCTTAGAAAATAATTCGAATTTATCGACGTTGTGTAATAGTTAGCAATAACGATTGAGTAGTGCTTAAGATGCACACTGAGTGCTCAATACATTTGTCCTTGTGGCACATCTACTCTATGCTTAGAAAATAATTCCAGTTTATCGACGTTGTGTAATGGTTAGCAATAACGATTGAGTAGTGCTTACGATGCACACTAGTGCTCAATACATTTGTCCTTGTGCCGCATCTACTCTATGCTTAGAAAATAATTCGGATTTATCGACGTTGTGTAATGGTTAGCAATAACGATTGAGTAGTGCTTAAGATGCACACTTTAGTGCTCAATACATTGTCTTGTACCACATCTACTCTATGCTTAGAAAATAATTCGAGGTTATCGACGTTGTGTAATAGTTAGCAATAACGATTGAGTAGTGCTTAAGATGCACACTGAGTGCTCAATACATTTGTCCTTGTGCCACATCTACTCTATGCTTAGAAAATAATTCGGATTTATCGACGTTATTGTGGTTAGCAATAACGATTGAGTAATTAGCACGTGCACACTGAGTACTCAATACATTTGTCCTTGTGCCACATCTACTCTATGCTTAGAAAATAATTCGAAGTTAATCGACGTTGTGTAATGGTTAGCAATAACGATTGAGTAGTGCTTAAGATACACTGAGTGCTCAATATCTGTTGTCGCTTGTGCCACATCTATACCATGCTTAGAAAATAATTCCAGTTTATCGACGTTGTGTAATGGTTAGCAATAACGATTGAGTAGTGCTTACGATGCACACTGTGTGCTCAATACATTTGTCCTTGTGCCACATCTACTCTATGCTTAGAAAATAATTCGGATTTATCGACGTTGTGTAATGGTTAGCAATAACGATTGGTAGTGCTTAGATGCACGCAGTGCTCAATACATTTGTCCTTGTGCCACATCTACTCTATGCTTAGAAAATAATTCGGATTTATCGACGTTGTGTAATGGTTAGCAATAACGATTGAGTAGTGCTTACGATGCACACTGAGTGCTCAATACATTTGTCCTTGTACCACATCTACTCTATGCTTAGAAAATAATTCGGATTTATCGACGTTGTGTAATGGTTAGCAATAACGATTGAGTAGTGTAAGATGCACACTAGTGCTCAATACATTTGTCCTTGTGCCACATCTACTCTATGCTTAGAAAGTATTTCAGTTTATCGACGTTGTGTAATGGTTAGCAATAACGATTGAGTAGTGCTTAAGATGCACACTGGTGCTCAATACATTTGTCCTTGTCTACACATCTACTCTATGCTTAGAAAACAATTCAGATTTATCGACGTTGTGTAATGGTTAGCAATAACGATTGAGTAGTGCTTACGATGCACACTGAGTGCTCAATATATTTGTCCTTGTGCCACATCTACTCTATGCTTAGAAAATAATTCGGATTTATCGACGTTGTGTAATGGTTAGCAATAACGATTGAGTAGTGCTTACGATGCACACTGAGTGCTCAATACATTTGTCCTTGTGCCACATCTACTCTATGCTTAGAAAATAATTCGGATTTATCGACGTTGTGTAATGGTTAGCAATAACGATTGAGTAGTGCTTAAGATGCACACTGAGTGCTCAATACATTTGTCCTTGTGCCACATCTACTCTATGCTTAGAAAATAATTCGAATTTATCGACGTTGTGTAATGGTTAGCAATAACGATTGAGTAGTGCTTAAGATGCACACTGAGTGCTCAATACATTTGTACTTGTGGCACATCTACTCTATGCTTAGAAAATAATTCGGATTTATCGACGTTGTGTAATGGTTAGCAATAACGATTGAGTAGTGCTTACGATGCACACTGAGTGCTCAATACATTTGTCCTTGTGCCACATCTACTCTATGCTTAGAAAATAATTCGGATTTATCGACGTTGTGTAATGGTTAGCAATAACGATTGAGTAGCGCTTAAGATGCACACTGAGTGCTCAATACATTTGTCCTTGTGCCACATCTACTCTATGCTTAGAAAATAATTCGGATTTATCGACGTTGTGTAATGGTTAGCAATAACGATTGAGTAGTGCTTAAGATGCACACTGAGTGCTCAATACATTTGTCCTTGTGCCACATCTACTCTATGCTTAGAAAATAATTCGGATTTATCGACGTTGTGTAATGGTTAGCAATAACGATTGAGTAGTGCTTAAGATGCACACTGAGTGCTCAATACATTTGTCCTTGTGCCACATCTACTCTATGCTTAGAAAATAATTCGGATTTATCGACGTTGTGTAATGGTTAGCAATAACGATTGAGTAGTGCTTACGATGCACACTGAGTGCTCAATACATTTGTCCTTGTGCCACATCTACTCTATGCTTAGAAAATAATTCGGATTTATCGACGTTGTGTAATGGTTAGCAATAACGATTGAGTAGTGCTTAAGATGCACACTGAGTGCTCAATACATTTGTCCTTGTGCCACATCTACTCTATGCTTAGAAAATAATTCGGATTTATGGACGTTGTGTAATGGTTAGCAATAACGATTGAGTAGTGCTTAAGATGCACACTGAGTGCTCAATACATTTGTCCTTGTGCCACATCTACTCTATGCTTAGAAAATAATTCGGATTTATGGACGTTGTGTAATGGTTAGCAATAACGATTGAGTAGTGCTTACGATGCACACTGAGTGCTCATTATATTTGTGCTTGTGCCACATCTACTCTATGCTTAGAAAATAATTCGGATTTATCGACGTTGTGTAATGGTTAGCAATAACGATTGAGTAGTGCTTACGATGCACACTGAGTGCTCAATACATTTGTCCTTGTGCCACATCTACTCTATGCTTAGAAAATAATTCGGATTTATCGACGTTGTGTAATGGTTAGCAATAACGATTGAGTAGTGCTTAAGATGCACACTGAGTGCTCAATACATTTGTCCTTGTGCCACATCTACTCTATGCTTAGAAAATAATTCGGATTTATCGACGTTGTGTAATGGTTAGCAATAACGATTGAGTAGTGCTTACGATGCACACTGAGTGCTCAATACATTTGTCCTTGTGCCACATCTACTCTATGCTTAGAAAATAATTCGGATTAATCGACGTTGTGTAATGGTTAGCAATAACGATTGAGTAGTGCTTAAGATGCACACTGAGTGCTCAATACATTTGTCCTTGTGCCACATATACTCTATGCTTAGAAAATAATTCGGATTTATCGACGTTGTGTAATGGTTAGCAATAACGATTGAGTAGTGCTTACGATGCACACTGTGTGCTCAATACATTTGTCCTTGTGCCACATCTACTCTATGCTTAGAAAATAATTCGGATTTATCGACGTTGTGTAATGGTTAGCAATAACGATTGAGTAGTGCTTAAGATGCACACTGAGTGCTCAATACATTTGTCCTTGTGCCACATCTACTCTATGCTTAGAAAATAATTCGGATTTATCGACGTTGTGTAATGGTTAGCAATAACGATTGAGTAGTGCTTAAGATGCACACTGAGTGCTCAATACATTTGTCCTTGTGCCACAACTACTCTATGCTTAGAAAATAATTCTGATTTATAGACGTTGTGTAATGGTTAGCAATAACGATTGAGTAGTGCTTAAGATGCACACTGAGTGCTCAATACATTTGTCCTTGTGACACATTTACTCTATGCTTAGAAAATAATTCGGATTTATCGACGTTGTGTAATGGTTAGCAATAACGATTGAGTAGTGCTTAAGATGCACACTGAATGCTCAATATATTTGTCCTTGTGCCACATCTACTCTATGCTTAGAAAATAATTCGGATTTATCGACGTTGTGTAATGGTTAGCAATAACGATTGAGTAGTGCTTACGATGCACACTGAGTGCTCAATACATTTGTCCTTGTGCCACATCTACTCTATGCTTAGAAAATAATTCGGATTTATCGACGTTGTGTAATGGTTAGCAATAACGATTGAGTAGTGCGTAAGATGCACACTGAGTGCTCAATACATTTGTCCTTGTGCCACATCTACTCTATGCTTAGAAAATAATTCGGATTTATCGACGTTGTGTAATGGTTAGCAATAACGATTGAGTAGTGCTTAAGATGCACACTGAGTGCTCAATACATTTGTCCTTGTGCCACATCTACTCTATGCTTAGAAAATTATTCGGATTTATCGACGTTGTGTAATGGTTAGCAATAACGATTGAGTAGTGCCTACGATGCACACTGAGTGCTCAATACATTTGTCCTTGTGCCACATCTACTCTATGCTTAGAAAATAATTCGGATTTATCGACGTTGCGTAATGGTTAGCAATAACGATTGAGTAGTGCTTAAGATGCACACTCAGTGCTCAATACATTTGTCCTTGTGCCACATCTACTCTATGCTTAGAAAATAATTCGGATTTATCGACGTTGTGTAATGGTTAGCAATAACGATTGAGTAGTGCGTAAGATGCACACTGAGTGCTCAATACATTTGTCCTTGTGCCACATCTACTCTATGCTTAGAAAATAATTCGGATTTATCGACGTTGTGTAATGGTTAGCAATAACGATTGAGTAGTGCTTAAGATGCACACTGAGTGCTCAATACATTTGTCCTTGTGCCACATCTACTCTATGCTTAGAAAATTATTCGGATTTATCGACGTTGTGTAATGGTTAGCAATAACGATTGAGTAGTGCCTACGATGCACACTGAGTGCTCAATACATTTGTCCTTGTGCCACATCTACTCTATGCTTAGAAAATAATTCGGATTTATGGACGTTGTGTAATGGTTAGCAATAACGATTGAGTAGTGCTTAAGATGCACACTGAGTGCTCAATACATTTGTCCTTGTGCCACATCTACTCTATGCTTAGAAAATAATTCGGATTTATGGACGTTGTGTAATGGTTAGCAATAACGATTGAGTAGTGCTTACGATGCACACTGAGTGCTCATTATATTTGTGCTTGTGCCACATCTACTCTATGCTTAGAAAATAATTCGGATTTATCGACGTTGTGTAATGGTTAGCAATAACGATTGAGTAGTGCTTACGATGCACACTGAGTGCTCAATACATTTGTCCTTGTGCCACATCTACTCTATGCTTAGAAAATAATTCGGATTTATCGACGTTGTGTAATGGTTAGCAATAACGATTGAGTAGTGCTTAAGATGCACACTGAGTGCTCAATACATTTGTCCTTGTGCCACATCTACTCTATGCTTAGAAAATAATTCGGATTTATCGACGTTGTGTAATGGTTAGCAATAACGATTGAGTAGTGCTTACGATGCACACTGAGTGCTCAATACATTTGTCCTTGTGCCACATCTACTCTATGCTTAGAAAATAATTCGGATTAATCGACGTTGTGTAATGGTTAGCAATAACGATTGAGTAGTGCTTAAGATGCACACTGAGTGCTCAATACATTTGTCCTTGTGCCACATATACTCTATGCTTAGAAAATAATTCGGATTTATCGACGTTGTGTAATGGTTAGCAATAACGATTGAGTAGTGCTTACGATGCACACTGTGTGCTCAATACATTTGTCCTTGTGCCACATCTACTCTATGCTTAGAAAATAATTCGGATTTATCGACGTTGTGTAATGGTTAGCAATAACGATTGAGTAGTGCTTAAGATGCACACTGAGTGCTCAATACATTTGTCCTTGTGCCACATCTACTCTATGCTTAGAAAATAATTCGGATTTATCGACGTTGTGTAATGGTTAGCAATAACGATTGAGTAGTGCTTAAGATGCACACTGAGTGCTCAATACATTTGTCCTTGTGCCACAACTACTCTATGCTTAGAAAATAATTCTGATTTATAGACGTTGTGTAATGGTTAGCAATAACGATTGAGTAGTGCTTAAGATGCACACTGAGTGCTCAATACATTTGTCCTTGTGACACATTTACTCTATGCTTAGAAAATAATTCGGATTTATCGACGTTGTGTAATGGTTAGCAATAACGATTGAGTAGTGCTTAAGATGCACACTGAATGCTCAATATATTTGTCCTTGTGCCACATCTACTCTATGCTTAGAAAATAATTCGGATTTATCGACGTTGTGTAATGGTTAGCAATAACGATTGAGTAGTGCTTACGATGCACACTGAGTGCTCAATACATTTGTCCTTGTGCCACATCTACTCTATGCTTAGAAAATAATTCGGATTTATCGACGTTGTGTAATGGTTAGCAATAACGATTGAGTAGTGCGTAAGATGCACACTGAGTGCTCAATACATTTGTCCTTGTGCCACATCTACTCTATGCTTAGAAAATAATTCGGATTTATCGACGTTGTGTAATGGTTAGCAATAACGATTGAGTAGTGCTTAAGATGCACACTGAGTGCTCAATACATTTGTCCTTGTGCCACATCTACTCTATGCTTAGAAAATTATTCGGATTTATCGACGTTGTGTAATGGTTAGCAATAACGATTGAGTAGTGCCTACGATGCACACTGAGTGCTCAATACATTTGTCCTTGTGCCACATCTACTCTATGCTTAGAAAATAATTCGGATTTATCGACGTTGCGTAATGGTTAGCAATAACGATTGAGTAGTGCTTAAGATGCACACTGAGTGCTCAATACATTTGTCCTTGTGCCACATCTACTCTATGCTTAGAAAATAATTCGGATTTATCGACGTTGTGTAATGGTTAGCAATAACGATTGAGTAGTGCGTAAGATGCACACTGAGTGCTCAATACATTTGTCCTTGTGCCACATCTACTCTATGCTTAGAAAATAATTCGGATTTATCGACGTTGTGTAATGGTTAGCAATAACGATTGAGTAGTGCTTAAGATGCACACTGAGTGCTCAATACATTTGTCCTTGTGCCACATCTACTCTATGCTTAGAAAATTATTCGGATTTATCGACGTTGTGTAATGGTTAGCAATAACGATTGAGTAGTGCCTACGATGCACACTGAGTGCTCAATACATTTGTCCTTGTGCCACATCTACTCTATGCTTAGAAAATAATTCGGATTTATCGACGTTGCGTAATGGTTAGCAATAACGATTGAGTAGTGCTTAAGATGCACACTCAGTGCTCAATACATTTGTCCTTGTGCCACATCTACTCTATGCTTAGAAAATAATTCGGATTTATCGACGTTGTGTAATGGTTAGCAATAACGATTGAGTAGTGCTTAAGATGCACACTGAGTGCTCAATACATGTGTCCTTGTGCCACATCTACTCTATGCTTAGAAAATAATTCGGATTTATCGACGTTGTGTAATGGTTAGCAATAACGATTGAGTAGTGCTTACGATGCACACTGAGTACTCAATACATTTGTCCTTGTGCCACATCTACTCTATGCTTAGAAAATAATTCGGATTTATCGACGTTGTGTAATGGTTAGCAATAACGATTGAGTAGTGCTTAAGATGCACACTGAGTGCTCAATACATTTGTCCTTGTGCCACATCTACTCTATGCTTAGAAAATAATTCGGATTTATCGACGTTGTGTAATGGTTAGCAATAACGATTGAGTAGTGCTTACGATGCACACTGAGTGCTCAATACATTTGTCCTTGTGCCACATCTACTCTATGCTTAGAAAATAATTCGGATTTATCGACGTTGTGTAATGGTTAGCAATGACGATTGAGTAGTGCTTAAGATGCACACTGAGTGCTCAATACATTTGTCCTTGTGCCACATCTACTCTATGCTTAGAAAATAATTCGGATTTATCGACGTTGTGTAATGGTTAGCAATAACGATTGAGTAGTGCTTAAGATGCACACTGAGTGCTCAATACATTTGTCCTTGTGCCACATCTACTCTATGCTTAGAAAGTAATTCGGATTTATCGACGTTGTGTAATGGTTAGCAATAACGATTGAGTAGTGCTTAAGATGCACACTGTGTGCTCAATACATTTGTCCTTGTGCCACATCTACTCTATGCTTAGAAAATAATTCGGATTTATCGACATTGTGTAATGGTTAGCAATAACGATTGAGTAGTGCTTACGATGCACACTGAGTGCTCAATATATTTGTCCTTGTGCCACATCTACTCTATGCTTAGAAAATAATTCGGATTTATCGACGTTGTGTAATGGTTAGCAATAACGATTGAGTAGTGCTTACGATGCACACTGAGTGCTCAATACATTTGTCCTTGTGCCACATCTACTCTATGCTTAGAAAATAATTCGGATTTATCGACGTTGTGTAATGGTTAGCAATAACGATTGAGTAGTGCTTAAGATGCACACTGAGTGCTCAATACATTTGTCCTTGTGCCACATCTACTCTATGCTTAGAAAATAATTCGAATTTATCGACGTTGTGTAATGGTTAGCAATAACGATTGAGTAGTGCTTAAGATGCACACTGAGTGCTCAATACATTTGTCCTTGTGCCACATCTACTCTATGCTTAGAAAATAATTCGGATTCATCGACGTTGTGTAATGGTTAGCAATAACGATTGAGTAGTGCTTACGATGCACACTGTGTGCTCAATACATTTGTCCTTGTGCCACATCTACTCTATGCTTAGAAAATAATTCGGATTTATCGACGTTGTGTAATGGTTAGCAATGACGATTGAGTAGTGCTTAAGATGCACACTGAGTGCTCAATACATTTGTCCTTGTGCCACATCTACTCTATGCTTAGAAAATAATTCGGATTTATCGACGTTGTGTAATGGTTAGCAATAACGATTGAGTAGTGCTTAAGATGCACACTGAGTGCTCAATACATTTGTCCTTGTGCCACATCTACTCTATGCTTAGAAAGTAATTCGGATTTATCGACGTTGTGTAATGGTTAGCAATAACGATTGAGTAGTGCTTAAGATGCACACTGTGTGCTCAATACATTTGTCCTTGTGCCACATCTACTCTATGCTTAGAAAATAATTCGGATTTATCGACGTTGTGTAATGGTTAGCAATAACGATTGAGTAGTGCTTACGATGCACACTGAGTGCTCAATATATTTGTCCTTGTGCCACATCTACTCTATGCTTAGAAAATAATTCGGATTTATCGACGTTGTGTAATGGTTAGCAATAACGATTGAGTAGTGCTTACGATGCACACTGAGTGCTCAATACATTTGTCCTTGTGCCACATCTACTCTATGCTTAGAAAATACTTCGGATTTATCGACGTTGTGTAATGGTTAGCAATAACGATTGAGTAGTGCTTAAGATGCACACTGAGTGCTCAATACATTTGTCCTTGTGCCACATCTACTCTATGCTTAGAAAATAATTCGAATTTATCGACGTTGTGTAATGGTTAGCAATAACGATTGAGTAGTGCTTAAGATGCACACTGAGTGCTCAATACATTTGTCCTTGTGCCACATCTACTCTATGCTTAGAAAATAATTCGGATTCATCGACGTTGTGTAATGGTTAGCAATAACGATTGAGTAGTGCTTACGATGCACACTGAGTGCTCAATACATTTGTCCTTGTGCCACATCTACTCTATGCTTAGAAAATAATTCGGATTTATCGACGTTGTGTAATGGTTAGCAATAACGATTGAGTAGTGCTTAAGATGCACACTGAGTGCTCAATACATTTGTCCTTGTGCCACATCTACTCTATGCTTAGAAAATAATTCGGATTTATCGACGTTGTGTAATGGTTAGCAATAACGATTGAGTAGTGCTTAAGATGCACACTGAGTGCTCAATACATTTGTCCTTGTGCCACATCTACTCTATGCTTAGAAAATAATTCGGATTTATCGATGTTGTGTAATGGTTAGCAATAACGATTGAGTAGTGCTTAAGATGCACACTGAGTGCTCAATACATTTGTCCTTGTGCCACATCTACTCTATGCTTAGAAAATAATTCGGATTTATCGACGTTGTGTAATGGTTAGCAATAACGATTGAGTAGTGCTTAAGATGCACACTGAGTGCTCAATACATTTGTCCTTGTGCCACATCTACTCTATGCTTAGAAAATAATTCGGATTTATCGACGTTGTGTAATGGTTAGCAATAACGATTGAGTAGTGCTTACGATGCACACTGAGTGCTCAATACATTTGTCCTTGTGCCACATCTACTCTATGCTTAGAAAATAATTCGGATTTATCGACGTTGTGTAATGGTTAGCAATAACGATTGAGTAGTGCTTAAGATGCACACTGAGTGCTCAATACATTTGTCCTTGTGCCACATCTACTCTATGCTTAGAAAATAATTCGGATTTATCGACGTTGTGTAATGGTTAGCAATAACGATTGAGTAGTGCTTAAGATGCACACTGAGTGCTCAATACATTTGTCCTTGTGCCACATCTACTCTATGCTTAGAAAATAATTCGGATTTATGGACGTTGTGTAATGGTTAGCAATAACGATTGAGTAGTGCTTAAGATGCACACTGAGTGCTCAATACATTTGTCCTTGTGCCACAACTACTCTATGCTTAGAAAATAATTCTGATTTATAGACGTTGTGTAATGGTTAGCAATAACGATTGAGTAGTGCTTAAGATGCACACTGAGTGCTCAATACATTTGTCCTTGTGACACATTTACTCTATGCTTAGAAAATAATTCGGATTTATCGACGTTGTGTAATGGTTAGCAATAACGATTGAGTAGTGCTTAAGATGCACACTGAATGCTCAATATATTTGTCCTTGTGCCACATCTACTCTATGCTTAGAAAATAATTCGGATTTATCGACGTTGTGTAATGGTTAGCAATAACGATTGAGTAGTGCTTACGATGCACACTGAGTGCTCAATACATTTGTCCTTGTGCCACATCTACTCTATGCTTAGAAAATAATTCGGATTTATCGACGTTGTGTAATGGTTAGCAATAACGATTGAGTAGTGCGTAAGATGCACACTGAGTGCTCAATACATTTGTCCTTGTGCCACATCTACTCTATGCTTAGAAAATAATTCGGATTTATCGACGTTGTGTAATGGTTAGCAATAACGATTGAGTAGTGCTTAAGATGCACACTCAGTGCTCAATACATTTGTCCTTGTGCCACATCTACTCTATGCTTAGAAAATTATTCGGATTTATCGACGTTGTGTAATGGTTAGCAATAACGATTGAGTAGTGCCTACGATGCACACTGAGTGCTCAATACATTTGTCCTTGTGCCACATCTACTCTATGCTTAGAAAATAATTCGGATTTATCGACGTTGCGTAATGGTTAGCAATAACGATTGAGTAGTGCTTAAGATGCACACTCAGTGCTCAATACATTTGTCCTTGTGCCACATCTACTCTATGCTTAGAAAATAATTCGGATTTATCGACGTTGTGTAATGGTTAGCAATAACGATTGAGTAGTGCTTAAGATGCACACTGAGTGCTCAATACATGTGTCCTTGTGCCACATCTACTCTATGCTTAGAAAATAATTCGGATTTATCGACGTTGTGTAATGGTTAGCAATAACGATTGAGTAGTGCTTACGATGCACACTGAGTACTCAATACATTTGTCCTTGTGCCACATCTACTCTATGCTTAGAAAATAATTCGGATTTATCGACGTTGTGTAATGGTTAGCAATAACGATTGAGTAGTGCTTAAGATGCACACTGAGTGCTCAATACATTTGTCCTTGTGCCACATCTACTCTATGCTTAGAAAATAATTCGGATTTATCGACGTTGTGTAATGGTTAGCAATAACGATTGAGTAGTGCTTACGATGCACACTGAGTGCTCAATACATTTGTCCTTGTGCCACATCTACTCTATGCTTAGAAAATAATTCGGATTTATCGACGTTGTGTAATGGTTAGCAATGACGATTGAGTAGTGCTTAAGATGCACACTGAGTGCTCAATACATTTGTCCTTGTGCCACATCTACTCTATGCTTAGAAAATAATTCGGATTTATCGACGTTGTGTAATGGTTAGCAATAACGATTGAGTAGTGCTTAAGATGCACACTGAGTGCTCAATACATTTGTCCTTGTGCCACATCTACTCTATGCTTAGAAAGTAATTCGGATTTATCGACGTTGTGTAATGGTTAGCAATAACGATTGAGTAGTGCTTAAGATGCACACTGTGTGCTCAATACATTTGTCCTTGTGCCACATCTACTCTATGCTTAGAAAATAATTCGGATTTATCGACATTGTGTAATGGTTAGCAATAACGATTGAGTAGTGCTTACGATGCACACTGAGTGCTCAATATATTTGTCCTTGTGCCACATCTACTCTATGCTTAGAAAATAATTCGGATTTATCGACGTTGTGTAATGGTTAGCAATAACGATTGAGTAGTGCTTACGATGCACTGAGTGCTCAATACATTTTTGTCCTTGTGCCACATCTACTCTATGCTTAGAAAATAATACGGATTTATCGACGTTGTGTAATGGTTAGCAATAACGATTGAGTAGTGCTTAAGATGCACACTGAGTGCTCAAGCCATTTGTCCTTGTGCCACATCTACTCTATGCTTAGAAAAATAATTCGAATTTATCGACGTTGTGTAATGGTTAGCAATAACGATTAGTAGTCCTTAAGATGCCTTTATGATCCTCAACCATTTGTCCTTGTGCCACATCTACTCTATGCTTAGAAAAATAATTCGGATTCATCGACGTTGTGTAATGGTTAGCAATAACGATTGAGTAGTGCTTACGATGCACACTGAGTGCTCAATACATTTGTCCTTGTGCCACATCTACTCTATGCTTAGAAAATAATTCGGATTTATCGACGTTGTGTAATGGTTAGCAATAACGATTGAGTAGTGCTTAAGATGCACACTGAGTGCTCAATACATTTGTCCTTGTGCCACATCTACTCTATGCTTAGAAAAATAATTCGGATTTATCGACGTTGTGTAATGGTTAGCAATAACGATTGAGTAGTGCTTACGATGCACACTGAGTGCTCAATACATTTGTCCTTGTGCCGCATCTACTCTATGCTTAGAAAATAATTCGGATTTATCGACGTTGTGTAATGGTTAGCAATAACGATTGAGTAGTGCTTAAGATGCACACTGAGTGCTCAATACATTTGTCCTTGTGCCACATCTACTCTATGCTTAGAAAATAATTCGAATTTATCGACGTTGTGTAATGGTTAGCAACCTTGATTGAGTAGTGCTTAAGATGCACACTGAGTGCTCAATACATTTGTCCTTGTGCCACATCTACTCTATGCTTAGAAAATAATTCGGATTCATCGACGTTGTGTAATGGTTAGCAATAACGATTGAGTAGTGCTTACGATGCACACTGAGTGCTCAATACATTTGTCCTTGTGCCACATCTACTCTATGCTTAGAAAATAATTCGGATTTATCGACGTTGTGTAATGGTTAGCAATAACGATTGAGTAGTGCTTAAGATGCACACTGAGTGCTCCAATACATTTGTCCTTGTGCCACATCTACTCTATGCTTAGAAAATAATTCGGATTTATCGACGTTGTGTAATGGTTAGCAATAACGATTGAGTAGTGCTTAAGATGCACACTGAGTGCTCAATACATTTGTCCTTGTGCCACATCTACTCTATGCTTAGAAAATAATTCGGATTTATCGACGTTGTGTAATGGTTAGCAATAACGATTGAGTAGTGCTTACGATGCACTGAGTGCTCAATATATTTGTCTTTGTGCCACATCTACTCTATGCTTAGAAAATAATTCGGATTTATCGACGTTGTGTAATGGTTAGCAATAACGATTGAGTAGTGCTTACGATGCACACTGAGTACTCAATACATTTGTCCTTGTGCCACATCTACTCTATGCTTAGAAAATTATTCGGATTTATCGACGTTGTGTAATGGTTAGCAATAACGATTGAGTAGTGCCTACGATGCACACTGAGTGCTCAATACATTTGTCCTTGTGCCACATCTACTCTATGCTTAGAAAATAATTCGGATTTATCGACGTTGCGTAATGGTTAGCAATAACGATTGAGTAGTGCTTAAGATGCACACTCAGTGCTCAATACATTTGTCCTTGTGCCACATCTACTCTATGCTTAGAAAATAATTCGGATTTATCGACGTTGTGTAATGGTTAGCAATAACGATTGAGTAGTGCTTAAGATGCACACTGAGTGCTCAATACATGTGTCCTTGTGCCACATCTACTCTATGCTTAGAAAATAATTCGGATTTATCGACGTTGTGTAATGGTTAGCAATAACGATTGAGTAGTGCTTACGATGCACACTGAGTACTCAATACATTTGTCCTTGTGCCACATCTACTCTATGCTTAGAAAATAATTCGGATTTATCGACGTTGTGTAATGGTTAGCAATAACGATTGAGTAGTGCTTAAGATGCACACTGAGTGCTCAATACATTTGTCCTTGTGCCACATCTACTCTATGCTTAGAAAATAATTCGGATTTATCGACGTTGTGTAATGGTTAGCAATAACGATTGAGTAGTGCTTACGATGCACACTGAGTGCTCAATACATTTGTCCTTGTGCCACATCTACTCTATGCTTAGAAAATAATTCGGATTTATCGACGTTGTGTAATGGTTAGCAATGACGATTGAGTAGTGCTTAAGATGCACACTGAGTGCTCAATACATTTGTCCTTGTGCCACATCTACTCTATGCTTAGAAAATAATTCGGATTTATCGACGTTGTGTAATGGTTAGCAATAACGATTGAGTAGTGCTTAAGATGCACACTGAGTGCTCAATACATTTGTCCTTGTGCCACATCTACTCTATGCTTAGAAAGTAATTCGGATTTATCGACGTTGTGTAATGGTTAGCAATAACGATTGAGTAGTGCTTAAGATGCACACTGTGTGCTCAATACATTTGTCCTTGTGCCACATCTACTCTATGCTTAGAAAATAATTCGGATTTATCGACGTTGTGTAATGGTTAGCAATAACGATTGAGTAGTGCTTACGATGCACACTGAGTGCTCAATATATTTGTCCTTGTGCCACATCTACTCTATGCTTAGAAAATAATTCGGATTTATCGACGTTGTGTAATGGTTAGCAATAACGATTGAGTAGTGCTTACGATGCACACTGAGTGCTCAATACATTTGTCCTTGTGCCACATCTACTCAATGCTTAGAAAATAATTCGGATTTATCGACGTTGTGTAATGGTTAGCAATAACGATTGAAATTAGTGCCAAGATGCACACTGGAAGTGCTCAATACATTTGTCCTTGTGCCACATCTACTCTATGCTTAGAAAATAATTCGAATTTATCGACGTTGTGTAATGGTTAGCAATAACGATTGAGTAGTGCTTAAGATGCACACTGAGTGCTCAATACATTTGTCCTTGTGCCACATCTACTCTATGCTTAGAAAATAATTCGGATTCATCGACGTTGTGTAATGGTTGGCAATAACGATTGAGTAGTGCTTACGATGCACACTGAGTGCTCAATACATTTGTCCTTGTGCCGCATCTACTCTATGCTTAGAAAATAATTCGGATTTATCGACGTTGTGTAATAGTTAGCAATAACGATTGAGTAGTGCTTAAGATGCACACTGAGTGCTCAATACATTTGTCCTTGTGCCACATCTACTCTATGCTTAGAAAATAATTCGGATTTATCGACGTTGTGTAATGGTTGGCAATAACGATTAATTGGTGCTTACGATGCACACTGAGTGCTCAATACATTTGTCCTTGTGCCACATCTACTCTATGCTTAGAAAATAATTCGGATTTATCGACGTTGTGTGTAATGGTTAGCAATAACGATTGAGTAGTGTAAGATGCACACTGAGTGCTCAATACATTTTGTCCTTGTGCCACATCTACTCTATGCTTAGAAAATAATTCGAATTTATCGACGTTGTGTAATGGTTAGCAATAACGATTGAGTAGTGCTTAAGATGCACTGAGTGCTCAATACATTTGTCCTTGTGCCACATCTACTCTATGCTTAGAAAATAATTCTAGTTCACATCGACGTTGTGTAATAGTTTAGCAATAACGATTAGTAGACCTTTTGATGCACACTGAGTGCTCAATACATTTGTCCTTGTGCCATCTACTCTATGCTTAGAAAATAATTCGGATTTATCGACGTTGTGTAATGGTTAGCAATAACGATTGGTAGTGCTTAAGATGCACACTGAGTGCTCAATACATTTGTCCTTGTACCACATCTATACTATGTAGAAAATAATTCAGTTTATCGACGTTGTGTAATGGTTAGCAATAACGATTGAGTAGTGCTTAAGATGCACACTGAGTGCTCAATACATTTGTCCTTGTGCCACACTCTATGCTTAGAAAATAATTCGGATTTATCGACGTTGTGTAATGGTTAGCAATAACGATTGAGTAGTGCTTAGATGCACACTGAGTGCTCAATATATTTGTCTTTGTGCCACATCTACTCTATGCTTGAAAATAATTCGGATTTATCGACGTTGTGTAATGGTTAGCAATAACGATTGAGTAGTGCTTAAGATGCACACTGAGTGCTCAATACATTTGTCCTTGTGCCACATCTACTCTATGCTTAGAAAAATAATTCGGATTCATCGACGTTGTGTAATGGTTAGCAATAACGATTGAGTAGTGCTTACGATGCACACTGAGTGCCTCAATATATTTGTCCTTGTGCCACATCTACTCTATGCTTAGAAAATAATTCGGATTTATCGACGTTGTGTAATAGTTAGCAATAACGATTGAGTAGTGCTTACGATGCACACTGAGTGCCTCAATACATTTGTCCTTGTGCCACATCTACTCTATGCTTAGAAAATAATTCGGATTTATCGACGTTGTGTAATGGTTAGCAATAACGATTGAGTAGTGCGTAAGATGCACACTGAGTGCTCAATACATTTGTCCTTGTGCCACATCTACTCTATGCTTAGAAAATTATTCGGATTTATCGACGTTGTGTAATGGTTAGCAATAACGATTGAGTAGTGCCTACGATGCACACTGAGTGCTCAATACATTTGTCCTTGTGCCACATCTACTCTATGCTTAGAAAATAATTCGGATTTATCGACGTTGCGTAATGGTTAGCAATAACGATTGAGTAGTGCTTAAGATGCACACTGAGTGTAAATACATTTGTCCTTGTACCACATCTACTCTATGCTTAGAAAATAATTCGGATTTATCGACGTTGTGTAATGGTTAGCAATAACGATTGAAGTAACGTACTTAAGATACACACTGATGCTCAATACATGTGTCCTTGTGCCACATCTACTCTATGCTTAGAAAATAGTCGGATTTAATAGAGCGTTGTAGCAATGGTTAGCAATAGGTGCAGGTAGTGCTTACGATGCACACTGAGTGCTCAATATATTTGTCCTTGTGCCACATCTACTGTATGTAGAAAATAATTCGGATTTATCGACGTTGTGTAATGGTTAGCAATAACGATTGAGTAGTGCTTACGATGCACACTGAGTACTCAATACATTTGTCCTTGTGCCACATCTACTCTATGCTTAGAAAATAATTCGGATTTATCGACGTTGTGTAATGGTTAGCAATAACTTTGATTGAGTAGTGCTTAAGATGCACATAGTGCTCAATACATTTGTCCTTGTGCCACATCTACTCTATGCTTAGAAAATAATTCGGATTTATCGACGTTGTGTAATGGTTAGCAATAACGATTGAGTAGTGCTTACGATGCACACTGAGTGCTCAGCTGTTTGATACTATGCTACATCTACTCTATGCTTAGAAAATAATTCGGATTTATCGACGTTGTGTAATGGTTAGCAATAACGATTGGTAGTGCTTAAGATGCACACTGAGTGCTCAATAAATTTGTCCTTGTGCCACATCTACTCTATGTGAAAATAATTCGGATTTATCGACGTTGTGTAATGGTTAGCAATAACGATTGAGTAGTGCTTAAGATGCACACTGGTGCTCAATACATTGTCCTTGTGCCACATCTACTCTATGCTTAGAAAATAATTCGGATTTATCGACGTTGTGTAATGGTTAGCAATAACGATTGAGTAGTGCTTAAGATGCACCTGAGTGCTCAATACATTTGTCCTTGTGCCACATCTACTCTATGCTTAGAAAATAATTCGGATTTATCGACGTTGTGTAATGGTTAACAGCTAACGATTGAGTAATGCTTAAGATGCACACTGAGTTATAGCCATGTGTCCTTGTGCCACATCCTCTATGCTTGAAAATAATTCGGATTTATCGACGTTGTGTAATGGTTAGCAATAACGATTAGTGGTACTTGCGATGCACACTGAGTACTCAATATATTTGTCCTTGTACCACATCTACTGTATGCTTAGAAAATAATTCGGATTTATCGACGTTGTTGTGTAATGGTTAGCAATAACGATTGAGTAGTGCTTACGATGCACACTGAGTACTCAATACATTTGTCCTTGTGCCACATCTACTCTATGCTTAGAAAATAATTCGGATTTATCGACGTTGTGTAATGGTTAGCAATAACAGTTGATGATGCTTAAGATGCACACTGAGTGCTCAATACATTTTGTCCTTGTGCCACATCTACTCTATAGCGAAAATAATTCGGATTTATCGACGTTGTGTAATGGTTAGCAATAAGGATTGAGTAGTGCTTACGATGCACACTGGTGCTCAATACATTTGTCCTTGTGCCACATCTACTCTATGCTTAGAAAATAATTCGGATTTATCGACGTTGTGTAATGGTTAGCAATAACGATTGAGTAGTGCTTAAGATGCACGCAAAGTGCTCAATACATTTTGTCCTTGTGCCACATCTACTCTATGCTTAGAAAATAATTCGGATTTATCGACGTTGTACAGCAGTAGTTAGCAATAACGATTGAGTAATGCTTAAGATGCACACTGAGTGCTCAATACATTTGTCCTTGTGCCACATCTACTCTATGCTTAGAAAATAATTCGGATTTATCGACGTTGTGTAATGGTTAGCAATAACGATTGAGTAGTGCTTACGATGCACACTGAGTGCTCAATACATTTGTCCTTGTGCCACATCCTCTATGCTTAGAAAATAATTCGGATTTATCGATGTTGTGTAATGGTTAGCAATAACGATTGAGTAGTGCTTAAGATGCACACTGGTGCTCAATACATTTGTCCTTATGCCACATCTACTCTATGCTTAGAAAACATTCGGATTTATCGACATTGTGTAAATGGTTAGCAATAACGATTGAGTAGGGTGGCAAAAGATGCACACTGAGTGCTAATACATTTGTCCTTGTGCCACATCTACTCTATGCTTAGAAATAATTCGGATTTATCGACGTTGTGTAATGGTTAGCAATAACGATTGAGTAGTGCTTACGATGCACACTGAGTGCTCAATACATTTGTCCTTGTGCCACATCTACTCTATGCTTAGAAAATAATTCGGATTTATCGACGTTGTGTAATGGTTAGCAATAACGATTGAGTAGTGCTTAGATGCGCACTGAGTGCTCAATACATTTGTCCTTAGTACCACATCTACTCTATGCTTAGAAAATAATTCGGATTTATCGACGTTGTGTAATGGTTAGCAATAACGATTGAGTAGTGCTTAAAAGATGCACACTGAGTGCTCAATACATTTGTCCTTGTGGCACATCTACTCTATGCTTAGGAAATAATTCAGGATTTATCGACGTTGTGTAATGGTTAGCAATAACGATTGAGTAGTGCTTACGATGCACACTGAGTGCTCAATATATTTGTGCTTGTGCCACATCTACTCTATGCTTAGAAAATAATTCGGATTTATCGACGTTGTGTAATGGTTAGCAATAACGATTGAGTAGTGCTTAAGATGCACACTGAGTGCTCAATACATTTGTCCTTGTGCCACATCTACTCTATGCTTAGAAAATAACTCGGATTTATCGACGTTGTGTAATGGTTAGCAATAACGATTGAGTAGTGCTTAAGATGCACACTGAGTGCTCAATACATTTGTCCTTGTGCCACATCTACTCTATGCTTAGAAAATAATTCGGATTTATCGACGTTGTGTATTGGTTAGCAATAACGACTGAGTAGTGCTTAAGATGCACACTGAGTGCTCAATACATTTGTCCTTGTGCCACATCTACTCTATGCTTAGAAAATAATTCGGATTTATCGACGTTGTGTAATGGTTAGCAATAACGATTGAATAGTGCTTAAGATGCACTCTGAGTGCTCAATACATTTGTCCTTGTGCCACATTTACTCTATGCTTAGAAAATAATTCGGATTTATCGACGTTGTGTAATGGTTAGCAATAACGATTGAGAAGTGCTTAAGATGCACACTGAATGCTCAATATATTTGTCCTTGTGCCACATCTACTCTATGCTTAGAAAATAATTCGGATTTATCGACGTTGTGTAATGGTTAGCAATAACGATTGAGTAGTGCTTACGATGCACACTGAGTGCTCAATATATTTGTCCTTGTGCCACATCTACTCTATGCTTAGAAAATAATTCGGATTTATCGACGTTGTGTAATGGTTAGCAATAACGATTGAGTAGTGCTTAAGATGCACACTAAGTGCTCAATACATTTGTCCTTGTGCCACAACTACTCTATGCTTAGAAAATAATTCTGATTTATAGACGTTGTGTAATGGTTAGCAATAACGATTGAGTAGTGCTTAAGATGCACACTGAGTGCTTAATACATTTGTCCTTGTGACACATTTACTCTATGCTTAGAAAATAATTCGGATTTATCGACGTTGTGTAATGGTTAGCAATAACGATTGAGTAGTGCTTAAGATGCACACTGAATGCTCAATATATTTGTCCTTGTGCCACATCTACTCTATGCTTAGAAAATAATTCGGATTTATCGACGTTGTGTAATGGTTAGCAATAACGATTGAGTAGTGCTTACGATGCACACTGAGTGCTCAATACATTTGTCCTTGTGCCACATCTACTCTATGCTTAGAAAATAATTCGGATTTATCGACGTTGTGTAATGGTTAGCAATAACGATTGAGTAGTGCTTACGATGCACACTGAGTGCTCAATACATTTGTCCTTGTGCCACATCTACTCTATGCTTAGAAAATAATTCGGATTTATCGACGTTGTGTAATGGTTAGCAATAACGATTGAGTAGTGCTTAAGATGCACACTGAGTGCTCAATACATTTGTCCTTGTGCCACATCTACTCTATGCTTAGAAAATAATTCGGATTTATCGACGTTGTGTAATGGTTAGCAATAACGATTGAGTAGTGCTTAAGATGCACACTGAGTGCTCAATACATGTGTCCTTGTGCCACATCTACTCTATGCTTAGAAAATAATTCGGATTTATCGACGTTGTGTAATGGTTAGCAATAACGATTGAGTAGTGCTTACGATGCACACTGAGTGCTCAATATATTTGTCCTTGTGCCACATCTACTCTATGCTTAGAAAATAATTCGGATTTATCGACGTTGTGTAATGGTTAGCAATAACGATTGAGTAGTGCTTACGATGCACACTGAGTACTCAATACATTTGTCCTTGTGCCACATCTACTCTATGCTTAGAAAATAATTCGGATTTATCGACGTTGTGTAATGGTTAGCAATAACGATTGAGTAGTGCTTAAGATGCACACTGAGTGCTCAATACATTTGTCCTTGTGCCACATCTACTCTATGCTTAGAAAATAATTCGGATTTATCGACGTTGTGTAATGGTTAGCAATAACGATTGAGTAGTGCTTACGATGCACACTGAGTGCTCAATACATTTGTCCTTGTGCCACATCTACTCTATGCTTAGAAAATAATTCGGCTTTATCGACGTTGTGTAATGGTTAGCAATAACGATTGAGTAGTGCTTAAGATGCACACTGAGTGCTCAATACATTTGTCCTTGTGCCACATCTACTCTATGCTTAGAAAATAATTCGGATTTATCGACGTTGTGTAATGGTTAGCAATAACGATTGAGTAGTGCTTAAGATGCACACTGAGTGCTCAATACATGTGTCCTTGTGCCATATCTACTCTATGCTTAGAAAATAATTCGGATTTATCGACGTTGTGTAATGGTTAGCAATAACGATTGAGTAGAGCTTACGATGCACACTGAGTGCTCAATATATTTGTCCTTGTGCCACATCTACTCTATGCTTAGAAAATAATTCGGATTTATCGACGTTGTGTAATGGTTAGCAATAACGATTGAGTAGTGCTTACGATGCACACTGAGTACTCAATACATTTGTCCTTGTGCCACATCTACTCTATGCTTAGAAAATAATTCGGATTTATCGACGTTGTGTAATGGTTAGCAATAACGATTGAGTTGTGCTTAAGATGCACACTGAGTGCTCAATACATTTGTCCTTGTGCCACATCTACTCTATGCTTAGAAAATAATTCGGATTTATCGACGTTGTGTAATGGTTAGCAATAACGATTGAGTAGTGCTTAAGATGCACACTGAGTGCTCAATACATTTGTCCTTGTGCCACATCTACTCTATGCTTAGAAAATAATTCGGATTTATCGACGTTGTGTAATGGTTAGCAATAACGATTGAGTAGTGCTTACGATGCACACTGAGTGCTCAATACATTTGTCCTTGTGCCACATCTACTCTATGCTTAGAAAATAATTCGGATTTATCGACGTTGTGTAATGGTTAGCAATAACGATTGAGTAGTGCTTAAGATGCACACTGAGTGCTCAATACATTTGTCCTTGTGCCACAACTACTCTATGCTTAGAAAATAATTCGGATTTATCGACGTTGTGTAATGGTTAGCAATAACGATTGAGTAGTGCTTACGATGCACACTGAGTGCTCAATACATTTGTCCTTGTGCCACATCTACTCTATGCTTAGAAAATAATTCGGATTTATCGACGTTGTGTAATGGTTAGCAATAACGATTGAGTAGTGCTTACGATGCACACTGAGTGCTCAATACATTTGTCCTTGTGCCACATCTACTCTATGCTTAGAAAATAATTCGGATTTATCGACGTTGTGTAATGGTTTGTAGACTGGGTGCTCAATATTTTTGTCCTTGTGGCACATTTAATCTACGTTTAGAAAATACTTTGGTTAATTCTACGTTGTGTATTACAACTGATTAGTGTATTCGATGCAAACTTGGTTCTCAATACAATTATCCTTGTGCCACTTCTAATCTAGACTTAGAAGTGCGTTGTTGTGCAATAGATATCGATTCGGAAAGAGAAATCGAGGAGCCGATTTCGAATTCCAGTTGAATTTCTTGCATTCACTTACGCACAAATACCCTTGGGAAAGGTACTAATCCGTCTCTTCCCTCCAGTTATGGGTTAAATAATATGACAGATTGGGTTTTATAGCCTTGACTGGCGACCAGTCTACCGCAGAAAGCAACGGCAAACTAATGCGGGATAATTTTCTGCCCAGTCAGTCATGTCTCTTTCGAGACATGATCGCCCAAGCGTGCATCACGTATGGCACTTAACTGACTGAATGGTTAGTAATTACGGCTGAGTAGTTTATTTGATACATACTGGGTTCTCAATATATTTATCTTTGTGACACATCTTTTCTACCCTTATAAAATAATTCTGGTTTATCTACGTAATCTACTGGTTTGTACACTGTGTGCCTAATACTTTTCTCCTTGTGCCATATTTATTCTACAGTTAGAAAATAATTCCGGTATTTCTAGGTTGTGTAATGTTTAGCAATTACTACTGAGAAGTGCTTGCGATGCACACTGAGCGCTCAATACATTTGTCCTTGTGCCACATCTACTCTATGCTTAGAAATTAATTCAGGATTATCTACGTGGTGTAATGTTATCAATTACGACTGAGTAGTGCATTCGATGCCAATTGGGTTCTCAATACATTTATCCTTGAGCCACTTCTAATCTACGCTTAGAAACTAATTCTGGTTTTTCTACGTGGTGTAATGTTTAACACGTTCTCTGCATATGGGTTTCTCCATAATTTCGTCCAAATGCTACGTCTAATTTACACGTATAAATTTACTAGTAGTGTAGCCCGGCGTTGCTCGGGTGTAATGAAAGTTGGAGCTCAGACTCTTTGGACGTTGGCACGAAAGACTAAAAAGCAATAGTTGTTTCCAGTTAAAGCGAAACCGTAGACTGAAAGAAAAATGAATGGATGTAAGTCAAAATTTGATTTCCTAGTATCGATATCAAATAAGTTTCGTAAACTAAATTTTGAAGGCTAAGTAAGTCCTAAGTCCTAAGTAAGGCTAAGTAAGTCCTCTGAGTTAATTTGTATCATGGCTGAGACTAAGAACTACAATTATACCTACTTAGATCCAAACCTGAAGCAAAAACTAAAATAAAAGGACTGAAACAAAATACAGACATACAAACAGATAAACAAACACACACACAAACATCTTGCCTTATATATATATATTATCGATTTTCTTCACTATTGTAAGAACTGCAACCTTAAAACTTCTTAATATCGTTTCTTACGGCTTTGTCTATGAGTGTATCAAATTTGATTAAAATCGGACCACTACTTCTATAACCCGATTTTTTCGATTATCGATTTTCGATATTTATCGGGGGTACCTCGACACAAAACCTAACTAAGAACACTCGCAGACGCTTATAGTACAACTGTGTAAATATTTAATAAAATCATTTCAGCCGTTTCGGAGTCTATAGGTCGCAGACACACACACACACATACACACAGAGAGAAAAAGTTCCATTTATAAAAAAGTTTAGATTTAGTTTTGGGTTCTTCGACTTGGTCTAATGTGCAGCTAGCTTCTCTCGCCAGATCAGTTACGAGTAACTAGGTTATCTTTGCTCAGTGCTCCATACTTTTGAAATTTTAGCATAATTAAATTTATAATTTTCTTAAAAAGAATCCTAAAGTTATTTATCTAACTGAAACATTAAATAATGTATACCAGGTAATATTTGGCTAAAATCTCACTATCACTTGTTTTTTCTTTTCTTATTTTTTAACCAGCGTTTCGTACTTAGCGGGAAAAATGGCTCATCAATTATTAAAAGGATTACCAAAAGATGGAAACGGTGATCCAAACTGGATCAAATGTGCCGAGGTTGCAGGCCTTTGTCATGATCTTGGTAAGTAAATAAAACAGACGACATATATTTTGATTCGATTTGCTTGTTTTGCAACCAGATTTGATAAACTGCTTGTTATTGAATGAAGTTATTGATTGATATTTATTAGAATTAAGCATTAAAAATATCTACTTGCTTCTTAAAAAAACAATTCGTTTTCAGTGTCTTTTCTTTACTATCAAACAGAGATTCCGATTAAGTGTTATGAGTAATGAAGTAATTTCGGTGTTATGCTAAATTTTAATATAGTAAGACTATAGCGGGTATATCTTATTTATTCTTTTTCTAGTTGTAGTAGGATTCCGTTCTAGTGAAGGGTAATTGCAGGTTAACGGAATTTGGCCTTGTGGTAGATAGCTCACTATAAGTCATAAAATGATTATAAAATCAAGAAAAGAAAATTGAGTTGAAAATAACATTTATATATATATACATATATCAATTAATGTTTTACAATTAAAGCAATACTTGAATATAAAGGTCCAACGGAGTTTAAAATGTTCATGGCAAATAATGAGCTGAAAGAGATAAAAGGCTTAGGAATGTGGGGAGCGGAGGTATGTGAGGAATGTCTTTGAAGCAGTCACTCCTTCGGTCAGTAAGTACTTTTGAGACAGTGGAGAAGGTAAAGAGGCAAGCATAGTAGCCGCTCGACTTAAGTCAAAGGGAAACACTGGTTACTCTCGCCTGTCTGTCTGTCTGCTGGGTGCTTGTCTGTATCCGCCTTTTATACCTGCTTTTTGGATCAAAAGCAGCTCGTTTTGAATTTCATACTTGTATTTGATTCTGGGCTTCCCATTGGCTGGTAAATAAAATTCGCGTAGGCTCGCGAAATGGAAATTTGGTTAATTTTTATTTTTCAACCGGAACATCTGCGCGAACTCGGATACGCAACAATGATTTTTGGTCATTTGCCTTCTGGTCGGTATAGAGCAAATATCCGGTCCCTCGCTTTTGCTCGGTCGGTATCACCACAAGACAATAACCCAAAATATCACATAGAGGATTCAGCTGCTAATACATAATATTAGCTGAAATAATATTATTCGAATTTTACTGCTGCCCACAGCAGAAGATTGTGTCGAAGTCGCGATCCTCCAGCTGATATCCAAAGACCATAACTTATGGGTCGAATGTGAGGATCGGCACAAGATGGCAGTATACGAGGTCCGTACACAGAAAGCAATTTGCTGCCTAGTTCAATCATTATGGCCAAGTACTAGATGTCATATATGACAAACTGAAAAGGGGATGGAACTTCGATAACGTGATCGATCGTTTGTCTTTCATCTCTGTCTCAAATTGTGAGGCCGAAAAATGTCGGTCAATTGGACTGCCAGAAAACCAACTTGTTATTACTGTAGAGAGATCGGTCACGCCTCCTCTTCCTGTCCAGAGAAGACCTCTGGAATTACAACCGCAAGCGACTCTCATACCCCTCTGACTTGTACTCGGCGCCTGTTATGGGCCTTCCAGCGACTCAGGTGCGAAAAATTCCCATTTAGGTCTTACCCCACATTTCTCCCTGACTGAAGCCTTCCTCAAGTACAAATCGGGAGAAGGAGAATGGCGTGTCGTTGGTAGGGACAAAGTGAAGTACTAAAGTATGGGGCTTCAGGGCAAAAGTCACCTACAACCCCATTCTCTCTACCAGCTCTAATGACGACACTCCGGCGTCGTATGCTATCACTGCTTATGAAATACAGAAAAATTATCCAAGCTGAGATAAAATTGAAAAACTCAAACAATTTCAGGAAGATCTTGGACCAAAGCGGGTAAAAAAAAAAAAAAAAAAAAAAAAGCTAATGTGTGTGCCGGGCACCTCATACTCTACCCCGTCTTCCCCAGCATCAAAAAAAGAAACGATCATGGCCTCTCCCTGAGATGATTGACCCTTCTACGTCCCCCTATCCCTGGTGGCTCTTAGCACGCTTTCTCCTGTTATGCCACACAACCCCCGCTCTGCCATCCACCTGTCCAGGCTGATCAAGTAGGTTACATGCTGCTTTCCCTTTATCGTGAGTATCACATACTCCAAGCCGTCTTTTCTCATTCTTTTTTCAGATATTGTAGGCGAGATAACTGCCTGTTAAGTAGGCTAGAACGGGGTGAAAGAGAGAGAGAGAGAGAGAGAGAGAGAGAGAGCATGCGTCTAATAGCCGGGTTGAGAGTGTGGGGTGAAATGGCCGATATTCAAAGAGCAGCTACCCTTAAATTCTTTCACAGAACGGCATCGCTAAGAAAATAAAATAAATAAAACCTGAAACCATTTATATCGAAACGAAACTCGAAAGCCAAAATAATTTACACAATCTTGTTTAAGTGCACCGCAAAAGTAACCAGCAAAATATTTCAGTTAGTAACAAAAAAAAAAAGCAAAAACAAAAAAAATAAAAATAAAAAAGAGCAAAAGAGACTGATCCAACCATCTTACCATGCAGAGAAACAAAACTGAAATTTGAGTGAAAATTTCAGAAGACAACATTACCAAAATACAGAGAGAGAGAGTGAGTGAGAGGGAAAGAGAGATCTGTCCTGCACATATATAAATCTACCATCCGCCTGTGTATTGAATACTGCTGCCACATCTGGTCGGGTGCCCCTGCTCTTCTCCTCGGGGTTCTTGACAAAATACGACGGAAAATCTGTTATGTGATCGATACCGACTTGGCAGGGCGGCTGCAGTCACTCTCTCACCGGCGTGACGTGGCTTTCCTGTGCCTCTTCTATAAATACTTTCACGGCTCCGATGAACTTAGATCACTGGTGCCCCCTACGTACGAATTTGCACGAGATACTAGATTAGCAACTAGGTCCCACCCTTTTACAGTGAAACCGATAAAATGTAATCGCAATTTCTACTCTAACAGTTTCTTTTCTCGCACTTCCCGCCAGTGGAATTCCCTTCCACATACTTGCTTCCTCGACAACTACAATCTCCAGGAGTTTAAATGTAAGGTCAGTAGACACCTCCTAATTCACTAACTCGCATCCATTCTCTTAAACACTCTTCCCATCTACTTAACCCTCATCTTCAATATCCCTACCCGTCTATCACCCTCCTTCTGACATTTCCTATATCTAACCACTCTTTCTCATCACTTTCCCCTCTGTAACCCCCTAGTGGCAGTGGAATGCTTTACTTGGGGTAAAATTATTAAAAAAAAAAAAACATGTCCAAGGAACTTTAGCTGTCTTTTCCTGATGCTTAGCATTAATTTCTTTTTCGTTTCCATCTTTTCCGAAACCTCATCATTGCTCACGTGGTCGATCCATGATATGCGCAGCATCCTTCTGTACTTCTTTCAAAATGGCAATATCTTCTTTTCTTGTCCCTTCCACATATGTCACATCAATTTACACTCCTACTCACACACCTTCACAGTCACCGAATAAAAACAATGAGGACACACCCTAGATGCATAGAAGCTCGGAAAGAACTGCAACATCTGATAAAAAAAAAACTCCCCATGGCCTCGGGGTAGACGTCTGCAGCGTATCCTAGATACAAGTTGAAAAAGCTTTTAATCAGTCAGTTAACTGCTATACGTGATACACGCTTAGGCGATCATGTCTCGAAAGAGACATGACTCATTGAGCAGAAGTTAGGTAGCAATTACTTCCTGCGGTAGACTGGTTGCCAACTAAGACTACAGAATCCGATCTGTCTTGCTACTTAACCCATGGTTGGAAAGAGAAGCGACGGATTAATACCTTGCCCAAAGGTATTTGTGCGTAAGTGAATGCAACGAATTCAACTGGAATTCGAACTCGGCTCTTCGATTTCTCGTTCCGAACCGATGTTCAGTGCACAACGCACTGCCCATTTGAAAAAACAAAATAAAAGATTTTAACTTTTTACTAAAAATAAAAATAGCGGGGGAATGAGGCTGAAAACCCCAAGAACTTCCCAAAGGATAAAAGGATTTTAACAGTGGTACAATCAGGCATGAATGCGCGGCAGATATGGGGTATGATCAAGGAAATTGAAGATACCATCTCAACGTGCCGCTACTCCCAACTGGCATATTTCGATAATGGAATTATTCAGACTTTAACAGCATTGTTTTGGGAGGCTGGTTCTATCAGTTGCAATGTGGTACCATTTGTTGACGGAAGGTTGCACACTGTTCCGTTGCTTGCTTGGTGTTATGAAGGTCATGATAGGGAGGACACGTCCAAAAAATTCTGTGGGAACGAGAAATTCACCTCTTCCCTACAGCGTGGTGTAATAGTTAGCAGACTTGTATCTCTATGAATCTATAACATCTGAGTAGTGAGTTCGATCTTCATTGGGTACCCCATACTATTGGCCTTGCGCGACATCTTCTCTACAAATCTTGTTCTTTTTAGCGTCAATATTAGGACGGGAAGATGACGGCTCCCTCCATCAGAATTCGGTAACAGGTAGGTGTCTTACGCGTCTGTGTTTATTAAGAGGGACCAATTTATAGTGGGATTTGATACCGGTTAGGCATAAGGAAATTGTTCTAGCTGGATCGAACACTGGCAACCTCGCCGGTTGTTTTTTTTTTGTTTTTTTTTTTTGCCTTTGGTTTCTTTCTTCAAAGTGTTCTTAACTTGGCCCCTTCTTTTTCTTTCCCCGCTTTTTTTAATTTAATTCCCCTTCTCTCACCCGTTAGGTGATCAGAGATTTTTTTTTTTTTATAATCGTATCACCCCGAGCAAGGCATTTCACCGCCACTATTGCGCAGGGGGCTCATAGAGGGGAAAGTGGTGTAATTTTATAAAATAAATATCGCTTTTCGCTATGGTACCTAATATTTTTCTTTAAATTTAAGCTCAGTAATAGACTGCGGTGCAGTGGATATCGGCTCGGAATTGCGAAATCAGGGAGCCGAGTTCGAATTCCAGTTGAATTCATTGCATTCAACTTACGCGCAGATACCCTTGGGAAAGGTATTAGTCCGTCTCTTCCTTCCAGTTATGGGTTAAATAACAGGGCAGATTGGGTTCTATAGCCTTGGCTGGCAACCAGTCTACCGGAGAAATCAATGGCAACCTACTGCAGGATAATCTTCTGCCCAGTCAGTCATGTCTCGAAAGAGACATGATCGTCCAAGCGTTTATCACGTATGGCACTTAACTGACTGACTGAATAGACTGGTGTCAGGGTCTCATCAATTTACAGTTATTTAAATGCAGTGTCAATTGATATCTACTGTCTTCTTGATTAGTCTTTCCGCTAATTATTGATGTCTCTGTTCCTAATTCTTTCACACCCTGTAACCGCTTGTGTTTTACTGGCTTTACGGCCTTACATTAGGTGATATTGATTTTTAAAAAAAAGAATGTATACTTTATCCTAGGGACGTAAGCAAAGAAATTCATATCACCGATCTTCCTTCAGAATCCCAGGGCTGTTTATCATCCTCTACGCCAAATTAATAGACGCGATAGTCAAGCACCTGGATTGAGTTACTCGCCGTACGTAGAGATGGTGCTTACTATCCCTAACTCCGCCAACTGGGGAGAAAGCAAGCCTGATTGGGGGACTCAGAATGTGATCTCTGACCCTCGATATCTTACCAACATCTGTTTTTTTTTTTGTTTTTTTTTTCTTACCTACATTTATTTACGTTACAAATTAAACTAAGCACATTTATTAAAAGATGAAAAAGTTGACGTCATACTGAGATTTTTTCTGTCCAAATACAATTCACTATTTTTTTTTTTTTACTTATAATGTATTTGTTACAATTCCTCAACTTTTTAACAAGAAAATATTCAAGACTAGCAGTATAGCCCGGCGTTGCTCTGGTGTAATGAAAGCTTTAAAACTAATCCATGGTTCTGGAGCTCAGACTCAGCCTAAAGAATATTTGTGTGAAGTTTGGTGAGAATCGGATTAAAATTATGGATTTGTATAAAGGACATACAGGCAGATAAACAGACACACAAAAACATCTTATATATATATATATATATATATATATATATATATATATATATCGATTTTTTGCACTATTGTAAGAACTGCAACTTTGCAATTTCTGAATATTGTTTCTTATGTCTTTGTCTATGAGTGTATCAAATTTGATTAAAAACGGACCACTCTTTCTATAACCCGATTTTTTCGATTATCGGTTTTCGATATTTATCGGGGGGTACCTCGACACAAAACCTAGCTAAGTACACTCGCAGACGCTTATAGTACAACTGTGTAAATTTTCAAGAAAATCGGTTCAGCCGTTTCGGAGTCTATAGGTAACGGACACATACACACACACACACACACAGACAAAATTCTATTTATAAATAAGTTTAGATGATGTCAAAAATTGCTACAAAACATTGATTTATTTAAGATGGAATTATTTATGATGACATGCCGCCTTTTGTATTGAGTTACATTGTATTTATTTTCAGTTTTTCTGCCTATGACCCATTATTGCACATAATTATGCTACAATAAAATTTGAATTTTAGATGAAAGCTATCTAATGAAAATTGAGATGTAATCAAGAGGAGCCCCCCCCCTCCCCGTATCATAGATTCAGTGGGGCACGAGACATTTGCCCTGGTACCGGTCCTGTTCAGTATGATTCTCATTTGGTGCTTCACTGTGCTGACCATGTGTCGAACTAAGCTACTCTTCAAAACTCTTAATCTGAATAAAAATCTGATTTTTCTTTTCACTTCTTGTTCCATGAGTACTCTCGATGTTCACCGGTTTGTTGAATTTAAATTCACATTGATATAACAAAGCGTGAAAAGATTAATTTTTTCTATCATTTTTTTATTCGTTTGTTTATAGGACACGGACCATTTTCGCACGATTTTGAGATTAGACTTGGAGCAGAAAAGAAGGTAAGTTATGAATACAATGGTGTAAGAGAATTGAATAATCGAAATCAACTAATTTAGCTTGGAACTTTTTAACATACTTTGGAGATATTTGCTACGATGAGTTTATTTAGTGAAACTACCAAAGTTTAAGAAAGTAATATTAAGTTCCCAGCGAGTTATTTCTGTAGATGATATAATTATTTACACCAGTCTTAGTGGCAAGTCCGACAGATGGGACAAAGTAAAATTGTCAACTGCTTTCAAAAAGAACTTCTAATCAGTGATTAAATGAGGCAAGGAATGGCTTGTAAATTTTAATGCCTAATAAAACTGCTTTCATTTAATCACCACAGAGTACCCTTTTATGTTTGCTATCAGTGAACTCTACACTCTCTGCGTTCTTGAGCTGACGTTTTCCACAGACATGATGAGATTGAATCCATTTCTAGGTCTACTGTTATGTCCATTTTGCACCTTAGAAATCCACCATTTGTTCGTGCAATGAATTCTACTGCCATATCCGCTGCTGTTACATATCTCGAGAGTGTTTGCCAAATTCAAAGCATCTCGACTTCCATCACTTTCTCATCGACGTGACGTGACTTTCCTTTCTATCCTACAAATATTTTCATGGCTATTATTGTGGTGGACTGTTCTTCTTCGTGCCTGGACTGCATTAATTTAAATGTTTTACTTGACTGGTAACTAGTATAATATTTGTTCCAGTTATTTTTTAGTTAAAAATCCTTTTGGTAAGTTTTCAATCATTTTTTTTTTTTTACCCTTCCTTTCAACATTGAAGTCGTAGTCAATCGTTTTCTTTTGTTTCTAAGGGAATTTTTTATAGCTTACAACTCAGATAATTTACACGGTCCACTTTTTTCCTGTTCTTTCCCTTTCGTTCCCCCTACAACTTTTATCCCTGTGATATGGCTAAATTTTAACTTTTAAACTTACAGATGAGGTGTAAGGTCTTCTAATATCGAGCGAGGGATCTCTGTCTGCATTTCTCCTTTCTTACTCACCTACATTCAAAAATTGTTAATCCCACCCCATTTTAACTTCCTGTGTATGGATATGTTTTTGGGCTGGCTTCTACCGGTATAAAAATCTTGTAACACATTTAAATTAATAAAGGTTTTTTTTTCTGTCGTTCCTGACCAAGCGAGAATTTCTTCATTGAAATGGCCATCCAACAGAATTAAATTTCAAAATTTTTGTGATATATATATAAATGGAACTTTGTGTGTGTGTGTGTGTGTGTGTGTGTGTGTGTGTGTGTGTGTATCCGTTACCTACAGACTCCGAAACGGCTGAATCGATTTTCTTGAAAATTTACACAGTTGTACTATAAGCGTCTGCGAGTGTTCTTAGCTAGGTTTTGTGTCGAGGTACCCCCGATAAATATGGAAAATCGATAATCGAAAAAATCGGGTCCGATTTTAAATAAATTTGATACACTCATAGACAAAGACACAAGAAACGATATTCGGAAGTTTCATGGTTGCAGTTCTTACAGTAGTGCAGAAAATCGATAATATATATATATAAATCGATACCAGGAAATCAAAAATTTGACTTACATCCATTCATTTTTCTTTCATTCTACGGTTTCGCATTAACTGGAAACTTTTTAGTCTTTCGTGCCAACGTCCAAAGAGTCTGATTTCCAGGATCATGGATTAGTTTTAAAGCTTTCATTGCACCCGAGCAACGCCGGGCTATATATGTAATGAATTATTTTGAACATTATATATATGCGGGGGGGGGGGTGTTCGTGTGTAGCTGATTGAAAATCATAACCTCGATTGCATCATTTTAAATATTTTTCGACCAATAGTAATTTTTCTTGTTTGAAGACTTTTCTGCATCTCTGGGGAGAATGTCTGGTCTTAAATTCCATATAGGAGGGAATGACATGAAGTAATAATCCAATACCTTTTTTCTTCGTTTCTTACGACATTTTTTTAGAACTTCTAATTAGAATGAACCAGCCAAGAGATTTTTGCAATTTGTTTCCCCTAAAATCCGATGAAGAATTTCATTTGACAACCAAAGCAATCCAAAATTTCTTTTTTTGCATTCCAGCATGAAGAAATGTCTATAGAGAACTTTGACAAGGTCTGTGAATACGAATGGATTGTAAGTATGACATTTTTAGTTTTTAAAAAACAAAATATGTATGTTGGGAATTTTTCCAACATTTCATGCAAATATTATCGTTTAGTTCTGACAAAATTCAGAGGCATTCATTTGGTTTAAAACGGTACAAAATAGCAATTATTAAATTGTCGGTATATTCACACCTTTTGGGGGCAATGTATTCAGGATACTAACAGTTTCCTAACTAACAGTTATGTGTATAACAGTTATGTGCACATGCGTATATATATATATATATATGCTTAGGTATATATCAGTGTGCATGTATGCGTGTACAGGTAAGCAAAATATGGTATAATATGTGTGTGTGTGTGTGTGTGTGTGTGTGTGTGTGTGTGTTGGCGCACGTCTGATTGGGACTGTATGTATCTACATGTATATATATATAATCTATGTTTAGTAGAAAAGATTAGGATTTTAAAATATATCAGTATCGTAGTTTATTTCTAAATAAACGTAACGAATTAATTTGCAAGTGTCGTCACCAGAGTAAATTCAAACTCCATTAATCATCCCCCTCCTTCCATTTACTAATATGTTTTTCATCTTACAAAGATTAAAATTTAAATTTGGAGAATCTGAAGTTTCTTCCTATCTACTACCCCCGAGCCAATGGACAATTACCTGCCTTCCACTACCAAAGGAAGAAGACTACTATTTTCTCCTCTGCTTGACTTTTTCCTCACGAACATTCCTCATGTCTTCTTTTACTAACCTTTGCTTCCGGTACAAGATTTTTTTCATTCAATGTTTGACTGGGATTGACAATGCATGTCTCGAACTGACATGTTGAAATAGCTATTCCCCCTAAATATGATCTGAATTTGCAGATGAAATAAATGAATATCTGTTCTGTAAATTAAATTTATATTGAGCTCACTGTTGGATCAATTTTAATATTTAACCGATATTACTAGGATCCTCTGGGATTATCTACCGACCTTCTCCTAGATTTGTTACTTTATATATATATATATATATATATATAGTGTGTGTGTTTTAAAATCCCTACTTCAAAATTCAATAATGCCAAACGGCTCTAATATAGATAAAAACAAGCAGGTGAACAGACACTCTCTTAAATCTGAACATTGGAAGGTGATGAGCTAAGGTAACTTCATTTCATTTATGATTCCCACCTTTCCTCAGAGATCTCAAGGTATTTTCTCACAAACAGTTTTGTCTTTCTTTCATTCTAACCTGAGGAAGCCAAAAAGATCATACGTTCTCTGACGAAACGCGTCATCATCTTCACAGAATATTAAATATAATTTTACTTATATCAGAACAATTTTAGGCAAATGAATGACAAAGTGAGGAAAATTCTGAAACTAACCAACGTGTACATCCAATATGAATTCTGGTAAAATATGGTGACTGAACATTATGTTTATAAGTCCCAGAAATTCAGTTGTTCTTGTCGTTAAGGATACATGGCCCAGTGGATATAGACGTTGGTTAGTTCCAGTGACTTGACCCCCAAAAGGTGTGAACTCAATACCAGACTAGAGCAGTTAGAGAGACATAACTCATGACTACCAAATGAGGCTTCGCACAAGGAATGAGAATGATATATCACTGATCGTAATAAAGGGGTTGATTCGAAATTCCAAGCACCTGATGAAAGCCGGAGCGTGCAACGGCCGAAACGTCGTACCAATAGCAACAAAGATGAGGACAATAGTATATATATATATAAGTAAAAAAAGTTAACCTTATGGCCAAGGTTCCCATTCCGACATGGTTATCTCGCAGAAAAATAACTAACAGAGACGAACAACAGCAAGCCGGGATTTTAATTTAACAAAATTAATATAAAACAACAATGACACATGTGTAGAAAGGGAAATCCTCGTGCAGTCGATGTCTCTCCTGTTGTTATAAAAGCTCGTAGTTCTCGTTAATAATACTGTCAGTAAATACTGGAACAAAGATTGAGTGAAGAACAGACTTATTTACACGAGGGGAATGGATTAATAACACAGTAATAGTGAATTTAAATGCGTCTTGAATGACGACTCTTCCTATAAACAAATGATTTTTTTAAGCGCCGCTTAGATGTGGCACAAGGTCGAAAGTATGGGACACGCAGTGAGGATCGAACTCACTACTCAATTGTAACTGGTTCTAGCGAGACAAGCTTGCTAAACATTACACCACGCCGAGGTACCCAACTCTTCCTATAAACAGATGTTCTATTCATAGTGGATGGACAAGTCCAGGTTCAACAATTTTTGGTTGGTCGTTTTTCTACACTGCAATTGTAACTCTCAGTATCATTATGCAAACACAAAACAATAGTAACGTTAATTACTAGTAGTTATATGTTGATTGATTGGTTTGTGTTTTAAGGCTTATCAGCCTTATGCGAGTTATTTAAAGCCAGTAATGTTTGTTGTGGATTAGTTTTCGCATTGACGGTTATAATCGTGCTATGTCGGTTGCTAATCGATTTAACGCACCCAAAATGTTAGGAACTTAGTAATCTTCCACTGTAAGCTGACTCCTTGGTATTCGGCTAACTGCCGACTAATATCAACTGCCCAGTAGTTTTATTGAACTCCAATAGAACTCTACTGAATTCCTATGAACTTCATTATGTATTTTTGTATATATATTCAAAAAATGTGGCACAAGGCCGAAATTTGGGGATGGGGAAGGCTGGTCATCATCTGTCCTAACTTAACTTAGCTATTCACTTTCGTTGACCCTGACACACTTATAATAATCCTTACACCATAATACCACATTTTTACTTAACATTCTTACCACGTCCACCATAATACCTCAGATTCTCTGTGTAGTCCTACTTAATTCCCATATGTACAATTTTCAGTGGAGGGCATGGGCAGAAAATAACAACATTTAAAATCCCCAATGATTTGTATACAATGAATACAATATATACAGAAACTAAACAAAATCGTATTAGTAATAAAAGCCCCCCACTACTCTAATATTGTGACAGCAAAATCACTTCCCCGGACGAAATATAATGCGCGGCTTTAGAAATATAATAATACCACATATCCGATCAGCAATCACTCACACAATCACTCACACATTTAAACACCATAACAAAAACGAAAAGCACACTAGAAAATAACGAAAGACGCCACGCATCCACCGGAGAACTAACATTGTTGAACACCTAAAGTGGGAAGGGATGGGGGATTAAACTAAAAGAAAACAGGGGACAAAAAAGAAAAGGGGGCCAATGAGCAATCATAACCTAGCTAAGTTAACTTTAAAGAAAAAACAGAAAATCACAAACTTCCTATTCTAACCTAACCGGGAAGGGGTGCACATGTTCTGCCCAGCACACCCAATATCCTGATGCCTAACCAGCATCAAACAACCACTCCAGGTCAGCACCTTTCACTCGACAGAAACGCGCAAGACTCACCCACCTTTTGCCAAATTCAGATGGAGTGAGTCGTTTCCTTTCCGTCCTGATCTTGACTTTAAGCTGATGCTTAAAGAACAAGATCAGTTGGGAAGAGGTAAACTTCTCATCACCATAGAATTCCTTCTGTCGCGTCGTCCAAATCACGACTCGCATAACACCTAGTAAGCAAAAGAGCACATAGTGCTCAGCCCTAGATAACGGAGGTACGACATTGCTACAAACAGAACTAGCCTCAAGGACAAAGAACTTTCCACGCAGCATACGAACCATGAGATCTTCAAGAAATTTACACAACGGAGCAACAACACTGCAGTGGAAGAAGGCATGATCGACGGTTTCCGCCGACAGCCCACAACGCACGCAGGTTGATTTCGGAGTTAGGCCCGCTGCATGAAGCCTCTTGCCTACCCAGAGAGCCTTTCGAATCATCAGCCAGGTGAGTGATGCCTCATCGTTAGTGAGACATTTCAACCCAGGCGCCCAAGGCCATATGGAGCGAGCCTCCTGCTTCGTAAGCCAGAGCTCGCCAATCAGTTCATCTTGAACGGACCCCCTAACTAAAACCCGATATAATTCCCTAAGAGACAACGCTTGGGCGTTGGAGAGGACATCTGTAGCCCGCAAGAGAAACTGGAGAGCCAAACGACATTCTTTATAGAAGGAGCACTCGCCATGAGGAGTACGGCCGGCCTCCTCCTCCGACAAATGCACACTTCTCAAGGATGGAAAGTTTTTATGGACGTCCTCTTTAACGAGGGCGCCGTTCTCATCCTCCAGCATACACATTCGATCCAGGAATCTAATGCGAAGCGTATGTTGACGAATCTCAACGCTAGGCATGCCCAGACCGCCCTCAGATGGATGAAGGCAACAGATCTCGCGACGTACCTTGGGAGCCTTGCCTTCTCCCCAAAGGAAGGAGAACAAGAGCTGAATTAAGCCCAAACGAATGGCACACGGGAGAGGAAGTACCGAGAGTCGGTAAAGGAGAATCGGGTAGATGTGCGAGCCACATACTTCCGCCCTCCCCTTTAAGGAGAGCTTCCTCCGAGTCCACAGACGAACTTCGCACTCGGCCTTCTCTCGAACCTCCGACCAATTCATTTCCAACTGGAGATCAGGACCGAAGAAGACGAATCTTGATCAGCCCGTCCGTCCAGAGGAAAGGTCCGGGAAGAGAAACTCCCTTCCACGCATCCAATCGCAAGCCAACAGACTTATCGCGATTGATCTTGGCCCCTGTCACCGTCTCATAACATCTGATTTCTTTGCTAACTTCGTCAATCTCGGCTTTGCTCGACACAAAAACCGAAACGTCGTCAGCATAGGCGGAGTACCTGGCCGAGGTGGTAGCACCAGGTACGGAAATTCCGCGAAGGACCGGATTCGCCTTTAACTTGCGAAGGAAAGGTTCCAATGCAAGAACGTACAGCAAAGGCGAAAGTGGACAACCTTGACGAATGGAGCGAGATAATGTGAAGGGCTTCGATCTTACCCCATTCACTTCCACCAGCGCACCGGGGGACTCATACAGCAGTCGGATCCAGGAGCGAAAGTACGGCCCGAAACCGGCGGCGGAAAGGACAGACTCCAAAAAGCGATGGTCAACCCTATCGAATGCCTTGGACTGATCCAAATTGATCAGCGCGGCTTCGGTGTCGGTTTTCTCGATGATCAGGCGTACCAAATGAAGGTTGTCCTGAATAGTCCTACCCTTCACAGCACAAGTCTGCTTGGGGCCAATCAGACCAGGGATGAAAGCCCGCAAACGGCGGGCCAAGATCTTGGCAAAAATCCTTAAGTCAGTATTTAACATCGTTAAAGGCCGATAATTATCTATGCCACCCCCACCGCCCTTGCTCCCGCGAAGCAACCTAACTACACCCCCGGTGAAGCGTCGAGGTACAGACCCCCGCTCCATCCAGTTGTTATAAACGAGCGCCAGCAGAGGAACAAAAACGGACGACTGCCTCAAGCACAGCTCGCAGGGAAGACCATCCAATCCTGGAGCCTTGTCCCGGCCAACCAACCTCAGCGCATCCCAGATTTCCGACTCTGTTATGGGCCCCTCGCACCTAGCTGCTTCAGCCGCCTCGAGGCGGGGAAAGTCAGCCAAAAAAGTGTCGAACTGAGCAGAGCTCAGACCGGGCTCCCTGGTAAAAAGATCCTGGAAGTAATCCCAAAAAGCTCCACATATACCCACGTCTGTAGTCACGGTACGACCATCCGGCAATGTGATGTCCTTGATATGCCGATTAACTGCTTGCCTAGCTTCCTCTGCACGCAATTCTGCGGCCATATTCGTTGCCTCAGAAGACATTCTTTTTAACCTAGCCCTAACTACCAGAGCACCCAAAGACTTGCTCACTAGCCAGGAAACACCTCTAGAACGACCATCAAAACATGCTGAATAGAGATCGAAATCCCTAGACAGTATGCCCTCATAGTCGCCAGCAAAAAACCAGGTCTCCTGCAAACAGCAAACATCCACCCCGAGGCGCTGGAGATCATGAAGGAGTCTCACCCTCCGAGACTGACCTCAGCCCCCGGGCATTCAAACTTGCTAACCAGAGAGCCATTGTGATACTTACTTAGGGTTGGGGTCCTGGACAGAACATGGACGGGGAAAGGATGCCGACAGCCTCTCCCATTGACCCATGGCCCATCTCATTCTTGATGGTGCCGTCAGAGGAGACGCCGCCAACATCCCAGGGAAAGGTTAGTTTTAGAGCCCTATAGAGGGAGGGGTGAACTAAAACCGGGACCCGTCCTGAACAAATTTTTTCTAAGTTTGTAAGTTTCTCCGCCTTTGTGGTTATGATTGGTGGTGACATATGTATTGCTTTGGCGGCCTCCTCGACCATGCCCCAAGTCTGCCGCGCCCCCGGCCCAGTGCGGATAACTGTTAGTAGCCTTTGCGTACTTGGGAAATTTTCCGGGACCTCTATGTCTTTATCAGCACACTTCTTCATTGACAACAGCGCTTTCAGCTGCTTAATCCGATTCCCAAAATTTTTTGCGCGTTCGGCCTGAGCCGGGGAAATACGGCAGATGTCCTCTCCTTGCCTGTATGCTACTTTTGCCGGTTTTTTTCTTGCTTCTTTGTCCTCCGCAGATGGGCTCCTTTGCCTTTTTGATGGAGGTGGCATCTGTTTCGGGGGAGAGGGACAGTGAGAGATGCAGGGAGAAACTTTGAAGTAGTTGATGATCGGGCTGGGGTCTCGAGTTCGAGGGGACGGTTTTCGGGGTGTAGGTTGTGATGAATGAATCTTCTTTGCTTGCTCAGGCTTTATTCTTTTGAGGGGAGGACGGGGCAGAAGCCGAGGGGCGAGATATTCGTTGTTGAACCTGTTGTACAAGATCTGCTGATGGACGAAATGGCCGCTTTTCCAATTGTTTTTTTAGTTCTTTTATTTTTTCCATCTTTGCGTATCCAGGATCATACGCCTTCCTCAGCTCTTCCAGTTTTGGCGCCGACCAGGCCGAGACATCGCCCTTCTTGCTGATGGTGGGAGTGGGGCTGTTCGTGCCTTTCGTCTTAGAGGTTTCCGGGGACCGAGGTTCCGCTGCTTGGCGCTTCCCCCTGGCCCTGCCAACAACCAGCCACTCCCCCTTTTCCTTCTCCGTGACTGCACTTGCAGCTGGCGACGGTTTTTCGGAGGGGGGGGTGAGGGAACTTTTTTGATCCCAACCGGGGGAACTACCGCACCGGTACTGGGTGTTGGCATGCCCACTACAGGCGAGACGGATGTTATAGAAGCGGCCAGAGGGGGATTTTGGTCTACTGGGGCCTGGCTTCCAGAGGCCTTCTTCTCTGGGCAGGAGGAGGAGAGGTGACCAATCTCTCCACACCTCCAGCATTTTGGCTTTCGGCCGGACACGATCACCGGCAAGCTCAGGCCCCCTACGTCAAGAGAGTTGGGGATGGTCAGGAAGGCATGGCGGTCGATCATAATTTCGAAAGACCATCTCCCGGTCAGCTTATCGCAGGAGGCATCTAAAATTTCGCCGAACTGCGAAAAGTACGCAGCAAGATGCTCCCCGATGACCTGAGGAGGAACCTCATATACTGCTACCTTGGTCCTTCGTTTGTCATCATCTTAATATGTGATCTTTTGTTATTAGGTCTTCAGTAGCCATTCTGAGGCAGTCTTCTGGCGTGGGTAGCAGTACGTCCCACATGAAGAAGCCCGCACCTTTAACTATTCTTAAGGGCTTAACCCCTTTTGACTGCAGTGCTTTCAACACTGTGTCTTTCGTGCTGCGACAAATTTTGCGCGTACGCTTGTCCACCACGAAGACTGACACTATTCTTTTTTCAATCTTCTTTAATTATTGGGGATCTTCCAAGAGCCCACCTTCTACGACAAGGTGTGCGTAGCTCTTATCTCTCTCCAAGAACTCCGTCAGATTGATCTTAACTTTCGGAGGGGACTTCCAGCCACAGGGCGATTCCTCGGCCTCAGCATCTTTCGTTGTCTTGTCTATTTTCTCCTTTCCAGGTTCTTCAACATTTTTCTGGTCATTCTCGGCCATTGTTGATTTCATTACATTTTCTTGGTCCTTTACTTTGTCTTGCTCTTCTCCCGGAAGAGGGGGAAATGCCTCATTAGTTTTTTCTGGCGGTCCCTTCCAAGGGGGGTCAAAAGTTAATTTTTTCTTTATTCACCGACTTGTGTCGGTCATTTTTAAGTTTTGAAACTCCACGCAACACTTTCTTTTATTTTTACCACCAATCTAAATTAAACTTATATGGAGGGGTGGGAAAAGGCGGGAGTAAAAATAGAAAATATAAAGAAAATAAATAAATAAAAACACAAAATAAACAAGCAACAATTAAGACAAGAAAACGGTTTTAAAATAAAAACAACAAACACCGAAGGATTTTAAAAATCAATAGAAAATAAGCTTAGCCAATAACGGCAAAACACTAGCCTTTAGCGGCCAAAAATAAACTTTAAAAAATAACTAAAAACTTGCCTTAAAAACGGCAAAAAGATAAGCCTCTAGAGAGGTTTACCAAAATAAAAGAAAACAAACGAGAACAATAAACTTTTACAAGTTACAATTAAACTAAAAAGAAATAAAACAAACAAAAAAGGAGTTGCCTAAAAAGGCTACTCTTGTTAAAGAATAGGAGGAGGGGTTAAAAATAAACTTTGCTGGGATTAAATAAAGTTTACAAAAAAAGAATCAACAAAATAAATTTGTACAACGAATAAACTTTTCAAAAATAAGACAAACTACACAAAGAAAACAAAAAAAAAATAAATCAAACAAAAAGCGAAGAGTCGCCTAAGGCAACCTCCGTAAATGAAAATATGGGGAGGGGGTTAAAAAAGAAACGTGGAAAAAAAAGTTAATTAAACAGGTGACTGGTCAAAATTCAAACGAAAGTTACTATTAAAAGAAAAGTTTTTAAACAAAAATAAATATGGCACTTAAGGCCAAACGGGTACTGAAAAAAAGAGAAACAAAAAAATTAATTTTAGACGGCCGACCTAAACAAAAACAAATATGGCCGCCAAAAAATACGAAAATAAACTACAAATAGCTAGAAAATAAAAAGAAAGGAACAAATCAAGTAAATGAAAAAAAAAAATAAATAAAAATAAACTTAGCTCTACAAAAAGGTTTTTTTGTAAAATAAAGAGTCCAAATGAGTAAATCACAGTATATATATTTTTTTTAAACAAAAAAGTCTGACGCTTGCCAAAGCAAGGTCCGAGAAGTCGGAAAATGACAAAAAACACGTCAAAATCTTCCCAAGAACGTATCCCGTTAACTCTTATTAATATAGGAGGGAGAGTTCATTATCTGAGGAATAGGTGTGTTTCACCATAACATTAATATAGGAGGGAGAGTTCATTATCTGAGGAATAGGGAGTTTCACCATAACATTAATATAGGAGGAAGAGTTCATTATCTGAGGAATAGGTGTGTTTCACCATAACATTAATATAGGAGGGAGAGTTCATTATCTGAGGAATAGGCGTGTTTCCCCCAAACAAATTTCTTTTTAGAGTTTATTAATTTTGGGTGAATAATAAGCAAAAAAAAAAAAAAAAAAAAAACATAATCTAAAATGGTCTGGATAGCAAAGGAACGCATGCCTTAAAATTTAACTCCAAATCGTAGATTGATAACAGAGTATGAGTAGCTTTACTGTAGTAAGAAGCTAGGTGTTGTCTGTGTGTGTGTGTGTTTGAGAGAGAGAGAGAGAGAGGGGGAGAGAGAGGAGAGAAGGGGAGAGAGAGAGAGGGGAGAGAGTGAGATAGAGATAGAGAGAGATAGAGAGAGAAAGAGAGAGAAATCCTCCACAAAGATAGATATCACTCAATGGTAGAAAAAAATAGTGAGATTGATTGTTTTGTTTTTACGGCTTTTGCAGGTTATTTAAAGCCAGAAATACTTTTAGATTATATGAATATTTTAAAGGTAATAATGATTTGCTGTTATAAGTCTAATTAACCCATCACTGAGGGAAGAAGAGGTGGATTCCCATCTTTCCCAATGGTATTTGCGCAGAAATTAATATAAAAACCCAACTCGCTTTTATTGTCTAATAAGCCCCTAATCTTTTTTTTTTTATCTAATAAACCCCACACACACCCAAGCTTGCTGCACCTGGTATTCCCAAGCAGTCACCCATATAGGTAGTGACTAAGCTTGATGTTATTTATCTTGCAAAAATAGGTGTTTTAATGGTACATTGCTGTAAGCTTAGTTGCTATGTGGTTTACATAAATATATATAATGGGGAAATACGATATCGGTGTTTAGCTTAGCTTTTGAAAAAGAAGTTCTCCTTTGGTTTAATATCCACAAAAATTTCAAGATCTTGTTAAAATTTCCCTACATTAAGATAAGACGCTGGCGTCTGTTGAAATCCTCATAGTATTTAGTATTGTTGAAATTAATGCTAACATTTTTTTTCGAGATATACAAACTCTACATTTCGTTCAATTTTGCAAACCAATCGATCAAATTTAAATAAGCAGATTTGTTTGGAAAAATACTTTGACAAAAAGCTTTTATCGCGATTTTATATGGTCTTTAATTTAATCTTATAAAACTTCGTGGCAAACAATACTTAAAAAGAAAATCAATTTCCCTTCTTCCTTTTTAATAGTGATTAATAATTTATGATTTCTTACTCTAGAGCAAGCAGCATACAACTTGCTATGCGTAAATATTACTTTCTGGAGCCAAATTTCAAATTTTGAAGCGTTTGGCTGTGTTATTTGTTCAATTCTCGCAAACGCAGAGCGAACTGAAAAATAGATTCTTGTATGCAAAAAATAATATTGCATTTTATTAAATAAGTATTTGTTATTTTAATCATTAAATTTATTTTAAAATAGTGGGACTATTCTCATGTTATATAATAAATCTTTTAATTCCTCCCATCACCCACCAAAAAAAACAAAAAAAACAAATGAATTAATGAAAACTTATTTTACGCTGTGCACTCTAATAAAACCAACTGTACTTTGCACCCCAACCCTTACCTGCTTTTACTTCTCTCCAAAATTTGTTTTCGTTCGGTCAATGCATGGCTATTTTAGGGGGACGGATTAACGAAAGTCCCCGAATTTTATATATAAAAGAGTCTTAGACCCTTCTTTGTAGGTACCTCCACTCATTTTCGATAACTAACATTTAAATTGAATTTTATAAATAATAAAATTTTCTTGAAACTTTTATTTTAGTTTTAATTGGAAGCTAAATGATTAAATTTACTATTTCCAGTAAGCAAAATATTTTTTAACTTTCAATTTTTCGGTCATTGTTAAGCTATCGACACATTTGTAAGCAAAAGTTAATTCTCGATTTTAAAAATCTTGCAAAAATAAAATATACATCTATGAAACATTATTTATGGAAAATTAGCAAATTTAATGTTAAATTAATCTGATTTACTCAATTATTACTTATCTATAGCATGAAATTTAGAATAAAACTATTTCTTAAACACAGAGTTGCACTTTCTGACTTTTCCTCCGTATTTGAAATGTGATGACAGCTTGACAGATGCAAGATAAAATAAGCATATGGCTATCACAGGTGACATAATTGTACAATTTTTTTCCTGTAAAGGGAAGAAACCGTGAAACACATGACCTTTTTGACCTTTTAATGTACACATAGAAATTACCATGCAAAAAAAAAACCCTGTTTTTTCATCGATTTAGTGGAAGTACCTACTTACTTGGTAAGCGGTATCAATGTAAATAGTCAAAAAATCCTTATGTGATAGAATAAAGTGAAAGAACAAAGTAGGAAACGAATCTCAATCTAACATGTTTCACTTTTACTAAAGCCTCTTCAGAGATTGAGTTAAAAATGAAACACATTGGCAAAAAGGCAGTACACTGCTATGTTGTGATTTGGGATTAATTCTTATTGTTCAGATATGTGTCACGTGTATTAAAGCAATAGATAATTATTTTCAAATGTATGTGTGTGGAATATCTTGTATGTGTAGTTATGTATAGAAACGTGTGTCTGTTTACATGTATGTATGCGTATTAATACGCGTTTCAAGTGTATTTGTTATGGTTTATAAAATGGCGAGTGTTCTAAAAATAGAAAAAGATAGACACACTGACGCCAAGAATTCAAAATTGGGCGGCAAAATAAGGAACCGTTTCTTTTGGTAGGAGTAGGAGTAAGAGTAGGAGTAAGAGTTAAGGACAGTAGTTTTGTGTAGGAGATTTGAAAAGAGGAAGACGCTAGAGTTGACCACTAGAGTCCAGAAGGGATAGGCTCGTTTACTACTAGCATCCCACAGTGAAGAGAATTTAGCTAGTCTGCTCCTGTATCCACACAAAATTTAAAGGTTGTAACTTGATGTAAAAACCTAAAGTTTTATACCAAAAATAAACATCATTAATTCAAGTTTGTGTTATCTTCTAATTATACCAAAACGAAGCAACACAACATATTAAAACGATGGACAATTTTAAAATGTCTGTGTAAGACATCTTATGAATGTTCGTATTTGTTGGTCGGTAACGTTAATTTATATTAAAGCATATGCGTATATGTGAGAAGGAAAGGTCTAAAAACATTTCCGAATAAATCGTTAAAAATATGTCGAGATGTTCCGATGATGTATAAACGTTGTTGACACTTTTTATTGTGGGTCAACTAAATATAGCTTGATTGTAATAATTTTTGTTGTCGGAATCTTTTATTGAAGGTGAAATTTGGTATATTGTTTCATTCATTTGTATTCATTATCATATTATTTTTTATGTATTATTTAGAATATTACGTCAGAATATTATTACAATATTATGCATTATTTAGAATATTATATGGAAGTAGTATTATTTCAATTATTTTTATGTATTGGTAGACAGATTAACGAAGAATGAACCGGTAGATTTGAGCTTGAGATAAATTCAAGCAGCGTCAATAAAAGCCAGCAAGGAAAAAAAAATAACGTAATACAAAGTGGTGATGAAAAATGTCCAATGTAACTAAGAACAGTTTCAAAAATAAATAATGTTTATGTCTATTTTTTTCGAATTTCACATAATTATTCTTATAACTTTATCAAAATAAGTTTATATTTTGGAATTATATAATTTATATTTATATCCTTATTTTTCCTTGATAAAATATTCTATGAAGCTTTAAAATAAAAAGTTATTTCATATTTAGACTTTCTTAACATCGTTCTGATCTTTGTGCTCGCTACTATATATATATATATATATATATATATATATATATATATTAACGAAACTTGGTTATAAGCAACCGACAATTTGTAATGAATTATTATTTTATTCGCAATAAAATTTATTGTAAAATAATCAGGCCGGTAGATATAAATATAAAATACTGTTTAATTAAAAACAGAATATCTACTTAAATACAAGTATCGGTAAAAATAATCTTCAAAATAATTCATTACAAATATATATATATATATATATATATATATATATATATATATATATATATATATATATATATATCCAAGTATGGGTGGAATAATATTCCACATCCAAAGAAACACTATTTTTAAAAAAGTGCTCAATACAAAGTAGAGCTTTCGAAATAACAACATCACTTGAAAAGACACAAAAAGTGTCGAAACAAAATAGCTACTTTTGTAGTAATATTATAACATATCAATGTTATAATTTATTAATAAATATTATTATATATATATATATATATATATATATATATATATATATATATATATATATTTGTAATGAATTATTTTGAAGATTATATTTGCCCGGTCTATATATATATATATATATATATATATATATATATATATCGTGTGCGGTGGTTTGTGTTTAGTTTTTCAGCGGTAGTAGACGCTGATATCGATTGACTTGACGCGGGGCACGCATCAAAATTCAGGAAAAATACAACAGGGGGCTGAAAAGTTTCAGAATAAGTAAAAAAGAAGTGCTGAAAAGTGTCAGAAAAAAAGTACGAAAGGGTGCTGAAAAGTGTTAGGGGAAAAAAGCAAGTACGAAGAGCTGCTGGAAAGTTTAAGGAAGTCATTATGTCCGAAGGAGGGCTGAAAAAATTCTCTTTCTACACGGTCAGTCAGTTACGTGAAACACTCTGAGGCGATCATGTCTTGAAAGAGACATGACTGCCTGGGCAGAAGATTTTCTTGCAGTAGGTTGCCATGTGGAGAGTCATGATCGCTCACTTTCAAAACGGACACGGTAAAAGATTTTTTTTCTTTTTGCCTAGTTCTTGCATAGACATATTTTAGATATCTTTAAGTCATTAGAAACATTTGAACCGAGGAAGAAATCGAAGTCATGAGAAACATTTGAACCGATGAAGAAACCGAAGTCATGAGAAACATTTGAACCGAGGAAGAAATCGAAGCCATTAGAAACATTTGAACCGAGGAAGAAATCGAAGTCATGAGAAACATTTGAACCGAGGAAGAAATCGAAGTCATTAGAAACATTTGAACCGAGGAAGAAATCGAAGTCATGGGAAACATTTGAACCGAGGAAGAAATCGAAGTCATTAGAAACATTTGAACCGAGGAAGATATCGAAGTCATGAGAAACATTTGAACCGAGGAAGAAATCGAAGTCATTAGAAACATTTGAACCGAGGAAGAAATCGAAGTCATGAGAAACATTTGAACCGAAGAAGAAATCGAAGTCATTAGAAACATTTGCACCGAGGAAGAAATCGAAGTCATGAGAAACATTTGAACCGAGGAAGAAATCGAAGTCATGAGAAACATTTGAACCGAGGAAGAAATCGAAGTCATGAGAAACATTTGAACCGAGGAAGAAATCGAAGTCATGAGAAACATTTGAACCGAGGAAGAAATCGAAGTCATGAGAAACAACTGAACCGTGGAAGAAATCGAAATCATGAGAAACATTTGAACCGAGGAAGAAATCGAAGTCATGAGAAACATTTGAACCGAGAAAGAAATCGAAGTCATGAGAAACATTTGAACCGAGGAAGAAATCGAAGTCATTAGAAACATTTGAACCGAGGAAGAAATCGAAGTCATTAGAAACATTTGAACCGAGGAAGAAATCGAAGTCATGAGAAACATTTGAACCGAGGAAGAAATCGAAGTCATGAGAAACAACTGAACCGAGGAAGAAATCGAAGTCATTAGAAACATTTGAACCGAGGAAGAAATCGAAGTCATGAGAAACATTTGAACCGAAGAAGAAATCGAAGTCATTAGAAACATTTGCACCGAGGAAGAAATCGAAGTCATTAGAAACATTTGAACCGAGGAAGAAATCGAAGACATGAGAAACATTTGAACCGAGGAAGAAATCGAACTCATTAGAAACATTTGAACCGAGGAAGAAATCGAAGTCATTAGAAACATTTGAACCGAGGAAGAAATCGAAGTCATTAGAAACATTTGAACCTAGGAAGAAATCGAAGTCATTAGAAACATTTGAACCGAGGAAGAAATCGAAGTCATTAGAAACATTTGAACCGAGGAAGAAATCGAAGTCATTAGAAACATTTGAACCGAGGAAGAAATCGAAGTCATGAGAAACATTTGAACCCATGAAGAAACCGAAGTCATGAGAAACATTTGAACCGAGGAAGAAATCGAAGTCATGAGAAACATTTGAACCGAGGAAGAAATCGAAGTCATTAGAAACATTTGAACCGAGGAAGAAATCGAAGTCATGGGAAACATTTGAACCGAGGAAGAAATCGAAGTCATGGGAAACATTTGAACCGAGGAAGAAATCGAAGTCATGGGAAACATTTGAACCGAGGAAGAAATCGAAGTCATGAGAAACATTTGAACCGAGGAAGAAATCGAAGTCATGAGAAACATTTGAACCGAGGAAGAAATCGAAGTCATGAGAAACATTTGAACCGAGGAAGAAATCGAAGTCATTAGAAACATTTGAACCGAGGAAGAAATCGAAGTCATTAGAAACATTTGAACCGAGGAAGAAATCGAAGTCATGAGAAACATTTGAACCGAGGAAGAAATCGAAGTCATGAGAAACATTTGAACCGAGGAAGAAATCGAAGTCATGAGAAACATTTGAACCGAGGAAGAAATCGAAGTCATTAGAAACATTTGAACCGAGGAAGAAATCGAAGTCATTAGAAACATTTGAACCGAGGAAGAAATCGAAGTCATTAGAAACATTTGAACCGAGGAAGAAATCGAAGTCATTAGAAACATTTGAACCGAGGAAGAAATCGAAGTCATTAGAAACATTTGAACCGAGGAAGAAATCGAAGTCATGAGAAACATTTGAACCGAGGAAGAAATCGAAGTCATGAGAAACATTTGAACCGAGGAAGAAATCGAAGTCATTAGAAACATTTGAACCGAGGAAGAAATCGAAGTCATTAGAAACATTTGAACCGAGGAAGAAATCGAAGTCATTAGAAACATTTGAACCGAGGAAGAAATCGAAGTCATGAGAAACATTTGAACCGTGGAAGAAATCGAAGTCATGAGAAACATTTGAACCGAGGAAGAAATCGAAGTCATTAGAAACATTTGAACCGAGGAAGAAATCGAAGTCATTAGAAACATTTGAACCGAGGAAGAAATCGAAGTCATGAGAAACATTTAACCGAGGAAGAAATCGAAGTCATGAGAAACATTTGAACCGAGGAAGAAATCGAAGTCATTAGAAACATTTGAACCGAGGAAGAAATCGAAGTCATGAGAAACATTTGAACCGAGGAAGAAATCGTAGTCATGAGAAACATTTGAACCGAGGAAGAAATCGAAGTCATGAGAAACATTTGAACCGAGGAAGAAATCGAAGTCATGGGAACATTTGAACCGAGGAAGAAATCGAAGTCATTAGAAACATTTGAATCGAGGAAGAAATCGAAGTCAGGAGAAACATTTGAACCGAGGAAGAAATCGAAGTCATTAGAAACATTTGAACCGAGGAAGAAATCGAAGTCATTAGAAACATTTGAACCGAGGAAGAAATCGAAGTCATTAGAAACATTTGAACCTAGGAAGAAATCGAAGTCATTAGAAACATTTGAACCGAGGAAGAAATCGAAGTCATTAGAAACATTTGAACCGAGGAAGAAATCGATGTCATTAGAAACATTTGAACCAAGGAAGAAATCGTCAGTAACTTTAATCTCCACAAGTTGGGGAGCTTTTCTATTTGTTGAGCGTGTATTTTGTTGACTTTTGATGATTTCTTTTGTCGTATCAGAGTTATCACCCCTTGCTTACTTTCTTAATTTTCAGAGAGATTATCTCAGCAAAGACGAACGTGAGATTGTGAAAGCAATGATTCTCCCTAAAGAAGTAAGTCTTTATTTTTCATATGAAAATCGAATTTTGTCTGTCTTTTGAGAGACAGCTTGTAAAACATTCAGCGTCGTTGTATGTTAATTATTCAGTATTAACTTAATAACATAAATATAATACGGTATCTTTAATACAACATATGTCCATCTTGCGTGATAAAAATAATATCTAATGTCTAATATATTATCACGGTTGCTTATCTATTCTTTTCTGTTAGTAGTGGTGAGTCCGTTCTAGTGAAGGGTAGTTATATGTTGTTGCAGGTTAATGGAATTTGGCCTTGTTATAGATAGCCCACTATAAGTCACAAAGAAAGGTTATAAACCAAGAAAAGCAAATTGAGTTGAAAGATAACATTTTATATACAACACATATCAATTAATGTTTTTACAATTGAAGTAATACATGAAGTATAGGTCCAACGGAGGTTAAAATGTTCATGGCAATAAAATGCTGAAAGAGAATTAATGCTTAGGATTTTGGGAGTGTGTAAGTAAGGAATGTCTTTTATGTATTCGCTCCTTGGATCAGTAAGTAGTTTTTGAGGCAGGGAAGAAGGAAAGCGGTAAGGGAGGCGAGCGTAGTAGCCACTTGACTTAGGTCAAGGGGATATTAATTACTCTCTTCTCCTCGAGTCGGTCTGCCTGTCTATACTTTCTGTACCCGCTTTTTATATCTTCTTTTTGGATCACAGTAGCTCATTTGGGATTTCACACTTGTATTTGGTTCTGGGATTCCCATTGGCTGATAAATAAAATTCGCGTCGGCTCACGAACTGGAAATTTAATATTTAATTGATTTTTAGTTTTCAACCGGAACATCTGCGCGGAGCCGGCGGCGCAGCGACGTCTTTTGGTCATTCCCTTTTTGGTCGTGAAAGCGCAAACATCCGGCCCATCGCTTTTGCTCGCTATCACCACAATATATTTAATGTTTATTATATTCACAGAACATATGACGGAAGTGCTTATATTCAGTGTATATTCATTAAAGAATATAAAAACTGAAGAAATGAAGTCAGTTAGTGCCATACGTGATACACGGTTTTGGGCGATGATGTCTCGAAAGAGGCATGACTGACTGAGCAGAAGATTATCCCCAGTAGGTTGCCATTGCTTTCTACGGTAGACTGGTTGCCAGCCAAGGCTATAGAACCCAATCTATCCTGTATTTAACCCATAACCGGAAGGAAGAGACGGATTTTCCCAAGCTTATTTGTGCGTAAGTGAATACAACGAATTCAAATGGAATGTTGGATGGGCGTTTTGGTGCAGTGGATGTTGACTCAGAACGACAAATCAGGGTGCCGAGTTCGGATTACAGTTGAATTCCTTGCATTCACTTACGCACAAATACCCTTATTGTTTATGGTGATATAAAGACACGTTTAAAGACACAAATCTGAATTTATTATATATAACTAGGAGTATAGCTCGGCGTTGCTCGGGTGTAATGAAAGCTTTAAAACAAATCCATGGTCCTGGAGCTCAGACTCTTTGGACGTTGGCACGAAAGACTAAAAAGCAATAGTTGTTTCCAGTTAAAGCGAAACCGTAGACTGAAAGAAAAATAAATGGATGTAAGTCAAATTTTGATTTCCTGGTATCGATATCAAATAAGTTTCTTTCGCCGTAAACTGAATTTTGAAGGCTAAATAAGTCCTCTGAGTAAATGGTATCATGGCTGAGACTAAGAACTACAATTATACCTACTTAGAGCCAAACCCGAAGCACAAAAACAACTGAAAAAATACAGACATACAAGCAGATAAACAGACACACACACAAACATCTTGCCTTATATATATATATATATATATATATATATATATATATATATATATTATCGATTTTCTGCACTACTGTAAGAACTGCAACCTTGAAACTTCTGAATATCGTTTCTTATGTCTTTGTCTATGAGTGTATCAAATTTGATTAAAATCAAACCACTCCTTCTATTACCCGATTTTCTCAATTATCGATTTTCGTTATTTATCGGCGGTACCTCGACACAAAACCTAGCTAAGAACACTCGCAGAAGTGTAAAGTACAACTGTGTAAATTTTCAAGAAAATCGGTTCAGCTGTATCGGAGCCTATAGGTAACGGACACACAGACACACACATATACACACAGACAAAGTTCCATTTATAAATAAGGTTAGATATCAACCCACATTAAAATCTAAAAAAAGTCTAATTTCCTTAATGAATTATTTTTTTCATTTGCTTGCCGTTGACGATTGAACTGTTACAATGGCGTCACGGATATTATAATTAAAGCGAGACAAATCCGAATATATTATACATAATATCATGCCAATGCAATATCATAGCAATGTCTTTTTTTAATGAATTATATCTTCATTTACTTGCTTTTGACGATTGAACCATTACAATGGCGTCGTCTATTTTGCTATTAAAGTTAGACACAAAAAACACACTAATCCGAATTTATCATACCCAAGATCATGCAATTTTGAAATATTTAAACTGCTTTCTTTCTTAATTATTTTCATTGCTTTGCTATTAGCGATTGAACTGTTAAGGTGGCGTCGCAGATGGTGTAATTAAATCCAGACACGTTTAAACTCACAAATCCGAATTTATTATATGTAATATCATATCCTATTCAAATTAAAAAATGTCTTACTTCATTAATATTTTTTTATTCCTTATCTCCTCTATTGATAGTTGAACTATTACAAGGATGCCTTGCATGTTGTAATTAAATTCATGGAGGTTCCAAATCCGTATTTATTATACATAATATTATTCCACTTTAAAATCTAAAACATGTCTTCATTGCTTAATGAATTATAATATTATTTGCCTGCTTTTGATGATTGAACCGTCACAATAGCGTCGCAGATGTTCTTATTAAAGCTAGACAAGATAAACTTACATATCTGAATGTATTATACAGATGATCATACAACTTTAAAACCTTAAAAATATCTGCATTTCTTAATGAATTATTTCTATATATGCCATCCTGTTGACAATTGAACCGTTACAATGGCGTGACGGATATTGCAATTAAAGCCAGATACGTTTAAACGCTCAAATCGGTTATGGTGATACCGGCCGAGCAAAAGCGATGGAACGGATGTTTGCGCTCTCACGAACAAAAAGCAAATGACCAAAACTCGTCGGTGCGCATCCGAGTTCGCGCAGATCTTCCGGTTGAAAACTAAAAATTAATTAAATATTAAATTTTCAGTTCGCGAGCCTACGCGAATTTTATTTATCGGCCAATGGGAAGCCCAGAATCAAATACGGATATGAATTCCCAAATGATCTGCTGCGATTCAAAAAGTCGAAATAAAAATCCGATACAGAAAACATCGCCAGACAGACAGACCGACGCAGGCCGAGACACACAGACTGACTCGAGGGAGAGGAGTGTAATCAGTATCCCCTTGACCTAAGTCAAGCGGCTTACTATCCTAGCCTTCCTTCCCTCTCCTCTTATCCTTTACTGTCTCAAAACTACTTACTGACCTAAGGAGCTGATACATCAAAGACATTCCTTACTTACAACGCTCCCGCATTCCTAAGTATTAATTCTCTTTTCAGCATTTTATTGCCATGAACATTTTAACCTCCGTTGGGCCCATATGTAAAGGGTTACTTTAATTGTAAAAACCTTAATTGATATGTGTATATATAAAATGTTATTTTTCAACTCAATCTGCTTTTCTTGACTTATAATCCTTTTATGACTTATAGTGGGCTATCTACAACAAGGCCAAATTCCGTTAAACTGCAACAACATACTACTACCCTTCACTAGAACGGACTCTCCACTATAAACTGGAAGAGAATGGATACCCCGCTATATCATAATATCACACCACTTTAGAATCTCTCAAAATCTTCTTTTTTCTTTACTATTTAAACGATTCATTTAAAGTTAAGAACATTTTTTAAATTTATTTTCAGTATAAAGATACCATAAAAACATACCCGGACAGAAAATTCATGTTCCAGGTCGGTATTAAGAATTTTATAAATTAATAAATGCTAATAGTAAGCCGAATTTATATAATATAATATTGTTACAGCCATTAAACGCCTTATAAGTTTTCAATAAATGTTAGATTGTTTATGTTTGTTTGTTTGTTTTTGAGGCTTAACGACCTATCAATCCTTATGGGATCATTTTAAGGTCATAACCAGTGATTTTTGGGTAAGGTTATTTTATTTTTACAACGTTTTTCTTTTCACGATTCATTGGGATTTGTTTTTAAGAGCAGGATTCCCAAGTCCCTTGTTATTTAACCCATAACTGGAGGGAATGGACGGATTAATACCTTTCCCAAGGGTACCAGTGCTTAAGTGAATGCAGGCTATTCAAGTGGAATTCGAACTCGGCTCACCGATTTTTCTTTCCGAGCCGATATCCACTGCACCACAACGCACATCCGTCACTATACGCTTACAGCACCTGGTATTCCCAAGCGGTCACCCATCTAAGTACTGACCAGGCTCAACGTTGCTTAACTTCGGTGATCGAGCGAAAACCGGTGTATTCAACGTGATATGGCCGTAAGCCCTGTTATTTAAGTGATTAATGTCTTGGGAATAGAATATATAAATATAATTATTCCTTTAGTTATTGTAAATATATGTAACTTAAAAGATTCTATACAATTTTTAACATTTATAATTTTTTGTATCAAACCAATATTGAATTCTTGAATGAAAAAAATGGAAAAATTCTGTTTCCTTCATGTAAAATCTTATAATAATTGTGTCCCACCCTTCGTTAGTTTGCATGACCGTTACGTTTTGTCAGTAAGTCATAAATAATGGACGCTTCAGTTTTGATTACGTGCAAAGACAAGAGATATCAGAGACACGAATCGTGCATGGATTTCTCCTCAGTGGTAGTAAATTTAGACCCAACTTGTCGACGCAGCCTTAATCAGGTGAATTGGGATGCGGTACTATTCTGGTCTACGGCCTACATCCAATTCTCACACATTACTCCAAGAAGTCGCATAGGCACTGTCACGTCCACACTCCGGTCATAGTTATCGACCTGTCGGTTTAAATATGTGAGGGTAGTTTGAAGGGTTTCCCGACTCGACCAGTAAAAGGGAAACCCTTCTCGCCAACCCACCTGTGCCAAGTCACCCAGTCGACCTGCTCCACAGATGTCAACTGCGGCGGAACTTCTGAGAAGAAGGACGCGATAACTTCAGCATCCCCGGTGCGAAAGGAATCAGTAAGCCATTGCACTATTTTGCCTTGAATGTCAACGTGAGCAACAATTAAAAAGAGTGGTGACCACACAGTTGGTGCAAAATGCGTTGAATGTTTTGTCTAACCTTTCAAACACCTAATGAATATTCATAAACGTACTGAAATTGAAAAGCCTTGCTGAATCAATGACATAATTGTTCTTGTATATAAACATGTGTAACAAACTGAATCCTTATATTTGGTTTGAAAAGGTCAATCACATAACGAAACGCGTCGGCTAAGAATAGTTTTTTCTTTTGACTTTTATTTTTATATATATATATATATATATATATATATATATATATATATATATATATACTATTTACGCTCTCACACTCTGATTGAGCACTCTGGAAGAATGGGAGACTTTGAAAAGCAGTAGCTACTCTAGCGTGTATGCATCGCTCATTCAGTAATGGATTAGAGCACTCTGGCTATTGGGCGGGTATAATGACAATATACACGCTAAAATGTCTGCCTTCTTTTACCGAACGCCCACAGCCCAGATGTAAAATCGCCGACTGACGCCAATTCGGTCGGGTTTCAATCCTGAGTTAAAAGCAATTGGAGTCTAACCGTACTGATCAGCTGTGATACAGCGAAACAGATCTGTCTGCGGATGACTATATATATATATATATATATATATATATATATATATATTTGTTAGTTGATTGCTCGTATCTGGGTTTTTTTCTTTGGGCTACTTGCTGACTCTGTCTGAACTTTTTTGATTGATGTTCATGTATTTAGCTCTTTCTTTTTTTAAAACCATTTTTTCCTTCTTCGTAGATACGTGGAAGGTTTTTCGACACGAGTATTGTTATTATCTCATATATATATATATATATATATATATATATATATATATATATATATATATATATAAAAGGAAGTAAAAGAACAGATAGATTAAAACCCACTGTTCATGCATTTACTTTCATAAAGAGTGCTCAATACGAAGTAGAGCGTAATATTGTAATTTTGTTATTACAGTCGTTTATAAAAAAGATTATATCACGACACAAAATTTTCATATTTCTCACTTTTGACTGAGCATGACTGACACACCTACAAGCATATTGTTTAACTTCCTCCAACTACCATTCCCTAATTTTCTAAATAACTATGAATTCATCTTATATTTTCTAAATAAATCATTTTCAACATATAGTTTCGAAATTATTTTTAATCGATACTCATATTTGAGTAGATATTCTGTTTTTAATTAAACAGTATATTTATTTCTACCGGCCTGATTGTTTACGATAAATTTTGTAACGAAAATGTGCGTCATTCGGCAGGATTCGAACCTATCAACATAGTAGAAGCCACCAATTGATCTGGTGCGTTTTAGACCGCTCGTGTACGAATGATTCCTCAATCTAATCGAATTCAAATCAAGCCTTAAATATACTGTGTCATCATTCGTGGTTTATCGTAAATAATCAATAAAATATATAAATAAAATATATTAATATACTGTTTGATTAAAAAATATAAATATAAAAATATACTGCTTGATTAAAAACAGAATGTCTACTCAACTACGAGTATCAATTAAAAATAATGTTTAAACAAATGAATTAAATATGTCGGTTGTTAAAACCATTTCGTTAATCTTCGGGATTTTCCGTAACATTGTATGTTTGTATTTGTTGGCATTACGATACATTTCATAGCAAAGATGGTTATTTACGAAGAATCGAAAATTGTGTTATATAAGGTTTGATTTGACTTCGATTAGACTGTAGAATCATTCGTGGTCGAGTGGTCTAAGACGCATCAAATCAATTGGTGGCTTCACCTAGATTGATAGGGGTCGCAGGTTTGAATCCTGCCGAATAACACACATTTTTGTGACAAAATTTATCGTAAATAATCAGGCCGGTAGAAATAAATATATAAATATTACTGTTTGATTAAAAAC